>OW028578.1:33061684-33364184 GCA_932294295.1 Alitta virens
CTGTAGGGTTAGACATACCTTTTTCTATTGTATCGCGCTCAAATATGGTTTTCTTCAAATTATCATCAATTTCTGCACTATTTTTGATCTCATGTTGACTTGATTACATGACAGCATCATGAGAAACATGGCCGCCTAGTTCTGCCAAAACTCACAAGAGGGCTCCATGACGTTTCAACGCCCCTAGTGGCACACAGAATAGCGCTGGCAAGTCCTCATTTCTGTGACTGCTGGAATACAGGATGTAAAGCACTAATCACACACACACACACTCTGTGACTGCTGGGGGCGTTGCAATGGCAAAAGTTAGTAAATTAATACAGAGTTTTTGGTGCTTGTTGATTTACTTCTTGAGCGTTCTACTGTCAGATTCCGAGTGGACGAAAACCAGTCTGTGTAAAGAGCTATCAGCGCCGAATCGCACTGATGCGCCCTCTTGTGTATATTTACCACAAAAGCATGAACTAGCGAACGTGAATTTGAAAATGCTCTTGAAAAGGATATTTCTATGGTTCTGGCTACTGCGGGGGCTGAAGTCAACTTAGTCAAGGGATGCAATTCTGTAATTGACAAGTACCACACCTGGGGGAGCTATGAATATAAACGTTCGTCCAGGGATGAATATAAACGTCCATATTTTGCTCAACATGGCAGTTATGATATTGTCGCATACGCTTATGACTATATGCAATATTATTGCTAAAATATATTTTCTAATACTGTTCCCTATAGATTATGCACTGGCCAAGTCAATAATAGACAAAATACCATATTTGGAAAAATTACATGGAAAAGGAGAATGCCTGCATGGTTTTGAAAGGCATGTTTTAGCATAAAAGGCATTTGAATTAAATGTTGTAGTTGGAACAATTAGACTAACAAATGGAAATAACTATAAACCACTGTGTTTACAATGTCAGTTTATTCCAGTAAAAATATTGACAAATGCTGCACATTGGTAATAGTAGTATTAAACCCCTATCTTGAAGTCTTCTGTAATTTCTCGTTAATGTAGAGTTTCCTGTTTAATAAAATTATTCACTTAGCTTTTTCGTCTGCTTGTCTAACAGACGAGTTATGATTGCCTTTGTTGTTGTTGGTGGCGTACGTTAGCACCTTTCTGATACAGTCTTCAATTATTCATAATAACGATACAATTAACCCAGTGGTGGTCTCATTGACGTCATTTTGAAGTCTCTGCAAGACGTCTCATGACCAGCCCATACTGGTCTCATATGCAAACTTCAATGAAGTCTTATATGAGACGTCTAAAAGACGTCATCTGACGACGTCTTTTAGACGTATTTAGTTGACCAATATCTGACGCATAAAAACGTCATCTGACGACGTCTTTAAGACAAACTTTGCTCACAATTTTTGGAAATATTTAATGTACAGAGAACACACACAAGTTTAAAATTAATAAAAACACTTTATTATATTGTGTGAAATAGGATACTTCACATTTATTGGATGCATGCATGCACTATGTAAATCTATAAATGGGACTGCTGTAATTAAGTAAGTTTGAAAGAAATGTGTTTTTATGTCTGTCTATCATAATTCTTCAGCTAAATTGTGTCCATAGTTCCATAGTTCTCTTAAATGAATATATATTCAGAAATTAGACTATATAAACACCAAATCATATATGAATCAGCATGTGCAACATATTTTCACAGTGGTTAGAAAAAACTTCACTTACCATGCATTGATGTGATGAATTTTAATGGTATATATCCCTCCATAGATTAAGTTTAAAATCCAACTTCACTAGTATCTCTCCACAGTTACTGATTGAATTTTAAATTCTTAACTGACAAGATGTGGCATGTCCTGCAGCTGCTCAAGATTTCTAGGGTTTTGATTGGTCAGCCAGTTCAGATAATGATAACCACAGGGCTATAATATAGGGTGCACTGGGGTCAGGGTGATATTATAAGCCCATTAACCCCAATTGATAAACTTCACCTTGGTTAGAGAAGTTAATTCTATGTTATAAATTTGCTACATTGATATATATTCTGACAAGGAAATCACATTGTATTTTTCTATCATAAATTAACTATATGAAGTAAAACTAAATGTGAATTTAGTCATTAAATATTAATTGCTAAAAATGGTAATTTGCAAATTGTATGAGCCTTCATGGTTAGAAAATTGGTATGTTAATGACCACAAGATTACGTTGATAAGACGTAAAAATATTACGTATTCTATACGTAATTTATTGACGTAATAAAGACAAATAAATTAAGTAAAATAATTATGTCTGCTTGAGCACCAGAATATGACGTTGATAAGACGTCATATTTCCTGGTCATTTTGACGTCTTGCAAAGTACGTCTTATTTACGTCTCAAATTGGTCACCGACGTCATGACCAGTTTGAGACCAGAAAAAGATGTCATTTTTACGACTTGCGCCCACTGGGAAATGGTATGCAGAGCGACGTTTTTGAGCAAACAGGACACCTGTCAGATGTTCCAGTGTTTTTCGGACCACTTTAATTGCGATGACATTAAACAACAGTCTGGAACTCCCATCACGTGACATGAACATTCCTTTATCTTCTAAGATAGAAAAATGGAAGATAATGAATTAGAGATTATTCATGATATTTCATTGCATATTGTCATATGCTGTGTTTAATTCTCCTATTGATACAGCTTAACAATACGTATCATGATACGTATACCTGCTTTACTGTATCGTGATACGTATCATATAATTTTAAAGATAAAGGTAGACAGTCCAAGTAATTACCCCATAAAGGGATAAAATCTTAACTGGTAAAATGCTATAACGTCTCTTTGGGTGATTGGATTTGCTCGAATTTGGTTTTTGACAGAAACTCCCTGGGTTCTCTGTCATTGCATCTACTTCTCTGCCATGAGAGGTGAGGTAGTGGAGTGTTTTGATTTGGTTGTAATCCACCTCCTGTTTGGGGAGCAAGTGGTAGGGTTCCTATATGGTATTAAACTGAGCCACTAAGCATGCAGATGGCCAGTTATTCGGCTGATTTTGAAAATAACAGCCCTTTATTGAGAAAATTGGCAAAAATATGGCTATTTTCGCGGTATTGGGCTGATTTATGGCCCTTGGCATTGAATGCCGCCCTACTGTTGTGCCTATGGTGGTGAAAATAAGAACTACTCGCAGTGGAGCTTGACAGGATGGACAGATCTCAACTTATCAGATGATTTAGCTAGCCAGAACACAATGAATTATTAGAAAGTTACCTGACCATGTGATGGCCAAAAAAAAAAAACCAGAAAATGTTTACATCTACTGAGTTACTTTCATTAACTTATATATATTTTTGTACTTACTATTGCCAAAATATCAGTCTCAAATGAATACAATAGATGATGTCATACAAAATCTGGCACTTGAGAGCATGCCACCAATTAAGTGTGGCAGTTAACATGGGAGGAATATATGATTTCCTAAAAAAATGGCATGCATGTGTGCACATGCAGTGGAATTGGCAATTGCACATGCAACTGGCATTAGCACATGCAGTACATTTGGCACATGCAGCCACCAATGGCACATGCAGCCACCAATCGCATATGCAGCCACCATGGCACATTGCACATATGCAACTAGTGTGCATATGCACCTCAGACTGCACATGCAGTTATTCCTGGAATGTCAACTAAATTTGCTTAAAACATCGCCAGATTTTTGAGTTACACTTTAGGATTGGATATATGATTAGAATAAAGCATAATGCAAGTCCCAAGCAAAGATCAGTCCCCTTTATTTTGTTAATCAGGAGTTACAAGAAAAGTTTGCCGCGGTTCAAGATAAATCCCATTGGAATGTGCACAGGAATTTGCACGGGAATCTGAGGAATGTATAGGTGGGGCTACGATCAACAGATATCCACCAGGTGGCCGACGAGTAGCAAGCCAGAAGCTGCCAGAGGTAAATCTCTTATTTTTTTCATGTAATGTTCATTAATATTATATGGTAGATTAAATTGTCAATAAGCTGTGTACGTGTAATGCAATGCCTAGAAGCGCAGCCACCATATTTCGATAGCATTTACTCGGCGATGCATATCCTAGGTGGCAGCACTGCCTCTCATGCTCTAAAGGGCAGTGGAAAAATGAAGTCTACATTTTGTGGTTGCTGAGAAATAAGCGATTTACGACGGACATGTTACAACTGCTTTTGTTATTTGTCATTAATCAATAATTCAACATGGAGTATTTGGGCTGTCAAAACGACACAATTTAATCAGGGGTGGATCCAGAAGTTTTTGATGGAGGGTTTTATTCATAAGGTTTGATATGATTGCAAGTAAAACGGCCATTCTCGCGTTCTGCTCCGGAAACAAGAAAATAATATATTTTATATACACCTAGCCACACCTAGCCATGGCAAACTCTGGCAGGCTGTGGCAAGGTATGGCAAGCTATGGCTAGGTATGGTGAGCTATGGCAAGCCATGGCAAGCTATGGCAAGCAATGGCTAAATTATAATAATTTTGTAGTACATAGCTGAGATATGGCAATGTGACCATTAAGGTGTGACTAGGACATATATAAGTGTTACTAGACAATATTTTGTAGGGATAAGTGCATCCGTGTTTGAATTCTGCTCCAGAAGCGAAAGTGTCAAGCTGCACCCATTTCGAACTTCGTTCGCTGAGAGTTAAAATGAATTCTCACATCACCATGACAGATATTATATAATAGATTTATTCTTAAACAGTTCTTTGTTTTTATCAGAATCTCAATCCATAACATATCCTATTATTAGCAGAACTCATAGAGATTTAGATACTTACTAAGATTGGTTTTACAAATAATTTTCTGAGCCTTGTGAAGATTGCCAGTGACATCACTGATGTATGTGTACATTTAAGCTGTGGCCAGATCCCTGATTTTCACATCCTTGAAAATGGCACATTTGTCTTCCTTGAATAAAATGGAGCAGCTTTGATTTGAGGACCATATGTCAAAAGTGCTTGGTTTTATTGTACCAAGGTATTTATTAAATCTTAACAGTTCCCCCCTCCAACATCAATGGACTCATCCATGTTAGTCTGATTTCCTGGAAATTAGCATGGTTCATTTTGGTCTTAGGGGTGAATGCTTGTGAAGATCTTCGACAAATATCTGTTGGAGGCCCATCATGTAAAATGCCTAGCAACTCAACAAAAGCTTAATA
The DNA here is from genome assembly GCA_932294295.1 of Alitta virens. NCBI lineage: Eukaryota > Metazoa > Annelida > Polychaeta > Phyllodocida > Nereididae > Alitta > Alitta virens. The sequence continues at coordinate 33,066,868 of OW028578.1, forward strand.
TCTACTTAAATTATTTCATTCCTATGAAAACTAATGTGATTTGACTGGTAACTATGGTGCTTTGGCTGTTAACAAAAATCCATTATGAATTCGTGCTTGTGATGCTGCTGTTGTGTCAGTGGGGCAGTATTCACTCCATTGCAGGCATCTGGCTATGATTGGCCAGTTGAGTGACACACCCACACTCTGACCTATAAAATGAATGAAACTGGCCACACACACTCACTGTTGTCACTCTTTCTTAAGTGAAACAGTGTAATTACACAAATTGGATTTGTCAATTGCTCTTAAGTTTGTGATAGCTGATTGCATTTGAAACTGTACACTGTAATTAATTACAAGTAATTACAAATAGGCCAATGTTGAAATGAAATAATTTCTCAAACTGTTTTAAACAGCAGATATACAGGTCAAAAATGCTACACTCATTGAACCTGTCAATTATGTATGTTAATGTGAAAAAATGAAACATTATTATATTTATTTAAATTTGGATCTGAATTATTCTATTAGATTTGAAAAACATTTTTCTGAAAGACTCAGTTTTGTTGGCTGCAAATTACAGAATACTAAAAGTATTTTATTTAGGTATATAAAAAAAGAACAGCCAGAAATATTGTGTGATTGTGCCAAACCACAGAGATTACCTGCCTACTGTACTGGAGGGGCATATAAAATAATTTAAAAAAATACAGCAAAGCTGCCCTGGAGGGCAAACCTTGATAGAGTTTGGCAGAGTGAGGATCTGCAGCTTCAAAGAAAAAAGGTTCGAAATCACATTGCAAGGTCACATCAGTTAAATTCTACAGGACAGTAACGCCAGAGTATCTGCATTCTGTAATCTTTTCTGTCCTTAAAATTTGCTTAATTACAAGAATCATCATGGATGCAGATTGGAACATCTGGAACTCCGAATGCAAGTGTCAAGCAGGAGCAGGTAAGATAGTACTTGCAATTCTCAACTTCGTGGAGACAGGGGACATCATGATATTACAAACATTCAAATACCAACCCCAGACGCAGTAACAATGTAATAAATGAGGGCCATTTCCGTTGTTTGGCTGTCACTGTTGAGAAGATTTATATGATGTGAAATTGTGCAATTGTGCATGGATAAGATTTTTAACATGTTTTGATGGAAGGACCACCATTAAAAGTACAAGAAATTCCAAGGAAATGCAAAAGTAAGGTCAACCTGAGTGACCCTATAGACCTGTCAAATTTGTATGCTCTCATAGCTACAATGACATAATACTAAAAAAAATATTGTGTGATTGTGTGCAGTGCATATCAATATGTATAATATGTACCATAGACCATGTACTACCTTTGTCCCTAGGCAAAAATTGAAACAACTGTGCATAATCACATGCATCTACGCAGAAATTTTAACCGATATTGGGTGGACCAAGTTCTACAAATGCTAAAATATTTTGTATTAAATATTTGGGTTCTTGTTCAGTTGTTCCAGTTTAGTGGCTCATTCAAATTTTCAGCTGTAATGTTGGTTTTAATTTGTATATTTGTTTAAATTTTCCTTAATTTCCAGCCATTTTATTTTAACCAATCTGAACATAAATATATTACAGTTAGTCAGTAACCTTGGTTACAAAACCGAGAAGAGTGTATAATTGGCGAAGCTGTGGTCCCAGTGTAGAAAGTGAAAGTGAAACTGATCAGCCTGAAGCAGTCTGTCCTCTTATATTTTATGTTGTCTTCAATGGGTTTTCTTTGAGTAACACAGTCTTAATACTCCAGAACTCGTTTTCAATTGATGTACATGTCTACGAGTCTCACATTGAAGTGAATAAACATATTAATCTGATTCTAACTGCATGGCTCTGACTCATGTTTGTACATTAAATCTTTGTATGCACATGCAGTTCTTGGATGCACTTTGAATGTACATGCATGCACATGCACCTTTATCTGCATGTGCACTTATTTCTGGATGTGCATCTTTAGATGCACATGCAGATAAAGATGCATGTGCAGAGAAAAATGGCACATGCGCATGTGGATCCCATTTTGAAGGAAATTATATCTTGTTGTAACATGGTTAATGCTATATTGTAATTTAATGCAAATCGGATCCTACCATGACAAGTATTAGAATGTCATTATGCCAATTTCTTTTAGCAGCAAAAACGCATTAAGCTGAGAATTTAATGTTGCATTTATAATTCATACATCATTCACTTTTCATTGAGTGATCAACTTCGCATTATTTTATGGAAAATTTTCCAGTAGTCTGAAGCCTCAACATTGTCTTAACTTGTCTGTTTCGCTGTCATGACCAAGGTCTAGTTACACTGTACAGGGTGCTAGCGTTATGTTGTGTCATGTGTATTGTTACCATGGAGTAATTACCAGGAGAGGTAAATTGTGATAACTTGTATTTAGGTAATCGAATCTTTAACAAAGTTTTTTTTTTTTTTTTTTTTTTTTCAATATTTAAAAGGGTAGCCAGATCAGCCGAAGCTGTTTTACACCCGGGCCCTTTACATCAGTAAAAAACAATGAAAACATAAAATCCATAGATATCGATAACAATTAAAACCATTAATAATAAATATACTAACACTAAAATACACAAACAATAAAATACACAACAATAAAATACGTACACAACAATAAAATACACAATAACCAAGTTATAGCACCAACACAATCATTCACTCATGGTCTGCATTCTTGATATAATGTTTTAGCTGTACTTTAAAGCTATTTAACGTATAACATTCTTTTAAGTTACTTGGAAGTTGGTTTGTATGCTCTACAGGCTTTTACCTTCATATTGTAACAAGTTTATGGTTGCCATGGAGTAATTAGCCCTTCATGGGGTAAAATGCTACAACTTCATTTTGGAAGATTGGATCTTCACCTTGGTTTGTACACTCTACAGGGTGTTACGATCATGTTGTATATACTTGTATGTTCCATGAAGGGGTAAAATGGTATGAATTGCATGTTTACTTGGTGGTAATAACCCCACAGACCCTGAAAAAGCAACGATCCTGGACAATGTAAAGCAAGTACAACAGACGTGTGTCATCAACTCTTGCGGTGCTATTTAAAAAAAAAAAGTTTAGTGGTTATCATTTATATAAAAAGCCTTAGGAGCCATTGCTAAGAAAAATGTTAGTTGTGTGACATAGGTAACGTTTTAAGTGATACGAATTTTTTTTTTTTAATTTAAAGACATGTCCTGTGGTAAACACAAGGACTGCAAAACAGGTTTTTGTATTGCCTGTTCCAGTTTATATGGCATTGGCTAGATTGCTCATTTTACAATGCACTCTCTGTCTATACTACTAGAACTTTTACAATTGATATTGATTGGTATTTCAGAGGAGTTTACCCATGTGTAGCCTACTTGCTCGCAATTATATATTGTCAAAATCTTCAATTAATTAATGAATTCATGGAAAATGTCTGCTTAATTTAGTGAACAACTATACACGTTGGAGGGTCTTGAACATCGATCTTTAAGACCTTTGTCCAAATATATTTATGACACTGACATTAAGTATGATTGATTAATTCTTCCTATCATTGATTGATTGTCTCTTGTTTTTGATGATAACATATTTATAGAACATAAGGTGGATCAAATATTCCCAATCTTTAACGTTGCTTATATTGAGGTCAATGTTTAATATTACAAATAAAATATTATAATTTCCAAAAGCAATTATAAACAGTTGATAATCATATTCAAATAAAAAGAATAGTGAAACAAGACTGAGTGATAAGAGAGGCAAAGTGAAAAAATTGTGAATGGACATAATTTTCAACTAGACAATTGTCTTACTTTGAATACATCATGATGGTGGTTTGAATCCTGACATGTTTGCTATGTATAACTTTAGTAGGGATTCAGAATTAATGTCTGCATATTTTTTAATCATAATTTTCCATACTACCAGCTATAGTGTGCTCCTGGAATACAGGTCAATAAGTCGACACGCAAAATCGTTGTATTATTCTTTGAAATCAATATTTAGTCTATGAGCTAGAGCAGAGCATTATGATTCCTTGAATGTTGGGCATAATGCTCGGGACAGCCATTTTGACTTTTTGCTATATTATCACTACCCCGGAACATTAAGGAATTTTGATAATAGTCTGGAATGATAGGAAGAAGATATAACATGAATTTATGCTATTATCTTTTTTCTAACAGATCAATAAATTTGTAAAAATGTTGAGTAATAAATGGAGGATAAGGCCTGTGACAAAATAAGTTTGACACTGATTGATGAATACCAGTGACACAGATAAAAAGCTAAATTAAAATTTGAGGTACAGACTTTTTCACGACTATTATTGCTATTTTTCAGAAAAATTTTAGCAATCTAAATGCTGGCTTAATTACTTGCATAATTTCTTCGCTACTGTATTTAACGTGGACATTTTCCTTATATCTAGTATGGTCGCTGTTGTAAGATGAACAGCAGAGCAATGAATAAATACAAAATCATTTTAGTTTTGAAATCTAGACTAAACATCAAATTATTTGCATGAATTATTGTAATTATTCAATGATATTTAACCAACTTCAAAATTTCACACTCAAAGTGTTAAAAAATTATTTTTTTCTGGTGTTTATTTTGTTTTAAAATAAAAACGGCTCAATTCATTTGCCCCTAATTTTCAGAGAATTCTCCCAGCATCTACCAAATATAACATAATATATTATGTAACTGTAGAATTAGTAGTATAGTTGTATTTAATGTGAGAATAAATATATGATATTAAAGGTTTCATCATTTTTGCACTAGGCCCCAGTAGCTCTATAGGCAGTGATATTATTCTTTTTTTTCTTTTTTTTTGGATTGAATTTTATAATGGTCTAATTAATTACGTGACAGGGAAAATAACAAAAGATCATAATTTCATCAACACATTCTACATAATCTCTTGTACCTGACCATGAATTTAAACAAAGTCTTTTTTTTTTTTTTTTTTTTTTTTGTTCACTTAAAAATTGGCATTTATTAATGAATGAGTGAGAATATTACACAAGCATCTTTACCACAATGATTTGATTATAGAGGGATAATATAATAATATAATACAGTGGAAATTCCTAATCATCACTAGTTGGCCACTTCCATTTTTAAATCTTTTTTTATTTATTTTTTTATTCATACCAACAAACAGTACAATATTATCAACGTGGTAATTCATTGATAATTCAATTGCAAATCATTAACTAAATATCCCTGGAAACGCACCTTGCCATCTGACATGAAATAGAACAACTAATATATAATAGTATGTCTATATATCTATTTACATCATATTAGCCCACTATAAACACAGAAAAATACATACAATAATATCTAAATACATACAATAATGTTTTAATACATTGGAATACATTCATAGTACTACATAAAAACTGTAATAAATACATTATTGCGTCACTTACGATAAATAAAAACTTCCATCTCCTAATATAACACGCCATATAATTTCTGTAGAATTTCAACTTTTTCTTTGCTCCTTAATATATTCTGAGCTTTAAATAAGATCTGAAGATGACATTTAATTTCACTTATGATCCATTTTATACAGGTACTTTCATTTATATTTTCGTTTTCATATTTCACTCTATTTCGCCTTTTCCAAATAGTATATCTAGCTATAGACAAAATCAAATCAATTACATTGGTTTCAAACATTTCAGGAGACATGGTGCCACATATAATTACCTTATCACAGACTGAATATTCCTTTTTTAAGAAATTTCCAATAATACCTTCTATATATTTCCAAATAGATCCAATACTTTCACATCCGATCAATAGATGATCCAAGTTTTCTTCATTTTGCTTACATAATATACACATACCATCTGAAAACTTCATCCTTTTTAACTGCATTTCTGTACTGAGGTGAAATTGCATTTAAACCAAAAATCAAATCTTAAAACAAAATCGTCAAATTTGGATTTCCAATAGGTTTTTGATTCAATTTTAATGTTCTTACTAGCTATAAAAATGTTATAAATATCCTTATTATCCAAATCTTTCAAATCTTTTTTACTGCTGGAGGACGTTTTGAAATTTGTGTTCAAAAAGCATTTCATATAGACTTACATCATCATCAACAGTTGCACATCTATTTGCATTTATAAACTCTTTTGGTATAGCAGCTTTCAATTTACTTATATCGAATATGTATGAAGCCTGATTAAGTAGTTTTCCTTTTATATAAATTTCATCAATATCACCATTTCTAATAATATCATCAACATAAATAATTCCAGTTTTTGACCAGTGCGCGAAGGCTAATGGTTGGCCATTAAATATAATTTTTCTATTACACCATATAATTTGCCTATGATCATCGACTTCTGCTTTTCTCCTCATTTCTTGAAAATCTAAAATAATTTTCTTATAACATGGTGTGATTTTTACTTTATTTAGTAAGCATGATGAGTCATTTACTTTTAAGGCAAAAAATTCAATACCAAATCTACTATCTAAACATTTTATATTTTGAATGGCTATTTGTTTCCATAATCCATTTCTTGGAGTTTGCAAGATTCTTAATACCCATTTGATTCTCTGTACTTTAATAGCCAGATCTAAATCTATCATATTCAAGCCACCTTGTGACCTCGGTAAACAACAGATGTCTTTTTTCATTAATTTCCTTTTTCCACCCCACAAAAACTGATAATTCAAATTAGTTATTTTACTGATATACTTCTCACTCATGTCTAACATATTAATTGCATACATAATGGTTGACATTCCAAGCGATTTTATTATATGAACCTTGCCCGTCAGTGAAAGATTTCTATTTCTCCATATATTTTTTTTCAAGTTTTTTTATTATGATCTTCCAAAATTCATTGATATCATTTCTTTTTCCTATCAGAATACCTAGCATTTTTACTGGACCCATTGAGAGTTTGATATCTAAATATTCCTGGTTTATCAAATCTTCCCTCATAATTAATCCTTCAGTTTTTTTCGTATTTAGACGCGATCCTGATGCGTTTCCAAACTGTTCAACAATGTTCAGACAATCTTTAGTCATATTGATATGCTTAAGATATAATACTGTGTCATCTACATATTGTGATATTCTAACCTGACAACCATTTCCTACATTAATCCCTTGCCAATCATCCGTTTTTCTAATGTAACATGCCATTGGTTCAGCTTGAATCACATAAAGTAAAGCAGATAACGCATCTCCTTGTCTGATTCCTCTTGTTATGTTAAAATATTTTGACATATATCCATTAGTAAGAATGCAGCTTTTCATATTTTTGTACGTGATTTTTAACCATGAGATAAATATATTGCTGAAACTGAATCTTTCTAAAACCCGAAATAACCAGTCCCACTCTACTCTGTCAAATGCCTTTTCCTGGTCTAATAAAAGGATAACTTCATCACTTTCTGATCGGTCAATAATATCTTGGCAGATATTTTGCCCAATAAACCTCCCTTCAATACACCCTGTCTGGTCAGTATGAATTATTTCTGGCAAAATTGTTTTAAGTCTGTTAGCTAATAATTTAGACAGGATCTTTAAATCAGTATTTAGCAAAGAAATTGGCCTCCAGTTTTTTAAATCATTCCTCTCGCCCTTCTTGAATAATAGCCTTATAGCAGCTCCATATTGTGTATATGGCAGTCTTTGTTGGGAAAAACTGTTTATAAGAACTTCCAGAAAGTCATTTTTTATATCGTCCCAAAAATATTTATAAAACTCTATGATGATACCATCTATTCCTGGGCTTCGATTATTTTTCATCATTTTCAGTGCTTTCGCTAATTCATCGACAGTGATCTCATTGTTCAGTAAATTTACATTGCTCTGACCAAGCTTCTTGTCTACACTTTCTAGACATTTGACCATTCTTTCCCCCATTGCTGTTCTTGACTCTCTGTATTACAATGTGTCTCTTGTAAAAAGGTTATTTCATGGTTTGCGTTTTTTAACCACTCAAACACTGCCCTTCTCTTTTTGTTACAATTAATTCCATTCACATTACAAGATACAACAGACAGTTTATTACACATTACAGGGCTGGTTAATGGTCATTTCACAATTATTCTTATTGTACTTCAAAACAATTTCTCATTGCTTCCAGAAATACATTTGCCACTGTGTTTTGGCCATTTTCATTGAAATGTACGCCCGTTTTGTCTGAAGTGTTTTACATAGTTTCACAGATTTTTCCATCGTCCAACAACACTTCATCATTATTCACAAACAGGCAGTGATATTAATTGTTAAGTGCTCAGACTGATGCACTGACTAATCCTTAGGAAGACTCATGCTTGAATAGGCCTATTTGCAATCAGTGGCGGATTTGGGGGAGGGGGTTGGAGGTTGCAGCCCCAAACTTCAGCATAGTACATTTTAATTAAAAAAAAAATAATTCAGATCTCCCCGCAATACATTTTAATTTGTCAACCCCCCCCCCCCCCCCCGCGAAAAATTTTCCGGATCAGCCCCTGGTAATCATGGTATTAGTTGTGTTTATTCATGAACACAACAAACTTATAACCCAATACATTTATTTTTTATTAGTTTGGCCAGATTGACTACGAAAATGAACCTGCCCCAACATCATTTTTGAGGTCTTCATCTCCAGAAGCTTTGAACTAAGCTATGCGTGGATCACAGGTCATGTGACCAGTAATGGCAAATTTATGGTCTGAATCTTGTTCAGATGGTTAAGTAAGTGTGTCTATGGTCGGATCAAAATAAATATTACGTGCATCAAACTAAAAATAGAGCTATGAATATACTCATGCGTTGGCTGATGTGAGCCGATAACACGATTGATAGTTTTGCGAAACTAACCTGCGAGGTGAAGTATGACTGGAGTTCTACTGCAAGGTGTACAGCATTAAGAGTTTAACTGAGATCACACGAGACTTTATCATCAATTTTCAGGGAGAGGACAAAAGCTTGGCCCAGGGAGGGTGCTTAAACTTGTTTCCATCATGTGCATGTTGTTTAGCCACCTAGTCTGGGCCGAGTGGTAGATCTATAAAGGTGATATATGTACTGAGCGGTTTATTTACCTGTGATAAAGAGCTACAAAGCTCTGTGGACTGATTTTCTGCCAGAGGGAAATGCTTCTGCGCGTCATCTGCACATGAAGAAGTGCGATTACTACGCAAACATTTTTTTCCTGAAGAAGCTACTCATAGCAAAACTGATGGAGATTGTTTCTTTTGCCAAGACATTAGCAACTTCATGCGAGAATTCAACTAACTCCATGAGGTACTATTTTTGTTGAAGGCACTGATCAAGAGTGTCAGCGACGTTGCAAAGGTTTTCCAATGATCTTTTTTAATGCAGGATACTTTATTACTAAAGTTTGGTCAAAAGCCAAGACGAATTTTAGTTTGATGATGTCAGACTTTCAAGAAACAGTTTTTCACTTAATTGAGGGTAATTAGAGCTTGTGCTTAGTGGATGCACTTTGTGCTTGAGTTGTTTCAAATGCATGGTCTATAGGCTTTGTGGCCTGCAAAATCGCTCAATGTACCGACGTCAGTTAATCAAACAATCTCGGCAGATCTACCGCTCGGACCAGACTTCACCAACCATACTGAGGACGGTTTCTTGGCTGATCCATGTCATTGCATAGGCTGAGTTGACATGGATCTTATCAATAAAAGGAGGCAAAATTCGCTAAAAACTTGGTTAAGATTCATCGCTGAACAACACAATTTTGTACACAACAGTATTTTCATCACATGACACTCATTTTTGGATTAGCAGAGCCAAAGCCCCAGCCACACATAATTTCATGTGAACCAACTCGGCCAATGTCCCTTTTCTGTGAACTAGCATCCACAACAAATAACCGATTAAACGGCGCATATAAGTGAACAGCTCAGAATCTCGGGCAAGGCAATGGCTTGTGTAAATTGAAGTGATGTTATCAAAAAAACCTGTGAAGAATTTTTGAATGAAATTCCATGAAAATATTCTCAATAAAGAGGGCCTGATTTTTAATTTAGTTCAGTGATTTGGCTGCTGATGTATTTTGCAAATGATAGTAGTTCAAAGACGCTCCTGATATATGTGCGATAATCCAGTAAAGTTATAAAATTAACTTTGCATATTCTTGTAGGGTGTTATTTATGATCTTTACTCTTTTTGGGTGCTTTGTTTTTCTAGTTTTTTTTATTTAAATTTAATTGTGAATTGTTTTTACTATTTCATACAATGTCTGTTTTCTTTTACAGATATTATTAGCTGTTGATGAATCACCACTTGCAAGGTAGATAATACTAAATATTATTTTGACAAACTACCTTCAATAAGATTCTGGTTCATTAGAGACTGGGTGGCCATTATATATCTGAATTAAATGTACAACAAGTTGCTATAATTACACTACACGTAACTCTTCACACCAATACAGATTAATATTATTGATATTATATGCTTTATACATGTTGCATTTTTCACAAATCTGTGATTAGATACGATTCCCGTCCGAGCCTAAGTGGGATGGCTGTTCTATCCATCATCTCATTGCCATAGTCCCTGCTTGTCATCATTAGCCCAATAGTTGCAGAAATACAGGACGTAAAGTCCTAAGCCACCACCACACCCTCACACTTGGCGGCATGCATTAATTTTTGAAGATTTTAATTTTATGACATTTTTAGGAGCATCCAAGTCAGTTATGTTTGTAGATGGTAGCTCCCCTTCAAAATTTGGGCTCCATCCATGCTTTCTCTGGGTACCCAGTGCTTGGGGAACAGTGGCTTGGCAGGCCAAAAACAAAATGCAGTGCTTGAGGTTCAAACTTCATCCCTTGGGATTAGGAATCAAGCGCTTTAGCACTACAATGAATTATAGCAACCTTGTTGTACATGATATCCAACTGAGGTGAGTTCATCTTCAACCAAGACAGCCAGTTTATTCAATACTAATGTCTTTCAGCAAGACAATCCCGAAGCAGTAATTCTAAAAAAAAAGGAAGGCTTTAGTGCAGTATAGCGGACCCAAATTTATGCCCATATTTGGTGTCTATGAAATATGAAACTTCTTGCACAATAATATTGTGATGTCACACGTTGAATTCCAGCATTTGATGTCATATGCTTGGAAACACGGTTCACTAAATATGGTCATAGATTCATGTCTCCCATACTACACTTTTTCCAAAAGGAAACATTCAGACTTCTGATTACAGGACTTAGCTAGACCACTATTTAAACACCCGGCTACCTGCCACTAAACAAAACCATCCAGGAGGAGATGTCTGAAGTAAAAGTAAAATTGAAATCCTTCCATGACTGGCATTAGATGCACAGAATAATTCACAACACAATATATAGGTGGGGGCCTAGCTCAGTGGTAGCACGCTTGGGTTCCAATCACTGGGTTCCAGGTACAATTCAGGTCGAGCCCAAGTTGGATGGCTGTTTCATCCTTCATCTCATTGGCATGGTCCCTGCCTGTCCTTATTAGCACATCAGGTGCAGAAATACAGGACGTAAAGCCCTAATCCAGCTACTCAAAACTTAATTAAGGACAAAAATATTATTTAGAATGTCATTAAATGTAATGTCTTATGAGTATTTAGCACTGTCAATAACAACTGTAGGAATTAATTGGAGCCAACTCATAATACATTACATTTAATGAAATACTGAATTTCAAATACAAAATGGCTTATAGCCCAAACAATTGCAGTAAATGCAGTGGAATTATGAAAATTTAACTGTACTCCCTTAAACAAAGACTTAATTTGATGTCTCTGGACAGCTCTAGTGATATTGAAAACTGCATTTGTCCTCATTCTGTAATGAGGAAGGATTTCTTCCAGGAATTATTGTGTATCTCCTTATTAGGCTTCACCTCTTACTATAGGTGAAGCCTTATACTTCCCAGAAAAATCTGCCCGTAAAATTGTCAAAAATCCCTGAATGAGGTCAAGATGCCCTCATGACACTGACTGACTTTGAGCTATTTTTTAAGGTCATACAGCCATCAAACATAGAAATGAAAACATTTGAAATTAGCTTATCTCAACAACTAATAAAGTTACAGCCATATGCTTTCAGATTTAAAGTCATATGAAGTTTCTCAAGACTTCTGATCTACATTTTGGAAAGTAACTAAAATTTAAGGTCAACCAATTTGCAGCTTTAATAATGAAGCGTGTCAATCTTTTGGGTTAAAAGAAATTATTACCTTGGCCAAATGCCTAGCATTGCTGCCCTCCTACAATTTACAGGTTAGCTTTCAGAATATGCTGTCAATTTAGACTTTTAACATATTTAGGCCATCAGACAGTCAATCAGCCATGCTGGCAGTTAAACTGGCCTCAGGCAAAGTCTCACTGCTCTGCAATAAGCACTTTACCTTTAGCCTTTGTTCAGCTTTCTTTTAGTGTAGCAACGATGCCCTTGGGATTGCCTACGGCAGGTTCGGGGTGTCCATGAGGGCATCACTTTCATGCAGTTCAGTGTGATTTATGTTTCGCCAAATCAATGGCAGGTTTCTGTCCACATCTATACAAAGCTCCGCTTGTTGTCTTTATTGAGTTAAATGTTATTTATTAGTTAGACTAATAAATTGAATTAATAGAATAAATTAATACCCCTACCTTCCAGTCGTTAGTGTGCACCAGCCGTAGCTTAGCCAATCGTAACACTGGCCGCTCATTTAATGTTAATACGATATTTTAATGGCCTATATGGAAGCGATGCTGGGCCAATTTGGAATGCTATCTGGATAGAAGCTTAGTCCTTTGACAGAGTAAGTTTTGACATTGCGCTCTACAATTGCTCTACAAATTTTCTTTTTTTTTTGGGAAAGAGTATTTGGTCAAAATTAAACAAACATTGCTGATCATGTCCCCCCCCCCCCCCATACCAGCCTTAATTTCTATTGTGGCCCTTTACAGAGTGATCCAGATACACCCCTAAATAGTCATGCTTTTGCCCCCCCCCCCCCCCCCCCGCCACCTCCCTCACCATAGATCCCAGACTAGATCCACCAGAGCTGGTACAATCCCTGAGCTGCTGAGTGATTATACATTTATCTCAGAAATTGATAACTGATAAATATTTTTCTTTTAATTCAATAATTTATTCATGATTATCAACCATAGACACTTGATCAATAGTATCAAGGTTTATAAGAAACAAGATCAACATATCAGGCACAACCAGCTTGCATAGTATATAATATACAAAATCACAATTTAGGAAAACAACTGACAATCAGAATAATGAGATCCTGAAATGTCAACGTAATACTGAAAGTCCTTTATGCCATTATAATCCTTGTGATACATAAATAAAATTAGCAAACATATCTGGTATGACTTGTCAGTCATATTCAATGCCAGACATATGAAATTAACAACCACTATAATTCTTAACAGCGATCACTGAAACATTAACATTGTTACATGGGACAAGCTGGACAATAATATCTGCAGATTCAGCGCAAATTCCTCAATAATATTAAACAAAGACCTTGACATTACAAAAACAACATTATCCAAACAATATTTAGTCTTATACATTTTTTAATTTATACCAATAGTCCAAATGTTGCACTATCAGCTGTTCATATACCATGTTACAGGGATATTGAGTATTAACAATTTATCTTTGGAACAGATGTATGATAAACACTCACTGATCAGGCTATGAGCGAATCACAGAGGGTGTCATGTCAATAGAGGACTACTCTTTCTTGAGGGACTGCCTTATCCAATGGGCATCCTCGCTAGATTCACATGACGTCCTGAAGGAGTTCAATTTCATATACAGCAGTTTTAGAGCGAGCTTGGACAGGTCAGAGGTGAAAGAGACAGTTCAGAAAGATTGTAAAGTAATTAACCAACTTTTCTAGCTCATTCCTAATGTCCTTGTCATAAAATACTTGTCTGTGCTATGCAAGTCATTGGAGGAGAAGAAGATACATAAATAGCATTACAACTGCACAGAAAAGGGGTAAACTTTGGTCAAAAGAGGTGAAAACAAGTTTATTGCCCAGATGTTTAATTGGATATTATTTCAGTCTTATCAAATGTTTCAATCTGTCTGAAAAGTCGTTCTGAGGATGCAACTGTCCATGCTCGCTCTAAAACTGCTGTAAAACGTTCAACACTTTCTCTGGTTAGTATATGCATCAGGTGAAGGAGGAGGGTACATGTGCTGGTTGCTCATGACTTCAACATAACCGGGTGGCGCAGAAGGCTCCGAGTTACTCGGAATCAATTGGGGTGCAGATGGTGCTAACAATGGTGCATTAACTGGATTTTCTTGGTACCCAGGATTAGTTGGTTGGTACATTACATGCGTCCCTGAAGAACTATTGTGAATTACAGTTGACACCGCAATATGCGGCTGAATTGGACCAGAAATGATAGGGTTTAGCCCCGTTTGCTCTTCATTCATTCCTGTCACGTCTTTGTCGTCATCTTCGGTATAACCTTTGTAGCAATAATGGAACCAGCAACCGCAACAGGACAATGGGATTATAAGCAAGACGAGCAACCATAGTAAATTTGGCTTGTTTCCCTCGTCACAACCTAATTCGTCAGAACCGTCCGAACAGTCATGGTATCCATCGCAGACATCACCTATGTAATAACATTTGCCTCCACATTTGTACGGCTTTCTTTCAGGACAAGGGTCTTCCTCACATCTATTGATCTTATAGACACATATGCCACTTTGACATCGCCTTTGAAGACGAAAACAAGGATCGCTACCGTCAGAGCATTTGTCCTTATACAACACGCAACTTCCATCTGCACAGGATCCTTCCATTCTGGTACAGTTTTCTCCAGGACAGCTTCTGTAGTTTATCTTGATGCACAGCAATGTGTCTCCACAACGCTTCCTTCTGCCGTAACAATTGTCTTCAAGGCATCTCTCATCACGTGTTCTCGGACAGCGATTATCTTTACATCTGCCCCTCGGACAATACTGGTCATCCTCTCTACAATAAACTCTGTTAGGCCCGTGCAGAAACACTAGCACCAATATCAAATGCATTATCGATAACTCACTCTTGTTTTTCAAATCCATTTTCAATTCAGGGCTATGTACTAATTAGTAGTTCTTGAATCTAAAAAGTTTAGTCCAGATTTCATTTAGTTTTGAACACATCCCACACAGCAGCATCAACAAACAAATCTGAGCAGGTTATTGCGACTCAATATTGTCCATGATATCCGCTGTTGTACGTAACCTGCAGCCATGGTACATGTAGGCCTAAACAAATCCAATAACTTGTATCTAAAAAGCAGTGTATATCATGACTCAGTCAGTGTTATTTTATCTGTAACACATACGCACACAATTCCACTGAAACCAGCAAAGCATTAAAGAAGCCCCCGACAGGCTCTGTTTACATCCGATGATGACATTGACCTACTTATGCACCGTAACTAGGTCATAGGTCGGCGTAAAATGCGGACCACGCAGACCATGCGGACCATCGCTTAACCAACACTGAAGAATTTTAATTATATTATTTCTCAATATAATAAATTATGTCTATAAAAATAATAGCAAATAACAAAAAGCATACCATTAAAGCTCATTTAGTTAATAAAGATAGTATATATCTGCTGATCTATAATTGTCACTCACCAGTTCAAAAAAAAGAATTTGTATAAGTATTATAAGTATTATAAGTATTATATTATAAGTGTACTTTGCCAGGTCTGATGATCAGATTTGATCTGCATTTTTTAAAACTTAGTCTGCATTCAATGGTCTGCACTTTCTTATACTAACATAAAACCTGGTCTGCACTTTCAAGATCTGGTCTGCATTTTCATAAAGCTTATAGTCTGCACTCTCTCAGACCTGATCCGCATTTTCCTAAACTTGGTCTGCACTTTCTCAGACCTGTTCTGTATTTTCTTAGACCTGTGTCTGCATTTTCCTAAAAACTTGGTCTGCACTTTCTAAGACCTGGTCTGCATTTTCCTAGATTTGGTCTGCATTTCCCAAATCTGGTCTGCATTTTCTTAAACCTGATCGATCTGCGCTTTATGAAACATTGTCTGCACTGTCTTACAGTTGGTCATGGTCTGCACTTTTTAGAATCCTGATCTGCATCTTCTCTGAAATCCTGGTCTGCACTCAGACAAGACATTTTTTGCAATCTGCTTGGCATTTCCCAGAAATTGTAATAACTTGGTCTGCACTTTTTAAAATCCAGGTCTGCACCTAAAATTTCTAATGAAGTTGTCCTACATAAACTTCCAGCTAGACCTGGCCGGCAAGACTTCGATTGTATGCTCTCTGAAACTGCTGAAATCTTGGTCTGCATTTTCTGAAACTTGATCACCACTTTTCCAAACTACACAAGGTTTTCGGTTTGTGTCTAATAATTATCAGAAAAAACAAAAAACAGAAACAGACATGGTCTGCGTTTTACAAAAGATGGTTTGCATTTTCAACCAATTGGTCTGCATTATTCTGAAAAATGGCCACAACTTCGTCAATTCTTGACCAATTTGGCCAAATAAAATTGGCTTGAAGATATTTCTCTTCTCTTGAATTCTGCTAATAGTTCCTTTGTATATGTCATAGATTATTGGTATCAGCAACTCGTTTTTACCAAAAAACAATCTGTTGATCTCAAACAGTCTGACATCCACAACATTGAACATGTCATGGCCACAACTTCGCCAATTCTTGTCCGATTTTGACCAAATCAAGACTGGCATGAAGCTGAATCTCTCCTCGTTTCAAATCTACTCATAGTATATACGTATAATTCGTTGTTTATCCGTACCGGCGATTTGGTTTTACCGACGAAACTGTCTGTTAAACTCAAACAGATAGGCATTCAGCGTTGTTGTCATGCAGACCAAATGCACAGTGGCGTCACTGATGAATCTGGTTGCACTGAACCATAATTCTGGACTAAAATACTCATATTTTTCTCATTAAATGATGAAATACATATTTCTACATGAACAAAACACAGGTTTCTATAACAAACACAATATATCAAACGCCTATTTTTCTGCTAAAAGCCTTCAAACTTTTTAATGGGATGACGTTGTGACGTCTGTCTGTGTGCTTGGTTCTCTTCTGTGATTGGCTGCTGAGATGTTTATGAACATTAATTAGATATGTGATCCACACTCTTTGTGTAGGAATACCAATATGAAAAGTACAAGAATTAGGTCAAAACATTTAATTTCTTAGTTTTCTTAGCTGAAAATATCTGTTAAAGTGTGGGATATAAATAAAACCCAACCAAAGTGGTTGGGTTTTATTATAGTACAACTCAGACATTAGATATTAGACATTAGTTTCAGTAGTTAGGTCAATGCATTTAATGCACATTATTAATATTATATAGCATTATTATTGCAGCACCCTTTTCATGCGCAAACATGCTCAAAGGCATGGGTATTTACTGAAATTGACAATCTTTTTAAGATCCACCATGTTGATTAAGTTAAAACCTTACCTGAAACCGCATCCGTGCTTCGACCATTTCCACACTATGTTCAAAAAATTTCTTTTTTTGTGTAATGACCTGATACGTCTCTTGTGATGAGGTTTAAGTGTGTAAAAATATAAGATTAATCTGAGATGGTCATGTGGGGCACTTCCTGAAATTAGTTTGACATGGAATGACTCACTAATCTAATTTGAAATTTCTCAGATTTTGAAAACGTCTTCTTTAATAATTTAGAGGGGGGGGGGTGATAATCATGAATATCAGAATTTCAATGGGAAACCATTCCAACTTGTTTAAGGTTCACAAGCCCTTTCCAATGCAATACACACCTTTATTTTTTATCCTTCCCAAGCCTCGTTGAAAGTTTTATCTTTAAAGAAAAAATTTCGCGATTTCCGCAATTTTAAATGTCAGAAATCTTTGTGTAATGTCATCATATCTCATTGATAATGAGTTATTTGTATTGCTCTTGTAAAGAGCTTGACACTGAATATCAATTTTGAGGGTCAAGGAAGTAATGGGATAGTCCATCATCAAATAAATCCATGCAGCATTGACAAGTAAACGACTGCAGTCTCGGATGGAGCCATGAATATTATTTTAATAATTGAATGAATTCCAATTTTTCTTCTTGGGTAGCGTAGTGGTTAGAACACTGATCAGCTACTCCAAAAGTCCCAGGTTGGTTCCCTGGCACAGGTATCTTTGTGTAACTCGAGGCATTAACTAGGTATATTGCCTAGAGCAAGTTGAGGTGAATGTGTAAAAGTATATGGACTTAAACCATGTAATCACATTATTACATCTGAAGCTGATAGCTGGTCAAGTAAGCCGACTTAAAGCTTCTGACCGGTAGAATATCTAATTTAAATGACCTTTCTGCATAATTAACAAAATTTGCCAGCGAATCTAAATATAAATGGCAAAAACTGAAAAGGATGGCCTTTCATGGACCAGAAGTGTGAGGATTCATCATAAATAACATAATAAGTAGACTTTCGTGACAAGCAATGTGAGTGGACATGGCCTATAAAGAAGAAGTTGAGCATTGGGACTAGTACTGGGTTTATCTGGCAACTTTATAAAATACATGTAGCATAAGAAGTTAAGCAGGCTTCCATGCAATATGGGTTATACCTCATCTTTGACCAGGAATTAAAATGATAATTGATTCATTTGACAATAGATATGTGCACAAAAATTAAAAAAGTTACTAATGTCATTATTGATATGCAGCGATAAATTAAAATAATTTTGAATTCTTGGCTATTGTGGGGGAGACTTAATTCTAAATGCCCAGGCCCATGGTCTTTCAAGTTACCATGGTTACTGGTTTCAGTGACTGAACTAATTCATTTCGCAGAATGACATATTGCAATAGTATGGATATCTGGATAAACACTTCAATTGATAGCACAGCAAAAATTACAAAAAACAAATAGCAGTTTAAAACTGGCCACCTGAATTTGGGGTGAAATGTTGTGAGCGATAATAGAAGGATGCGATGGTGGCAAGAGCATTGATGAAGAACTAAACTAGATAGGAAGGGGGGGGGGGGGGGGGATTGATGCAAACAATGATGTACTAAGTTTTATAAAAGCCTAAGAAAGAACTTAAAACATTTGCTCTCAAGCTGGACTCCTAGGTTCTTAAGATGTCTGAATAATTAGGTCTCTTAATTGACTCAATCAAAAACCGTCCATGCACATAAAATATTTTTAATATTATGTATAAATCCGGAACAATATTTCTAGCCTTGTACTGTTTTGTAGTGCTTATAATATTCAGGTTTATACCATAATTCAAAGTAGGCGACTGAAAATTTAAGCCTTTTAAAATGACAGAATCAAGTAAGCAAATATGCCCATTTTGTCAAAATTGAATAAAAGTTGAAATACAACAATGTCAGTATTCAAATTAAAGCTTATTTTTCACTGAATACAGTCATGTGCATACTAACTTTCAATGTTCCATAATATCAGCCTCAAGCCTTGCTGCTGGCAACAGTTGCCTCGATCCCTAATACGGATAACAAAGGAAATTTAGGCTCTGATGTCAATTACCGTGGCATTGCATTACGTTCTCCTATATGGAAACTTTTCGATACAGCCTTAATTTTCATGAACACTGATAAATTGCATACTTCAAATTTACAGTTCGCTTACAAAGAGAGACTTAGTACAACTATGTGTACACTGACACTAAAAGAAATTGTGAAATACTATTTAGAGAATCAAAGCAATGTGTATAGTTGCTTTATTCGTCATGACAAACTTTTTCATGTGCTCATGAAGAGAGGGATATCAGCAGTACATATGAGACTTCTTGTCGTTTTGTATGACAGACAACTCATCAGAGCCACTTGGAAGGGAGCCATTCTCAGAGTTTTACTGCTACTAATGGCATCAGACAAGGAGGCATTGCGTCTCCACTTTTCTTTTGTTGTTATGTTGCAAGGTGTTGGATGGTTGATGTCTCAGTACCATTGCGGTGCTATTTCTTATGCAGATGATTTGACTATTAAGCCCAACTGCACGTGCATGGACTTCAGAAACAGATTCAGATTTGCCGAGAATATGCCAAGCATTTTGGTATGAGCTACAAACCTGCGAAATCCTTTTGTGTACTTTATAGTAGAAAGCCACAAAATACCTTTTCAGTTAAAGTAGAAGGAAGGGACTTAGTATGGAGCACTTATGCCAAACACCTGGGCAATTGCATTGCAACAGATTTAAGTGAAACGAAAGAGATGGCATATAAGATGTCGAACCATGCAGGCAAAGTGAATACACTTATGGGCAATTTAAGTTAATTCCAAGAAATTACACACCTCAAGAGATTTTTGAGGAATATTAACACCAGATGTCATTCTTGTAGTGTTTCGGAGTAAATGTTGCCACAACTATGGCTGCCAAGCATGGCAGTTTGAGCAAGGAACCTTGGGAGAATTTGAGATGAGAGATAATCTTAAGCTAGTGAAGCCTGTTTACAACACTATGCAATATGGTTTCAGATCTATTATTTATCAAGGTGCTTTGATTTGGAATTTCTTACCTGTTGAACTAAAACAAGTTGATGATTTAGCTAAGTTCAAAGATTTATTAACACGTTGAAATTCCTTAGAAAGATGTAATTGTGGATCATGTATAATCTGTCAGCAAAATAATTTATGATCATTGAGTAGTTAAGTCATAATCTCATTCTAATCATCTGTATATATATCTTCTTTCATTGTTATTGTTATTTTTACCAGTCGGCCAAAGCTTTATAGCTTATGTTTTATTGTTTTGTCTTGCACCTCCGACTATAAATAAAGTTTTATCTTATCTTATCTTATCTTATCTTATCTTATGACAAGCATAACTGAGATGGCATCTCCAGAGAAAATTACGGAAAGATGTTTATGAAGACTGTTGTAATGATGGAAAACAGCATTAATGACCGTGTAAGATACGTGGCAATAAATTCCAATGTGTTTGTGAACACTGTTATTGTAATAGAACTATTTTCAATGCGAAATACCGTTTGAATGACAATGAGATGACTGATATATCGGTCATAAAGGAACTGATTTTTGGGCATAACTCTGTTTTGTCCAAATTAGAATGCTTCCAAAGGTTAAATTATTTATGCTCATATTGGTATTAATTTATTTTTCTCTGTACCAGATTTATTTCTTTATTCATTAATTTATAAGTTGTAACATATCCTGATTTGTAATTATGCCAATTTAGGCATGAATAAAAAATATATATATACATAATAAATACGACCAACAGCGATTTCGTGGAAGTGCTGAAATTCTTTCAAATTGACTAAATTTCAATCGATCTTGGGAGGGATCAAAGATAAAGGAAGTGTTAGACACAGTATTTCAACCAAAGAGCAGTTTTACAAAGTTTACTGTATTTTCTATAGTCTCTTTGTGCAAGTCAAGTGTGTGCACTTTTTAGAAATATATATCTAATTGTAATTTTGGATTTTTTTCCTTAGTGTCAAAATTGAACCACCAGGGATCTATTTTAATACAGCATAGGCAAGTTTTAAGATTATCCTTTTGTGCCACTCAGTTACTTATGTAATATACATGTTTACATACAGCTGAGTATTATAAAAGTAAATTATTGTGACGACAATTCTGTGGTAAATCTCCAAATCAACAATGGTTTTAATATGGAGGATATCATTTGAATTATCTAAATCAAATGCAAATTTGAGGCATACCCACTTTCACAAGATATTATATAACATTTTCTTTCATGAAGTGTAAAAACTGGTAAACATATGGCCCCAACTTTAGGCCTAAAATTTGTCTTTTAATTGTAGACAGGATGCTAGACGAACATCATGGTGTTTGGTTGGTAAATTATCCTTACTATGATTTAGTTTGCCATTTGGTGGAGTTATTCACTTAATTTGCTTAAAAAATTTGGCTGCACTATGGAGGATCAGTGGCACTCCACCTCCACTGACCACCAAAAGGGAGGCTATACTACAATTAACATCTGCAACTTATATAATAAATAACACCAATATTCATGTAACTGATGATGAATTTTTCTGAAATCTCTGTCACTGACAAGTGCTTGTTTATATAGTAATGGAGGCATTTTGCCAGAATTGATCGTGAGCTTAGATATATGATTTATTGACTTTAAATATAAATTATTCTTGCTTACCGATAACAATAAAATATAACTGGATAAATGATTTAATAAAAATATATTTAATGTTCAGTAAGTAATCGTGTCACAAGTGCTGCCACCTGCCACTGGATTCGTGGCGGGTGAAAGTTGGTTCCTGTTTTAGCCGCCATTACCATTTGTGTCAGGACGCTGCCATTATGCTGATTGGCTGATTCTGTTCTCGTGTTTGATTGGCCAGTTTAAGTGTTATTTTATTTGACCCTCGGGAATGATAGTTGATGCTATCTATCAATTAGAGGAAAGCTTAATTTTCTTCCAAATTTTACAAATTTAAAGGTCCTTTAGAAAGAAGGTAATAGCTTAAAATAATGTTATAATATGTTCTTCATATCATTCAAGACTATTATCGAAGTTCCTTTTGTTTCAAGGTTAGTGAGATCAAGTCCTACAAATATAGAAAATCGGCATCGCAAGCTTTATGCCCAATTATCAATGTTCTGAAATCTTCTCTGTCCCAGTGAGTTTTTATGAAGCATTAACGCTAAAAACCGCAAAACCTAACGCTTGGGACATGTCACACTGAAGATTCATTATTTTCAGAAAAAATGTGTAGAATTTATATTTATATACAATAGATAAATCAATTTATAAAATTCTGAGTAAAGAATAGAGTACACAAGACACAAACACGGCCCTCAATGAGGCAGTAGCCATAATACTGTATTAAAGTGTTTACATTGTAGGCCTAGTGCTGCTGGCATTCTACACACAACACCAGGTATCTATTCCTTTGAAAAAGAATATTCTTGTTAATGTCGTTAGTAAAGTAATGTGGTAAACGTGAATGATGGAGTTTGTAACAAATTTATATTCATGCAGTGCACATAGATCTGTGATTTTGAGTAGGTTCAATTCTTTGAAAAGAGTATATATTGTATGTGCATTGTATCTACTTTTTGTAATAATACACTGCTTTTTTTGTAGTTTCATAAATCTATCTTATTTCCACCCTGAAATCATCTGTATGTCAGATCGAAAGAAAGAAGTGCCCTATGATGCATAGGGCACTTCTTTCTTTAGATCTGACATAATTTTTTGTACATTCAAATATATGGTTTATTCACTTTAAACCAATCTACAACTGATTGCAATTATTGATTTAATCTTTCAATATTATTTGAATCTAGCTTGCTAGTAGTTGCTACCTTGCACTTGCATGCATAATATTCTCGTTTGGATATCTCTGAAACAGAAGCTTTGTTTTCGTCTTTTAATTTTTGGATTGTCTAATTTTCTTTTGCTTTTACTGTTGTATGGCATATGCAGTCATATGTGATGGGCGAAAAGCTATGAGAAGTACATACACTGCTGTGTAAAATTTAACTAAATGATTTGATTGTGATAAAAATTGATGCTTCTAATGATAGCACAAATATTTCTAACAGCTTTAATCACAGTAACTGATTCCTAATATTGTTTTGCTAATATTGCCAAAATTGTGAAAACTTATATGCATTTCCAAACGTTTACACAGCAGTATAAATCTTTATTCTCTCAATTTCATTAATATGTTAATGCCAAAGCATGATGCCGAAGGCCACTATGTCGCTGAATGCAATGCATATACATAGAATATATAATTATATTTGATATCAATGCTTTAAAAGCAAATTTATAGCATTAAATGAAAGGCATTTATGAAGAGAAACGGTATCCATTTGCTCTTGAAACTGCAATTCGGGTGAATTCGGTGCAAATGCGCACTCGGCGCGTCTAAAACAGTGAATTCGGTGCAAATAATAGTTAACTCGGCCAAGTGAACTCGGTGAACGGTAAATTTGGCGACTGTAATATCCGTATCCTAATTGCTATTAGCAATTAGTGATTTACTACATGCTATCTGTAATCATTACATCAAACACTTGTAATCAGCCTGGATAAAGTCCTAATTGCTATTGCAGAGTTGTTTCATCTGATTCACTACATGCTATCTGTAATCATTACATCAAACACTTGTAATCAGCCTGGATAAAGTCCTAATTGCTATTGCAGAGTTGTTTCATCTGATTCACTACATGCTATCTGTAATCATTACATCAAACACTTGTAATCAGCCTGGATAAAGTCCTAATTGCTATTGCAGAGTTGTTTCATCTGATTCACTACATGCTATCTGTAATTATTACATCAAACATGTAATCATGCAGCCTGGAAAAAGTCATTCCTGTAATCATGGTTTTATGCTCATCTTGTCATTTTTTAAATATTATTTACTATGTGTTATAATAAAACAAATTACTACAGTGTTGAGTAACAGAATATCCAAAAATAATAATTTCAAATAATAATTTCACATCATAAACTGTGGAGCTTGCAGCGCTGAACAAAATAAGGTATGTAACAGTTGCCTGCCACATTTAGATGCTAAGTTATTCCACAATAAAGTACACGCCAAATTCACAAAATTTACGCACCGAGTTCACCAATAGCGATCGCCGAATTCACTATACTTCACCCGTCGATTCCAGTGAATTCGGCGGCGCCGAAGTTGATACAAGCTGAATTCACCTGTCACCCCATTTGACAGCTGACCTTATGAAAGCGAACGTTCGCTGACTACGACGACTGGAGCGCATAACTTCATGAAAAGTTAATCAAATTTCTCAAAGGATACATTAAATAAAAGCCAGAAAGTCATAGAAAACTTTCTGAACAAATACGGGATCCAGTCCCTGGGAAAACGGCAAAATTCGCCGTGTTATGCGGCAATTTGCACGGCAATTTCGTTCTGTTGTAGCAGTGACCTACATAGCAGTCTAGACACGTCACTGCGCATGCGCTAATATATTCAGTAAGGAAGAGGCCCCCGGCAGGTTTTCAAAATTGAACGACCAATAAAAGGTATAAGACACTGCAAGAATTCCCCGCCTGGGTCCTCTCGCCCGAACATGCACGAAGCTGTACAACGCACTTCGGTCATTTCCGTTGGAATTCGCCAAATCTCGTAACCAACGTTAGGAAAACTTTGTTTGTATACAATTGCGCATGTGTGAGATTTAAATTCCAGAAAAGGTTCAGTCAAAATTATCGTGGTGCTGTCGGGATGTAAATTGAATACACTTGGAATCAGCAAAATTTTCCACCCTTAAAACGTTATTGGCATGAATATGACTCATTACAAGTCATTCCAATGAGGGCCTGCATCATTGTTATAAGTTCAATGAAAAGTCTCCAAACCGCTATTGTTTACAGTGGTCTATGGAAAACTACACGAAAAACTATTGAATTGATTTGCAAATGTCTTTACTAAAAGGCTTGGCTGATAACAGGTGTCATATTATAGGATGGGTCAAGCCTAATTATGATTCTAGTATTGGTAGCGTGCTTAGGTTACCCCATCTCAATCTCAAAGTTACCCCATCTCCACGTAACTGACAATATTATAAGTTACCCCATCTTCCCGACAGAAAGAACTCATTCATATCCGTGCAGTAAAAACAAATATCACTGAATCCACTGCCACAAAGGTTGTGTATAATAAGATAAGGGGTAAATCAAGTCATTTGGGGTGTGTGTGTGTGATTAGGGCTTTACGTCCTGTATTTCTGCACCAGTTGGGCTAATTAGGACAGGCAGAACCCAAATGTTACTAATTGGTGTTCATGTCCCTGTTATGTTTCAGAAATGTTATCAACAATCGACACACCAGTAACTGGATAAATGTGATTTTCCAGAAAGTGCAAATTTATATGTATTCAAGGATATGCATGGTTATTGTTATTTAACCTTGACAGTCTCTTTTTGTGGCCCCTTGAGCTCGTTGAGCACATGGTTAAATTTTGGCCCATCTTTGACATGCTATCAGAATTTGTTCAATGGGTATTTTTCTATCAAAAGTTTTAGCAACATTTTTGACTAGGGAATTTTCTTCATAATTCCATCATGACAGCTTGCTCAAGTGTATGTAAAATTTTGTGCCGGACTGTATATACTGCTGAATGGGGGGGGGGGGGGGGGGAGTTGCCAGGCATCCACCGTCATTAGTTAATTTGTCCTCAGTTTTTACTTTTTTTTTACGAAGTTTTATAATTAGTACAATTTAAGGATGACACACAGGAGGGCCCTTCCCAGATGGCCATGCTGTAATTATTGCTGTTTTTGACAGAGCCCCTCCCCTTACAAAGTGCACAATAAACTTCAATGACAAAGTTGCACAACAAGTCAATTTCAATGAGAAAATTTTATAATAAGTCAATTTCAATGACAAAATTATCCAATGAGTCAATTTCTATGAGAAAATCTGTACAATAGCTCACCTTCAATGACAAAATCGATCTATATAAGTGAGTAACCTTCAATTTTAAAATCCAATAAATTATAATGCAGGCCATGGCAGACGTAAAAATGTTTTAAATTTTGTGGCCCGATTGGGGGGGGGGGGGGGGTTGATCAATTCAAGTGCATGTAATGTAGTGAGCTTTCTATTTGTACAATAAGTCAATTATAATGACAAGACTTAACAATAAGTTAATTTCAATGACACAATTATAAAACTTACTCTTACATTTCATTATGAGTCATTCGCTGAATATAGATACTGCTGAGCATTTCATAATTGCAACCAATATTGTAAACTGGTCAATTTGCTTCCATTTTAGCTCAATTTTAATGACAAATTGTGAAATAAGTCAATTTTAATGACAAAATTGTACAATAAGTCATCTTCAAAGATAAAATTGTTCATTGACTCAATTTAAAATCATAAGTATAAAATGCACTGTGCCTCAATTTAAAAAAAAAAAACGAAAAAAAAAGTACAATTACTAGATTTTTTTTTTTTTTATACCTGGGCTTAGGCAGCGTAGGCAGGGAGGGGGGATGCATATTCATATACTTTAAAAGACTGCTGCTCTTCTGATATTGGTCCGACTTTCATCAAATAAAGACTGAATTGTTCAGAAAAATGTGTAGAATTTATATTTATATACAATAGATAAATCAATTTATAAAATTCTGAGTAAAGAATGGAGTATACAAGACACAAACACTGGTCTCAATGAAGCAGTAGCCATCATACTGTATTAAAGTGTTTACATTGTAGGCCTAGTGCTGCTGGCATTCTACACACAACACCAGGTATCTATTCTTTTTTGAAAAAGAATATTCTTGTTAATGTCGTTAGTAAAGTAATGTGGTAAACGTGAATGATGGAGTTTGTAACAAATTTATATTCATGCAGTGCACATAGATCTGTGATTTTGAGTAGGTTCAATTCTTTGAAAAGGGTATATATTGTATGTGCATTGTATCTACTTTTTGTAATAATACACTGCTTTTTTTGTAGTTTCATAAATCTATCTTATTTCCACCCTGAAATCATCTGTATGTCAGATTGAAAGAAAGAAGTGCCCTATGATGCATAGGGCACTTCTTTCTTTAGATCTGACATCATTTTTTGTACATTCAAATATATGGTTTATTCACTTTAAACCAATCTACAACTGATTGCAATTATTGATTTAATCTTTCAATATTATTTGAATTTAGCTTGCTAGTAGTTGCTACCTTGCACTTGCATAATATTCTCGTTTGGATATCTCTGAAACAGAAGCTTTGTTTTCGTCTTTTAATTTTTGGATTGTCTAATTTTCTTTTGCTTTCACTGTTGTATGGCATATGCAGTCATATGTGATGCGCGAAAAGCTATGAGAAATACATACACTGCTGTGTAAAATTTAATTAAATGATTTGATTGTGATAAAAATTGATGCTTCTAATGATAGCACAAATATTTCTAACAGCTTTAATCACAGTAACTGATTCCTAATATTGTTTTGCTAATATTGCCAAAATTGTGAAAACTTATATGCATTTCCAAACGTTTACACAGCAGTATAAATCTTTATTCTCTCAATTTCATTAATATGTTAATGCCAAAGCATGATGCCGAAGGCCACTATGTCGCTGAATGCAATGCATATACATAAAATATATAATTATATTTGATATCAATGCATTAAAAGCAAATTTATAGCATTAAATGAAAGGCATTTATGAAGCGAAACGGTATCCATTTGCTCTTGAAACTGCAAAATTTGCCGTAGGTACCATTTGACGAATTCGGGTGAATTCGGCACAAATGCGCACTCGGCGCGTCTAAAACAGTGAATTCGGCGCAAATAATAGTTAACTCAGCCAAGTGAACTCGGTGAAGGGTAAATTCGGCGACCGTAATATCCGTATCCTAATTGCTATTAGCATTCCTGTAATCATGGTTTTATGCTCATCTTGTCATTTTTTAAATATTATTTACTATGTGTTATAATAAAACAAATTACTACAGTGTTGAGTAACATAGAATATATATGCACATCCAAAAATAATAATTTCAAATAATAATTTCACACCATAAACTGTGGAGCTTGCAGCGCTGAACAAAATAAGGTATGTAACAGTTGCCTGCCACATTTAGATGCTAAGTTATTCCACAATAAAGTACACGCCGAATTCACAAAATTTACGCACCGAGTTCACCAATAGCGATCGCCGAATTCACTATACTTCACCCGACGATTCCAGTGAATTCGGCGGCGCCGAAGTTGATACCCGCTGAATTCACCTGTCACCCCATTTGACAGCTGACCTTATGAAAGCGAACGTTCGCTGACTACGACGACTGGAGCGCATAACTTCATGAAAAGGTAATCAAATTTCTCAAAGGATACATTAAATAAAAGCCAGAAAGTCATAGAAAACTTTCTGAACAAATACGGGATCCAGTCCCTGGGAAAACGGCAAAATTTGCTGTGTTATGCGGCAATTTGCACGGCAATTTCGTTCTGTTGTAGCAGTGACCTACATAGCAGTCTAGACACGTCACTGCGCATGCGCTAATATATTCAGTAAGGAAGAGGCCCCCGGCAGGTTTTCAAAATTGAACGACCAATAAAAGGTATAAGACACTGCAAGAATTCCCCGCCTGGGTCCTCTCGCCCGAACATGCACGAAGCTGTACAACGCACTTCGGTCATTTCCGTTGGAATTCGCCAAATCTCGTAACCAACGTTAGGAAAACTTTGTTTGTATACAATTGCGCATGTGTGAGATTTAAATTCCAGAAAAGGCTCAGTCAAAATTATCGTGGTGCTGCCACCTGTCGCTAGTTTCGTAGTGAGTGCTGCCACCTAGCTCCTGCAACCTTGAACATACAGCCTATGGCCTCTGGCCTTCGGCTATTAGTTATTTAGTTTTTTTTTTCCATATGTTTACGATATATGCATTTTCAGCTGAACTAGTGTTTTTACAAATCATGAAAATTATGTGAAATTCATATAATTATGCTACTTTTATAGTAATAGGCATTCTCATCTATTACTGTTTGTTTGCTGTGTATGCACTAAGCTGCTTCTTGTTTTTTGTTTTTTAAATATATATATATAATTTTTTCTTTTACTATTAAAAAGAAAAAAGAAAGATCTTTACTAGCATTGCTATACATGATTACAACTGCTTGATAAATAGCGCCATGTTAATGCTAGGATTATGTTACAGATTACCGCCAGAATTAATTTACACGACGCCCCCATATGGGGCCTCAAGCGAAGTGATGACGTCACCCAATAATGACGAACGCACTATTTTGATCGTCGATTTGCCACTTATTTTGCTTATTTAAGTGACTTAAAAAGACAATCCCTGCATTGTAGGAACTCAGAACTCAGAACATATTTATTTCATATTACGCATATCAGTCATTGATACAATTTAACATCAAGTAAAAGATGATACAGACTGTAGTACCAGTGCTACTGGGCCTTCGGCTATTAGCCACTGCAAGGTATGAGGCGTTGTATATAGGACTGCAGTCAAAGGGGGCAGGGGCATAGCTCAGAGGTAGCGCTCTGGGCTTCCAACCACTGGGTCCCCGGTTCGATTCCCGGTCGAGCCTAAGTTGGATGGCTGTTTCATTCTTCGTCTCATTGCCATGGTCCCTGCCGGTCCTAATTAGCCCATCTGATGCAGAAATATAGGACGTAAAGCCCAAATCACACACTCACACACAGCGTAGTGTCAAATGAAGACAAATTACATATATATTAACCGGCTTAATTTTTCCCATTACTCTTATATAGTAACAACGACCATTTCTCCATCTTGCTTATTTTCATACTTCCTTTCTCTTTTTTTTTATTCTTCTTCCTTCTTTCTGTCTTTCTTTCATTTTTTCTTTCTTTCAAACACTCAATCAATCACCTTCTTTCTCTCAATCAATCAAGGCGTCACTTTCTTTTTCTTTCAATCAATCAATCACATTCTTGCTATCAATCAATCAATAAATCTTTCTAATCAATCATTCAATCAATCTTTCTTTCTTTGCTTCTTTGTTTTTTTCTTTCCTCAATCTATCAATCTATGAATCAATCAATCAATATTAAAAAAAAACCACACTCAATTGGATAATCATCTTTCATCATTTGTGCATGCTGCTTCAGAATGTACATTCTTGTTACTATATATATATATATATATATAATTTTTATTGACAGAAAAATATCATCCATGATACATATGTCATAAATAAAATAAAGAACAGAAAATACAGGAATACAGAAAATACAGTAATGTTCAAATAAAATTTGTAAACTAGATAAGCATATGTTATGCTAGTAACGCGGTTCCAGCCACCAGACTTAATTTTTTAAAATAATGTTTATAGTAACATCTATGTATGTATACTGTACAGTGTCAGAAGATGGAGAACATATAACTCACATATCAATATCAATTAAGAATTTTCCCAGGCACCTCAGTAGCTCAGATTCCTTTGAGCACATGATAGATCTAAATTTATTGGTGTCATTCATTATGTCAAAATCATATATGTAAACTCTAGCTAGATCAAACAGTCGTAGGCGCAGTGATGTGTTATTTGGACATATTATTAATGAGTGTATCTCATCCTCAACTTCATTTAAGTTTACATTTCGTACATAGTCTCTCTTCTACAGGTATTAATGGTCTTTCATGTCTACCTGTTTCTATACGAAGGTTATGGGAACTGGTTCTGAATCTAGCTATTTTATTATACGTTTTTCTACCCAAGTTTAACAGAAGGTATGGTTCAATTCTATAATCTGATTTGATGAGTTTATATGTTCTAAGTTTTGGTTGCTGAATAGAGTCATATATTTTTGCCAATAGGTTTTCTTGCGTTTTGTTTACTGCAAATGTTCTAGCAATTGTATTCAAGTCCTCAATTTGTACAAATTCAGTAATAATTTGTTTAACTTTTCTTAGCCAACTACTCTGACCTGAACTTAGTGCATTTTCATGAATATTTAAACATTTTTAAAGTATACAGCTATCAGGTAGGCATTTCAGTTTTAGCCAGTAGTTTACCATTCTAACCTGTTGTCTGATAACTACACCAAGTTACTGCTCTAGCTTTTAATACTTAAGCCGTAAGAAATATTTTTGTTTTTGTTTTTCTCTGTTGTCTTATTACGAAACATGCAACTTAAAAAAAAGAATTAAATAAAGCAAGATAACCCTCGATAAAATTTGAGATTACCCTCTAATTCCCGCATATTACATTATGGTTTACCCTCAAATCCACTTTGCTGAAATGTTATTAATTCTGTTGAACTCAGTTCCTTAAAACCATCAGATGCATCCCACATATGAACAAAACCCCTTTGAACATGCCTACAACTAATTAGTGGGTAGTTTTGGTCCTTAGCTATTGGCTTGAATATTTTTGTATAGACAGTTAATATGGAGGCCACCAGATCGAGGGTATAATCCGGTTTACCCTCGTACGGTGGGAGCACAATATTTCGCTTAATATCTGGTATATTTTCGATACGAAAACACGTACATAATCAGCATGAGCTATACGGAATATCACTTTTTAAAGTCGCCAATTGGGCGATGCTCTTCATGACGTTGGCCATGACGCTCAAGAACCTGCTTCTCTGCCTTCTCTTGCATATCTAGCTTGACATTTGGTCCATTTTCGATTGAAATTAAATTAAAGCTTATTAACTGTGCTACACGATGGATTTATTTTAATTTATTCAGCCTATCATTCACTTAAATGTTGCTTAAAGTTGCACTGTCTGTCAAATTTGCAATTTTCTAAGATGCTATCAAACAGTTGAAAATTACTTTTATTAATCAAAGCACACTAAATTTGTGTGAATTAATGATTTTATAAGACATTAATTACTTAAAAATAAATTATACATTGAGAGAAAATCCAGACCAAAACATTGGAAACACAATGGAAATGACATCATCACCATTGTTCAGTATTGTGACGTCATAACTGTGTTTGTTTACATATATTCAGTTTTTGATGGCATGAAAAACTAATATTTATTGTAAATTAAAACTAAATTGTTGTGCAAAAGTTGGAATGTAATGGTGAAAAATATCATGAGACAAGAAGGAAGTATTGATTTATTATTTTAATGTGCAAATTTGACAGACAGTGCACCAACTACACTCATCATGACGTTTGCCTTGTGAAGAAAGCCTCCTAATGGTTCACTTTGCATATGAAATGAGGTATTTGACTTGGTGTAGTTATCATATTAATTTGTAAATTTTTGAAGACTTCAGTTTTTTGTATTTAGGAACCCTATATTGAAATTTTGCTTGTATTGTATAGTACTTATTGTTATATTTGCCTCCAAATAAAGAAATTCCTATTCCTAATTCCTAACTGTATAAATTTGTTAATTGAATAACCCTTAAAAAAGGTAGATTTACCCCAACAATTACAAATAAATACAGTCATAGCCAAAAGTTTTCAGACACCTTGGAATACTTTGGTCTGGAGCATTCAACAGTGAGAAGTAATGAGCGTAAATTTAAAGTCAATAACCTGTTCAATATTTTTAACAACATACCATGCACATCAAACGTATGATCAGATCCTTATCAAATCAGAGGTCACTTTCGGAAAAAAATTTAATAAAAACAGGAAGTATGAGCAATCATATAATTAAGTCCCTTGTCATTGTAGCCTAATTCATATTATAAATATATATAATTATGAGGAAGACAGGCATATATTGAATCATTATATCCGGTTATTTAACTAAATGTTTGGGTGTGACACCGAATGTGACTATAGTGGCAATTAAATCAAATCATCACATATTACTCTTTAACGAATAAGGAATATATCACTGGGTGTGTCATTTCATCGATACATGTAAGGAAGATTGGGATATACAATGAAACCAAATCAAAATGACATATTTATGCGGAAACAAGTGATCTCTGATCCTAGATTTATGGACTTAAAAAAGCCCACTTGTGTGTGCATTGTGTCTGCTCCTTGTCACATTCCTTATCACTCTCTTTTGTAGTTTTAACACTCTTGAACCCTTCCCTGCCCATATTAGTAGGCCTTAATTGACATATTAAGGAGTAAATCATCATTAAATTTGGATGCTGTATTTTCATTCCAAATAGGTTGATTGTGGCTGTTAAGGTTGTGTCAGCGTAGATGACAGATTACATGATAAAAGCAGTCTTTTGACCTATCTACATCATTCATATATATAATAAAAATAGTAGGGGGCCTAAAATAGAGCCCTGGGGAACATCTACTTCAATTGGCATTACATCTGAAGTTATGTCATTTAGTTTGAGGTATTGTACTCTATTCGACAGAGAACACTTCATTAGACCTAAACAGTGAGCTCACTGTGAGGTCACAGAACCCTCACGGAGTGCTCACATGGTGAGGTCACTGTGAGCTAAAATTGCTTCCTCACAGTTTACTCACGGTGAACTCACACTGTGAGGTCAAAGTATGACCTCTCTGTGAGCTAACTGTGAGCTGATCATGCGTGATGCTATGTTTCTGCAACAATCCCATGGTGCGAGTCACATCGAAACTAGGTAGCCTAGTCTTGGTAAAATGAAACAAAAGTAATAAGTTGGAATAGTAAAACCAATTTTATGAATTCCTACAACATTACAATGTAATTCATATATATTGGTGGATTGGTGCGGTGGAACACTCTGGATGTCTTGCTGGGTGCTGCATCCATCATTAGGTGATGACAGTTACTTATAGAAGTGGTATAAAATTAAAAGATCAGCCTATTTTTGGCATGAGTTATTGTCATCAGATATATTAAAAAGTTCTAAAAGAACAAGCACTGATAATTGAACTCTTGTTACCCACACATAAAGCAAGCATGCTAACCATTACGCCACTGCTTCTGGTGTTGATTTGAAAGGATCCAAATAAAGCAGCAGTTCTATTTATAGATTCTGTTATTAGCTAGCCTGTGGTGGGTCATACAGCTGACCTCACGGTTAGCTCACACTGAACTCACAGTAGTGAGATCACCACATGACCTTATCATCATTTCACTGTGATGTTTCATGTGGGACATCACACAATGAGTGTCTCATGAGGTCACAGTGACCATGACATGAGCTCACTTCTTGACTGGGCTGGCAGGTGAGACCGTCTCTAGATTTGCCTGTCAAGGGTGCAATTATGAAGTCGGTTGTGATTGTGAGACTCTCTTGAGTGATAGCAGACTAAAGGGGTGTTCACACTGTCACAGATAAGACCTACGTTTGATGGCGGATGAAACTTTTTTTTTTACTCTTGTTCAGCCTTGTCCATACGTAGTTCTCTCTAAGCTGTGGCACGCTCCTGGTAGTGCTAAATCATCCGTGACCATACGTGGAGAGGAGAGGGCGGGGGCCTAGCTCAGAGGTAGCGCTCTGGGCTTCCAACCGCTGGGTCCCGGGTTCGATTCCTGGTCGAGCCTAAGTTGGATGGCTGTTTCATCCTTCGTCTCATTGTCATGGTCCCTGCCTGTCCTAATTAGCCCAACTGGTGCAGAAATACAGGACGTAAAGCCCTAATCCACCCCCCCCCCACCACCACCATACGTGGAGAGAGCAAAATGTTTTAAACATGTTTAAAATTTTGGCGGACGTTCTACGAGTGAATTGTTTATATTAGTTACGTAACTCGCTCGGGGGTCAGTTGGCGAGCATTCTTCGTACATTCTACGTACAGTCTACATACATTCTACTTACGACTTAGCCATCCTTGGCCATCTGTAGCCACTGTCCATCTTTGTATACTCACCATCCACTCATGTCCACTCGTAGAACGCTCTTATCTACGAGTGTCTCACGTATGCCTCATGGATGCTTGACGACGGACGTTTGGCGAGCGTTTGACGGATGACCACCGAGCGTTTGACAGACGTCTGCCGGCGATCTACGACTGCCTTACATATGCTCGTGGATAGAACTTATGCTTATGGTCCAATAGGTGGACAGTCCTGTCATTCGACACATGTTTTTGACATGGTCAAGGTGTACTGGCAAACTGGGTAAGTTTACTTTAATTACTGGATGAATGAAATGAATGAAGTTTGCATTTTATATTTTATTTATTAGCACTTTATAAGGTATATGCATATTCCCAATTATAGGGTACTGAAAAAGATATCCAGTTGTTTGTCAAAGTTATTGGATTATATAATATATTGAGTTTGGGATTCCATCGAAGAATACCAACAAGGGGTTCTTTGAATACCTAATTCCTGGCCCTGGTTCGTTGATTAAATGGTAAAACGCAACGTCTGAGTTGTCATCATTAGGACCTGTGTTACACACCCGTTTAGGACCATCTGAGATAGTGTTATTGACAAGGATATACTAAGCCCACTCTAACTGCATGCAATTAAGGTCTGGGTGTTGAAGAAACTCTGAATATGTCAAGCTTCTAAATATTTTGGAGGAGTAATGTATTTGGACTTGTATTGTCAAATTATACTTTCACTGTGGAAGTTCTATGACGCCCTGGATACTGAATACTGACACCTGTCAATCAAAGCCTAAGCTATGGCTTCGTATTATAGCATACATTTGGTGGTAATTATGAAACCAATAGAATTTAACATGTGAGGCCCATCCTACTGATGTCATTAGACTATTTAAGCCTGACAGTGAGTTGCATGGGCATTGTGGAGCCGTCAGAGATTCCCCGCACCACGATGACTTTTGGTATGTCTAAGACAATTCTCTGTGGCTTCCTGATGATTGTTGCAGCTACTGGTGCAAAGATAGATCCCCACGACTGTGTCCACAGGTGAGTGAAATTTTACAGGGAAAGAAATGTGAATTCGGTGGTATCTTGTGGCACAATGGCAGCAGAGGAAGGTTGAAAAAATTACCCAAAGCTGTAATGCACTAGACCTGGTCACAGACAACGTCTCACAGATTAGGGCTTGAGAAAGATATAGATGTTTCTGTTGGTGGACAAGCAAAGCACATGTGCTTTTATGTAGATAGACAGATAGATAGATAGATAGATAGATAGATAGATAGATAGATAGATAAACGGCTAGATATACGGATAGATATGGAAAGTGCAGCCCTCTAAGGCAATTTCTTGCCACTTAAGAGGGTAAATTGAGGAGCTGGGATGTAACTCATGAAGAGTACCTGGGCCAATGATCGAACCCGGGACGTCCAATATGGAATTGATTTATGCCTTAACCATAAGGCCACCCAGTATAGTAAACGGTGTTACTGCTGGCAATTGACTTATCATCTGAATTACCTAAAATGCTCATAGACAATTTATTGACTTGTAAATTAAACTCCAGTGCTGACAGAGCTGCTCCAGAGGATGTTATTTGAATCCAGGACTCACAAGGTTAAAACAGTCCCTCAGATTCAGATGACGTCCTCTGGAGCAGCCCGATCTCTCTACTCTGAAGTTTAGTTTCTATGTCTATGAATTGACTGTAACATTATATCTGCCATGACTGCATCATCTGCAAGCTGTATGCTTGCTAATTTCCAAAATGACTTTCTCAAGAACTTGATATCTTATCATATTACAAATGATTCAAGTCACTAAGATAAAGCCTTTATATAAATCAGTAATGTTTAACCCAGCCTCCGCTGTATTTGTAGAAACTGTAAACCTGAATAGACCACATGCTTGTAGCATATTTCTATTATGAAATAAAGTAATCTTATCTAATCGAAAGGTAATTGGGTATTCTGGGCCATGGCAGTTGATCATCTTGGCACAAGAAAATGCCTCTTTCTGTCTGGTAATGACCATTTTCAATACGGCCTCAATCTATGGCATTATTGGTATTTATCTCATTATCTTCTAGTTACCAATTTAACAAAATGTCCCATTTGTGGTAAATTTGAAAGTATAACTGTAACACTTTTTGCAACAGGACAGGTGGAATGGGAGCACTGGTGTATTGTCCCGCTGGATATGTGAGTACTGGGCTTTGTGCTTCTGGTAACTCTGCTGCCTGCGACGCAGACTGCACCAAAGTGAAATGTTGTCGAATAATTGAAGGCACTAGTGAGTATGAACAAGGGCTGGGGCAGTTCAAAATGAAAGGTCACTTTCCTTTGAGTTGAGACGAACTACTTACAAAGAGGAGGAATAATAAGAGGGGAAACTTGCACCATTTTATAAGCCATGTCAGGGTTGATTTTGGGCGAAAATAAGTGTCCTTTGAAAAAGTATTTATATAATAAGTTGTCCAAATTTTAATGATTATTTGAACTTCCTTTTGTGCACTTTTAATGAAACACTGATAAATCCTACATGTTTCCATCACAAAACCGGGCCTCTCTGTAGCCAAGCAGTCTTTATATTGTTTTGGATTATATGTGCACGCAGTTTCACATCCTTCCTACCTATCTGAATCTATTTGATACTGATAAATAATGAGTTCACACACTATTGCTTATCTCGACATTCTGTTTTTTCTTTCCACAATCATCATTTCCATGCAGTATATCGGCAATTTCACTTTTACACTTCCTAAAAATTGTTAATGTTATCACTGAATGACTTATTCATCTCCGATAAAAACCTAATTACTCATTTTCAATGATATGATATGATGTGAGTTGGCACTGATCCATGTATATTGTTCAGACAATATTCATTCAACCTGTTGCAAAATAACACGAAATATGACAGGACTGCTGCCAGGCTAGCCTCTCTGCGGGCCTGTCATATTGTGAAAACCTACCCTGGAAGGTTTACATTGGTTCAATTACAGTGGCGCCTCTGGGTACATATTATCTGTGCTTCTAATTGTAATTGGCTTATTCATGGTTCAGCATTTCCTATGCTGAATAAACGTCAATAACCTCATTGTTACTGCTATCTCTGGTGTTGCTACATAGAAAATGTGATATATTCAAAGTTAAACAAATTGAAGTAATTGGCCTATATTATACAGTGATTTCCTCACCATTCTGTATGTTTCTCAATATACAGCAACTTCAACAGACTTTTCAATTTTGGTGAATTCCTAATATATAGGCCTGTATATTGGGAAGCATTTTTTTTAAATATGTATGTGTGCAAATTTTAAACACTAGATAAATATTTCTAATAATTAATGAATTATATCGAGTGAAATTTACGAGTATAGAAAGGGTGACTTTGATTGGTTATTTTCCTTTGTATTGAGATTATATCAAATTTTGTTTTAAAAGTGTCAGTTGGAAGTGATCTTCATGACTTGCCGGGGAAATACGGCAAGTTTCTCATTTGCCCAAAGGATTCTGTCGTATCTTCCGTGTGCACATCTAGTGGATGGGGGAGCTGTGGCTATTGGAAGTGGACTAGAATTGGCTGCTGGGAGAGTAAGTAGTATGCATTGTTTCTATGTGGTATCAGAACATTCAAATTTAATCATTTACAGCAATACATGTACTTAAACTAGACAAAACGTTAACAAAAGTACATGTTAATTAAACAATTACAACAAGACCAATTACTGGGAGTGCCTGGGACAGATGCTAAAGTGTATGGGTCCCAGCACCATAAAAATTATATTAAACTAGAGTGCACAATATACAAAGTGCAAAAGAATATATTATTGAAAATAAAAGCTACTCACAGATGAATTGTATTATTAACATAGGTGTGGTGTACTTCACAGTCTGGCAATGTGGTGCAGTGTGTGGTATGCCACTTTGCAGTGTGGATGTGGTTATTTGCTTTTGCTATTTTTGTAATTCATTTATACTTTGGGTTCTTAAAATCTAAATAGCAAAACAGTATCATGTAATTAGTCTACTAAAGTGTCCTAAAATATCATTTTCTAGATGATCTTTGTCACTTTGGTTGTTATTTAACTGACGAAAATGAGAATCTTTTGGGGATTGGAGTTCACTTAATTACCTATGCACATGTTGTTTGTTTTTGTTAGATTCAGGTCTCAAACTGTCTGGACACTGCCATTGGATATATGGATATTTTGGCCAAATGAAAACATGCTCACCAGATCAGGTAAATCTTTTTGCGTTTTCAGTAGAAAAAAAAAAGAAGAAGTATAATTCAAGTATCAATTGCTTAGTGTTTTCTACGGGTAAACCATTTTATAAGCATCAATTGTTATGGTTACACATGCAATTAAATGCATGTGTACTGTGTATTGTATAATGCATGTTCACATAACAGGTAAATGTTGAATAAACGAGTGCACATACTCTCGATCTTTCAAATACTATAGTTTTTACTAGCGTTTTCATGTTTATCCGTATATAGGCTCATTTGCAATTTTATTTACTTCCGGAGAAAGTTTGTGTTTGTTCTTTGTGTCGTAGATAGAATAGAATAGAATGGAATGGAATAGGATAGAATAGGATAACCATAACCTGTAAAGTTAACTTGTGGCTTGCATTTGTAATTTAAAGACTGTGCTGTACGCAAAATTTGGCTTTTTTCTTTTCTTTTCTTTTTTTTTCGAAAATAAAACCATTTCAATTATCATCATACATTATATCTGAATCACTTAAATCTATTGTTATGGTAATAGAGGTCAAAGGTCAAAGTTACATTAATTATGGATCCAGTTTATTTAACTAAATTGCTATGATGATCTTTTATATTTTAGGTGATGGCAGGAGCCTGCACCTCTGGAAAACATCGTGATTGCAAATCCTACGGCCATGGGATCAGATGCTGCCATGTAAAATAATAATATTTTTGGAAAAGAAGTATTCATGTCTCTAGAATAACTGACCTTCCCTTCATAGCCTTTTAGCCTAAGAAATTAGTTGGTTTTGTTCGAAAGATTTTTATTATTTAATTTCATAGACTTGGAAACAAAACACCAGAGGAGATCATGTGAATTCAGGACTATTTGAATTCATATTATGTCTTATGGAGAAGCTCTCTCTGCTCTGGAGTTTAGTTTTCAAGCCTATGAAATTGACTGTAATGGTTGTGTGGTATGTTTGTTGCTTAAAAGTCGTCTTCATCATGGCTGGTTACTGATTCAATTTTTTTTAGCACTGAACAGTCGAATGCCTTCCTGACTCTGGTTTTGTTTCACATGCATATAGTTGTTTCATAGCCAATTTCATATACTTCAAAACTAAACACCAGAGGACGTCATGTGAATTCATGACTCTTATTGACTGAAGGACTGCCCGAGCCAATGGGAGTCTAGAATTCACATGAAGTCCTCTAAAGTTTTGTTTCCAAGTCTTTGAAATTGGCTGTAAAACTCGCTAATAAGATCTGGGAAAAAACTGCTTTATATTAAGACACGTGTACCCGTGTTTTGTCTACTAACCAACATGTAAACCGTACCAAAAAGGGGTATGTGGGGTCAGTTATTCTAGAAAAATCAAGCGACAATAAAAATTAGTGAGAAACTTTCACTATGCCGCTACTCCAGGATATGGAAAATTGGAAATGGATGCTGAAAAAAATTAGAAATTTCTAATAAATACTATGCACTATTGTAATACTATGCACTATTGTATTTGTGTTTTGTTTCATATTGGTTTGTTTTGTCATTGGGAATAATATTAACAAAGGGATACATTTTACACAATTGCTTTAGTTGTGCCTCACCTTGAATAAGGTCAGCACATTTCTGACCTCATTGTTTATTTTATTATGTCTGCAATATCTCAAAAGTTGGGACAGCATCACAATGTCATGACAATGCTTAAAACTCTTAAAAAGTCTTCATGTTATCCATAACTATTGTGACAAGTGTTCTAATTATATTTTAAGTCATACACTAAAGACAACACAATTGAAACTTACAGTGCACATGGTGAATGTGACGTACACAATTCTTACACATGCAAACTTTAAAATAACGAACTACGAGGCCCCCGAAATCTTACAATAATATAAATTGAAATTAACATATTTGGACATTTTCCTTATCTTATTATCGCACTTTTTTAATATAATTTCTTTCATAGTTGTACAATAAATCACATCAGAATCATCAGAATTACCAGAATCATTTGGTGCAAAACTGGATAAATTGTCACTTAAAATGATGAAACTATCAACGATTAATCACTGCAACATATTTCTTATATTCTAAAATTTAATTTCACAGTGTGTGTCGCCATAGCCAGAAAATATAAACACCTAACAATATAGGATACATGAGGGTACCATAATCCCCTTGGTGTATAAATAGCTTAACTTCAATAATTTGAGGCATGACATTTCAAGATCCACTGCAGATTAGATTACTGTCAACTCACTAACCGGCTGTAAATTAAAAGGCAGAATTTCCAAAAGGAGGAAAGCCATAAAGGTAACAAGCAGAAGGTCGACAACCAACAGAGAGACACTTTTAGTACCAAAAGGTCGACAGTTCATTTTCTGGTTATGACACATGGGAAGTACCAAAAATGAGACAAACAAACATGTATACACGTCCTAATTAGCCCAACAGGATGCAGGACGTAAAGCCCTATTCCACCCACCACCTAACCACATACACAGAGCATTTGTTACTCATATATAGGTGTTTATACATACGAAAACCAGACTGATTTAATTGATTTTTAGTTTGGAAATTAGGACACTGACCATAATAGGGCACCATACGTTTGATAAGCTGATCAACACAAGTATACTCAGTCAAAACCACGTTCACTTAAGTGAGGGCATGATGTTTCACCAGTTCAATGAGTATTCACAGCCTAAAATTTAAGTAGGTGGTTGGTGGTGGTGCTGGATTAGGGCTTTATGTCCTGTATTTCTGCACCTGATGGGCTAATTAAGACAGGCAGGGACCATGGCAACGAGACAAAGGATGAAACAAACTTAGGTTCGACCAGGAATTGAACCTGGGACCCAGTGGTTGGAAGCCCAGCGCGCTACCATTGAGCTAGCGCCCCACCCTGTAAGTAGGTGGTTAGTGAAATGGCAATAAAGGATAGCTGGCAGCTCAGATCACACATCCTCAAGTGTGCATGGGACCATAAAGAAAATAAAAACTGAATTATGATTATTACTGCGGCTGGGTGCCCTAATGGTTAAGGCATCTGCCAATGCCATACTGGCCAGCTTTAAGCCGACTATCACTAATCACCCAGGATGTAGTAATAAGTGATGAAGTGGAATGATAAGAACAGTAAAATTTCATAGTTTTGCTTTATTTCACATTAAACATGAGCAATCTAATTCTTTTGTTATGAAATAATGTGTTTTGCTGGAGTAGAGCATGGCATTTATTGCAGACATGTTTTATACTCTAATTTTCGAGAACCGACCAATAAGCCAGATCGTAAACTGCTGCAGCCATGCTGTGAACTCAGAGGTCAAAGGTCAAGTGGGATAAACAGACCCCCAACCATTGCTGCACCCCAAGCGTCGCGGACATAATTTCTACTGAGTTTTATGTAATAAGTGGCTTTTTAATTGTAGTTTATGGAACAATGTGTGCTGCCAAGTAAAGTACTACATTTTTGTTATAAAGATTTTAATGTAAAATGAATGGTAACTAAATGTATCCAGGTCTTACACTGACATAAAAAATGTTAACTATAGCTAAATACACGGAATCTAATAAATCATGCTGTGGAAATGCATTCTAGAATGAGTAGACCTAAGGAAGTGTATACATGGGCCTTAGTTAAGGGTGGGGGTCAGGGGGACAACAAGGGTTCCCCCTCCTCCCCACTTTTTCACACTTTTTGTATCCTTACACTGTATATTTTATATTATTGTGGAAATAGAGGGTTGCCACCCCCCCCCCCCTCTTTCACAGCAAACAAGTATCATAACAATGTACCTTTTTTTTTGTCCCAAGTGTCAGGCTCATTTACTTAAAATAATGTTAATAGCATAAAACCAGGACAGTATTTGTTCTTAATATCATTTCAGAATATTGTCAAATTTCCTTATGTTTCCAGGGTAGTGTTAGCCATAACAATATGAAATGAGTGTCCTATGCCCAACATTCAATGCTCCAAATTACACAGCACAAACTTATAAACAGTCCTTCAGGTGACACTTGTATACTTTTTAGATTCTCGGATCCACTGATATGAGAAATGTGCCAACAGATGAATACAATAACATGTCCCATCACATTTAGCAGGGCTGAGGCTAACAACTTGGGAATTTAATCAGACATATTTACTTCATTAAATCTGAGAGAGCTTTTGTCGTGGGACAACTCGCACATGATCTCCAAAAGTTGAAAACAAAGTAACAAACAAGCACCCCTATCATTGCTGCTATGGCCCACAAGGCTGTGTTTGACCTTTGACCCCTGAGGATACAAGATGACGGCGCGGAGTTTACGATCTCACTTATTGAAGTATTTATGTGGCAGCATTTGATCCTGTGGCCGTGGTGATTACAATCGTAATTTCTTCCAGAGGTGCAGGCTCCTGCAATCACCTGCATAGCAAGAAATTGTAAACAATACAATAGGGCAAAAACTGTAAGAAAAATGTAAGTGATAGATGGATGGATCTGTAGTATACATGCAGCCTTTTTAAGCCACTTGTCTAAGGGAGAAGTGAACTCCACTCAAGGGGCCTTCCTGATGGCATTCCAAATCATATTTACTCGGCATGATGTTGGCAACGTCAAATCGAAGTGCTGACGTCGGCGATATAGTAACGACACTGGTCTGATTTGGAATGCTATCTGGGCTTTGGCACCATGAAGAGCTTGCAACTGATCAAGATAAAAATGGCAATTGTGTGTGATCTCGTCAGTCGTGGTTTGGAGTGAATGCAAGTCAAACGTCCGAAAACCGAAACGTTTGAGACCGTAACGTCCAAAAATGTTCCGAAACGCCCGATTCCCGAAACGTCCGAAAAATGAGCGAAACGTCGGATTTAATTTTTTTAATTTTTTCAATTTACACATGAACCTATTTTAACTTTAAATATAATTTCCAATTCTAAACCAAATTTTTCAAAAACCTCCGTAGCTGCCATTATTGCAGTTATATGTTAGTGTAACAGACCAATAAAATATGCATGATAATAATAATGAAGTATTGTAATGTTAGATTTTTTAAATTAACTGCACAACCCAAAAAAGGAACAATAAATAAATATATAAATAAATAATACATCTCTAGCAGAATACTTTGGTCAATTTGGTGTCATCTGGACTTGGGACATTCGTCTGAGCAGTTGGCTTATTGTTAACACTTCCTGCTCGTAGTTATCCCACATTCCCTAATTCCCATATCCACCACAACTGGATATTTCCATCCCTGTTACGTTCAATTGATGGAGATTATATTTCATTAATTGGCAGTTGATTAAAGTCAATATTTTCTTTAAACTTCCCTTGAATATGAGGTGTTTAAACGTATATTGCACGGAGGGAAATTACATTTACCAGAAAAG
Organism: Alitta virens; assembly: GCA_932294295.1. NCBI lineage: Eukaryota > Metazoa > Annelida > Polychaeta > Phyllodocida > Nereididae > Alitta > Alitta virens. The sequence continues at coordinate 33,111,672 of OW028578.1, forward strand.
TCAAATAACTTTACCCATTTGTGAAAGATTTTGTTCTTAGTGAAACTTTTGAACAGTATTATGTTAATGACTTTATACAGGGTAATGGCCTAGGTATCAAAGGTCAAGGTACTCAATTACATTACGCCAAATATGGAAATTGTGCCAATTTTCTGTCAGTTCAATGATATGTTACGTCAAAACTTTCACTATGTAACAGAAAACCACACAAATGGCATATCATATGAAAGATTATGAGGAGTGCTTTCTGATGACACTTTTTTCTGGTATCCATGGCAACCAAAATTTTGTTATGGCTGCCTAGCTACCAACAAATATTGCACTGAAGGAAATGACACTTACCAGAAAAGTCAGATAACTTTAACTGTTTGTAAAAGATTTATGTTTTAAGTAAACATTTTATACAGGGTAATGACCTAGGTGTCAAAGGTCCGGGTCCTCAATGGAATTATGCCAAATATAGAAATTATGCCATGTCTGTCACTTCAAGGATACATAACATCACAGATTTCACCACGTAATAGAATACCACACATATGGCATGTTATATGAAAGCTAATGCCATATTGGGGTTTTTTTTTGTGATACCTTGTTTTTGGTATCAATGGCAACCAAAATTCTAATAAGGCTGCCTATTAACCAACTCATACTACACTGAGGGAGCTAGAAAAAAAATCAGAAATAACTTGATCCATATCGTGAAAGATTTGTCCCGAAACTTAACAATATTATAATGTTGATACTCAGCAATTCAATACGGCAGCCAGGCTGAATGGATTTTAAAGAATCAACTGATAGTAAGTTCACATAAGCTTGTTCATTTTCATCAAAATAACAAGTGGTGTCAAATACTAACATTCAGGTTATTTCTTAGGTGAAGGCCATGAAGGGACACGCATATTTTTCATCTGAGTCAGTGATGCATTTTTATTACAACTACCTTGGATGATCTTGTGTCAAAAGTCAAGGTCACACAGTGCCCCTTCAAGTTTCTGGTATCCATGTTAATTTGAATCTTCCAAAGAAAAGGAGGTATCTTGGCAGAGATTTTTCTATTGAGATGTTGTCATTTCCACAGATAGATCGATGTTCATTAGGATGTACTCATTGATAGTAGCTGACGTATGTTGGATGTTAGTCTTAGTGATATGACTATTTGTGGCTGTTATGTCATTGATTTGATTGTTGTTGTTTTGTGCAGATCTTGTGGGTTTTTTTTTTGATGGTTTATTCTGAAACGCTTGATCATGGCTGCCAGAGAGATTGTAGCTATAATAATATCATATATACTTAAGACTATATTTGCACAGCGCAGTGACAAATGAAGACAAACTAGCACAGCACGATTATATAGCCAGGCACGAACGTCTCTGGCAGTACCAACACAATCTATGTGATCCACAATAATTGCTTATAATTGCTGCAGCCTGCTTACCTGCCTTTTCAAACACATTTTTGCTCAATAATTGGTATATTTTCAATTTGAAAACCAAGTGCAGAATCCTTATGAACTACATGATAGACTTCTGCCGTACTTTTAAAAGTTTTGAGTCTTTGTGAAGTTGGTTGATAGTAGTTGCAATCTTATAATCCTAGCTATTGATTTTATAACATTAGTTGTAGCTAAGGATTATAGCAATCTTGCTATATTCTGTTGAATATTGAAAATGCAATTTTTTGTTACCATGGCAGCTGTTTTTGTGAATATCTAAAAATGCTCAAGGATGCCAAACTGGCACCCATCAGATTTGGAATCAGCACCATCAAATTACCCAATATCAAACGAAAAATAGCTGCATATCCATGTTACCATTCACCAATGATTCTACTGACTATTTAGGGAATCGGACTTTATAGGTTTGGACGTTTTGGTTTTCAGACGTTACCACCTGATACCTTTGGAGCGGTCATTAAAGCCGAGGTCAAGGTATGTGGTTAGATGATCACCCAATGAAAGCTCTGTCCCAATGTTAACTCAGCTTCGCAATGATCTTGTGGAAAAGGCCTCTTGATCAAGTTAATGATTACGAAGAATTCCAATCGGAATTTTACCCATTGTCAGAACAGGTAATCACTGTACATGTGGCTGTTAATTCTATTTTAGTGACTATTTTGCTATCACAGATTCCAAGTTTTATGAGAAACTTGATAATCAAATTAAAAGAAAATTAAAACAATATCAAAGGATAACTATAAACAATCAAAGAGATAACAACTATAAACAAACAAAAAACAACCAAACAAAGCGAATGATTTGTCAATCACATGCCTTGAAATGCATGATGTCAACTGTCAACTGAGAAAAAAAGATTATATGTTGTTATTACAGGGACAATAATCTCCCGAAACAGGGAAATCTAGACAGGAAGTTTGGACCAAATTCCTCTCTTTGATGAAATCACATATGAAAATGTTCAATTTTGTTACTTGCTCTGGCTCTGAGATACTAAGAACTGGTCAATCGCACATTTTGTGTATAGTAAGAGTATTAATTGAAAATATAAGCCATGTAGACAGTACCTAAGCCAATGTAAAGGACCACTTGGTTGTCAATATCATGTAAAATGAAAATATTGGCGGACATTCAACGAGTCAATTGTTTATATTAGTTACGTAACTTGCTTGGGGATCAGTTGGTGAGCGTTCTACGTACGTTCTACATATGTTCTACATACGTTCTACATACGCATACGTAGCCGTGCGTAGCAATACATACTACATAGCCATACGCCCGTAAAGCGCTCATCGGACATCCGTCGCACGCCCGTGGTCTTCTGTCCCATCCTTGAACCACTCGCACGGCTATGTACTAGCGATCTCCGAGCGCTCTACAAGTGCCTTACGAATGCCTCAAGGATGCCTCATGGATGCCTGGTGGCGGACGTTCGGCGAGATTTTGACGGACGTTCGATGGGCGTTTTTATGGACATCTTGCAAGCGATCTACGACTGCCTCATGTACGTTGGTGGAAAGCATTTCCATGTGATTAACAGATCCACGAGTGAGCACGTATAGCTAGGTATAGCCCATTTTTTACGTATGTGGTCACCTGTAGGTTTTGTATGTTACAGTGTGAACGCCCCTTAATAGTGGGAGCAAATGTATCTAACAAAGGATAGCATAGAAGAAAATCTTGCCTAACGAAACATGTAGAAACTTACAGCCAACAACTTGAAATAAAAGTATATCGCAAATTTACCTGGTTAGGTGCACATGTTTTCATTTGACCATGATATCCATTTATCCAATTGCAGTGCTCAGACATTATGAGACCAGACACTATAGAAAAGAAACCAGAAACTGTAAGATAGCACATATGATATGAAAACAAATTCACTGACAAGAAAAATAGCTATCAACCTGTGCAGAATTAAGACACTTAAAATATAGCCATCTTTCCTTGTACTGTTAAAGGTAGGCCAACAACTGATAAGAATGCAGGATTTGGTAAAACATCAATGAGTTTTGGGGGTGTAAATCTGGCCCTAAATAAAATACAAAAATATGAAACGGTAGAAGACACAGCAATACATGTTAGTACGATTTGTGTAATATAAATGTATGGATGTGTTCCTGTTGTGTTCCTGCTGTAACTTCAGAGTATGATTGTCAGAAAAAAAATTTGATTAAAATTGTCAGAGTTTGACGTTTTATAGTTATTATAGCTCAGGGTCAAGAAACATAGACGCCAGGGCCCACTAGGTTGTCAAAATTACTAGAAGGTAGTCATATACAGCACCAAAATGCCAACAAGTAGCCATTTTAAAATGTAAAATTCCTATGATTGCACGATATTATTTTAAGCAGCACATTGAAATTCACATTATCAATTATTAGTTGGTAATTTTCCGGCCCATTGTCTATCTTTTTTTTAATTTCTCTGACAGACACAATATAACAAAATACATAAAAATACTCACTCTTCCAGCACCCAATTCTGGTCCACTTCCCTTGACCGCATGCTGCCCCTTCTCCAGATGTGCACAAATACGAGACAAAAGAATCCTTCAGGCAGCTCAGCCACTGACCATACTTCCCAGTTTTTACAACAAGATCAATGCCAACTGCATCTGTTGATAGTTTAAATTGAACAACATTGAATACTACTATAAAAAAAGGTTGTACACTCTATTCTGGAAAAAAAACTGTCATAAGCTCTTGTGCCCAGGATGATCTGACCCAATTTGAATTAGAAAGCAAATGTCTTATTTGATATCTGCGGGTGTCTCCTCTAAGATCCGTGACTGTCTCTGGCCAGTCAGACGCCTTCGCCTGGGCAGCTGAGTGTTCCCAAGTCTTGCGGAATGTGTGACTTAATTATTATTTGTATACAGTGAATTTCAATGATTACATTTTCCAGCTTTCATAGACTTGGCAACCATTTTCACCAATCTGATAGACTTAAAATATGAACTTCATATATATCCAGTACTCACATTGGTTAAGGCAGTCACTCAACCAATAAGAATCCAGGATTCACTAACGTCCTCTAGAGTTAAGCTTTGCTACATGGCCAAAGGTGCCACGTGCATTTTCCATGAGAAGGATAAACGCATGGAAAAAGCATAGTTGTTGTAATGAGGCAAAAACCATGCGTTTTCCATGCGTTTATCCAAATGAATGGAAAACACACGTGGCACAATTGGCATCATTCTCACTTACTTCTACCCCCAAGGAGACGACAACATTTGACATTCGTGAAAGATCCGAGACAGTTGGGACATTTACCGGAAGCACACAGACCAGTAGCCACGTATCCCTCTGGGCAATGCACCCATTCGCCAGAACCACCTTTCCTGAAAAAGCAAATACATTTACACTCAAACTCAATAAAAAGCAGGTAGAACCATTATGTGCCAGGTTATAATAAAATCGGAGTTCATAACTTCATATCAAGTAACATTGATGTCTGCTTAAGTCGCCCACTTCTATAAAAAATCAAGAACAGATTCAACGATCCCCAGCAATATAACATATAAATAAATAAAAATAATAATAATCATTAAATACAATAAAATCTATATTTAGACACAATTCAAATTTGCCTACTATTACACAAAGACTAAGACAGCATTCCGGTGTAATGCATGCAATTTGCCCAGGAAAGCTAATGGGCATTCTTATCCATCACTTCTGTATGATTGCTGAGGGTTTGCTGCATAGGCAGTGCTATGTTTAAAAAAAAAAGTCTCAGAACATCTCTCTTGGTGAGAATTCTGGGTTGAACAAGTTCAGGAATTGGTTTCCCATCCTTTCTAAGTCCTAGCCACTGTATTGGCTCTAATACAATATGCATGGGAACTTAAACTTTCATGGAAACTTGAAGTGAGTGGTGGCAAGGCTTAAACTCAAAATTTGGTGAAGTTTTGCATAGTATTTGATCTTTATCTTTATCATAGGAGTCGGAAAGGTAACGGGGAGCAATATATATATATTTTTTAAACCATCAATTTTAGAGCATCGTAATAGCCAGCTCCCCATCTACACCTGGGTGGAGTGGAGCAAAGAGTTACAGGGGATACCTTACCGCTTGACCATGTCATCTTTGAGTAAAAATAGGATCCACTGGCCACATAACAAAAGACAATAAAAAAAGTCTTAAAAGGTTTCTTTGGACATTTTACTGAAGAACTTTTGACACAAAACAACTCTAAATCACATCTCACAGATTTCCCTGATAAGTTATTTTGTAATATACCACTCAAAATATGACTCTATGTGGAATAGTCCGCCATATGGGTCACTATGACTCTTTTATATCTATTTCTCAGTACTATTCCTGCTGTGGGGCTACAGTTGGGAAAAATAGTTTCCCAAACTGATATACCCCTGACTGCTTATGTAATATAGGTATTATACAATAAATTGCACAAGCAATTGTACTTCACAAATGCCTCATATGCAATTCAGTGCAATGATTTAAATAGTGGTAGCTTCATGAATTATTATAAATTTTCTGTGGCCAGAAAGGTATATCATCATAGCCAGAAATTATTATGATTGACAGGTTCCAGTATCCAGTGACTGAACAAGTTTCAAATGTTTTGTTAATCTGCACAAATGCAACCCTGAAATCAAATAATTGGCACGTGCTTCATGTTATCAAAATGTAAAATATGAACATTAAAGCATAATTAGACAATGTGATTTCTATGAAATATATACTTCCTCATTCTCATGTGACCAATTACCATATAAGGTGGTGATTGTATCCAATGGTGTCACGGCAAATATACATATATCACCTTAATTTTAGAATATTAAATATGGTTCCAGTGCTTTAATTGGCACATAAAAAAATATAGTTTAGACCTACTATTATCATGAAACACCAAATTGATAGGTCTAGCACGTGGTATTAAATAATCACTCATGGCCAATTTTTCTCTCATTCCGAGCTATCAGAATCTGTTTAGATTTTGAAAGTATGCTAACTAGAAGTGAAGTTATAGTATTTTCATGTCATTCAAGCCATAAAGGGAGGGTAAGCAAGATTGGTTTTTGCCAAATAAGCTAATATAATTTGCCAGGTCAGTTAATTTGACTGTAAGTGCTATATACCCAGAACACTTTACTTTTATTTGTCAACAAGCCTTACGTGACAATGCCACTTGGTTAGCTAATTTGTCGCCTCAGCAATGTGCCTTACGTACTATTTGACTGCACGGAGGATGTGGGTGTGTGGATTAGGGCTTTAAATCCTGTATTTCTGCACCTGATGGACTAATTAGGACAGGCTGGGACAATGCAATGAGATGATGGATGAAACAGCCATCCAACTTAGGCTCGACTGGGAATTGAACCAGGACCCAGTGTTGGAAGCCCAGCATGCTACCACTGATCTAGGTCCCCACCCCTGACTACATAGAGGGCAACACTCACTTCGGAGGTAGGAGAGCTGGAAGTGCCCCCAAAACCCACACATCACATAATTTAAGTTGTGTAAGTGGTCCCTGACTGTTCATTAGCGCTCACAACAAACATCGGACAGTGAACAAGAGCGCCAAAGTGAACAGCAGTGTCTCGGGCAATTTCATGAGCTGATGTTGTTGCGGTGAATGGATTGAAAGGTTGACAACATCCCAGGTTCAACACTAGGCCATGATCCCCATAGTCATAAATCTAGAAACATATTTTAGTCATTAATTGGTCTTATTTTTGATAATTTCACACTGGACACTATATGCCCCTACCATGACACGGATGCATGCTATGACAAGAAATGTAATCCGGGAACAGTTGTGTTATCCGGTCCTAGCAAAACTTTAAATTATTCGAGGAATCATTCAATGAAGCGAATAACCAGCCAGTCAAGCGAGTTTAGAGGTTAGAGTTAATTTATTTTCACCAATCTCCGCAAATAAAATTTTAAAACTTAGTGTTACATACTACAGGAATATTACACAACTGACTGGTAATGGGGGTACTCTCAAGTATAACAATAAACAGTAATCTAAAAATTTCTTTTTATTTCGATTTATTGTTTTTAACTGCATTTAAAATTTAATTCATTGACCATGTTAATTAATTAATGAAATTTTAACGACAGAAATGTCAGAATGAATCACCAAATATTCTACATTGCATCAAATATTTTACAATTAAAACATATTGTATGGGAGTACAATCATTAATTCATTATTCATTATAGTTCCTTTTACAATGCCTCTAATTTGTCGTATATACTGTGACTACAAATAGCAAATATCCACCTGTGTGGCTTATGTAGATTCATTAGCAAGACATTCATATAGATTATAAGACAAGGTGCCATGATCATAGTCAACGACTATAAAGTTCCCTGAACAATGGGACTTAACCTCTTAGTTAACATAGACTATTCTTATAATTATTTATATGTTAGCAAGTATTTCTGTGTAAAAACCGAGTTAGTAGACCATTTTATTGTATTTCTTGAAAGTTTATAGGATTTTTAAATATATATAGCACTTTTAATATACACTCGCTGCACAGTTGTGAACTCTCTCATAACTCATTCGCAAGGTCATTATGAAAGTTAATCATGACTGGATATCTCTGGAGCAACAAAACATATTTATTTACTAATAAATTTAGGGTTGGACTTTAACCCTGGTTTAGTCAATTTTGCCCAGCCCAGTGGGTAGAAACAGGGTATAACATGGGCAAAGTGGGTTAAACTTGGCAAAAACCCTCCAACAAGCTCACCGCATGTGATTCCAAATTAGTATAAATACATATAACAGTGACTATAAGGAGAAATGACAGATTTTAATGGCTATCACTGAGCTTTACACACTGGGTATAAAACGGGTAAAATGGGTTTAATCCACCAAAAGTGGGTTAAACCTGATGAAAACCTTCTTATAAGCTCACCGAATGGGATTCCAAATTATTAGAATTACATACAGGGCTGTAAAAGGGTGGTGGGTGGATTAGGGTTTTATGTCCTGTATTTCTGCACCTGATGGACTAATTAGGGCAGGCAGGTACCACGGCAATGAGATGTTGGATGAAAAAGCCATCTAAACTTAAGCTCGACTTGGAAATGTACCCAGGACCCAGTGGTTGGAAAACCAGCCTTCCTAGAAATGCATATAACAGTGAATATATATGAAGAAATATAATATTTGCTTTCTTAAATTGTAATGGCTATCACTGAGCTTTATAACTTTATGTGCATGAATATCAATTGATGAATACAATTCCTGAATTATGGTTCAGAGACTTTGTGATCTACAGACAATCGAGAGACTGTCGAAAAGTGAACTCCAATTATAGAAGTTCAATTCTTATAAAAACATGCATGGGACCATGCTCTATTAATTTGAAAAACACTTATGTTACATGTCCTTGTCCGCTAAATCCTAAAGATTTTTTTAATTGATCTTAACGCTAACAACAATGGCAAAAAAATGGCTAAACCATCAAGTAATTAGTGTTTTCACAATTGCAAATTGGGGGTAACAACCATTGACCTTGGTTGTGTCCTAACATCATGTTGCAACATCTGTGTACATTTTAATGTCTCAAAAACAATAGTTTGGATATTGTTTTTTCGTTTCCTGCTTAATACTTGCACCTTTCAGACTGATTCTAAGTAAAATTATGGGTTTTAACCCAGGTTTAACCCACTTCGGCCAAAATGTCTATTTAGTCCAACCCGGAGTTAACATGTGTTTAACCCGGGATAAGCACTGTGGATGGGTTAAATTTGCAAACCCTGATTATAAATTACGACAATGCATTCAGGATAACAGCGGTGATGTAAATTTGCAGAACAGAAAACCATGCAGTCAGACTATAAAATATTTATTGGCCATTGATCAATAACAAGAATATGACCCATAACTTGGAAGAAATATGCAGCAGTATTCCCTAGATTTATGTGAAAGTTAGGTTAAAAACTTTTTTAATATAAGGGTAAAATCAAAGCATTCTAGTACACAAAATACCACCAAGTATTCTTTTAAAAATGTTTAGTAGGCCTATTATATACATGTAATGCACAAACACATACTCTTACCTCTTCCAAGGAGGTTACGTTTTTGGTCGCATTTATTTATTTATTTGTATTTTAGCAGGATATTTAAAAATAATTATCCATGGATTAGGATGAAATTTGTTAGGCAGATGGATAATACCAAACCCTAGAACTGATTCAATTTTGGAGGTGATCTGGATAATATATTCCGGATACTGGATCCGGAATTATTTTCCAGTGTACAGTCAATGCTACTGGGCTAATCAATGTTGCTGGTCTTCTTTCCATTTCTATGTTCAAACACCTGTAGTTAACAAATAGTATAGATCACACTATGGATCTGGAACCCAGACCAAATATATGATCCGGATCTCATTCAGAAGACTTTTTCACATGATATATCGCCATAAGGAAAGGACAGATTCTTCAAATAATTTCAGCACATTTCTAACCTATCTGTTTATTTTATTATGCCTGTGCAATACCTCACAAGTCGGGATAGCTTTGCATGGCACTTCCTATAAATAAAAGCATTGGTGTCCTATGCAAGTTATCTACCCTTCAATGTTAGGGTACCATTTTATAAAAGAACAATTCAGACAAAGATTGACTATGTGTGGGGCTATGCAAGTGAACAGAATACACAAAAATCAAAATAATGCAAAACAGAGCAATTTATTATAATTATGATTATGTTAATGTATGAGGGATGTATCTATTTAGTCAAGCATGTTAAGCAACGTAGGGACTATTTTATGGCACTTTTAATTTATAAAAGTATACATGGTATAGCACCTGACTACTTATGTAATGAAATTATCATAGCTGTAGAGGTGTCTGACAGATTGACAAGGCATATACACAAAAATGATGTTGTTATTCCGTTTGTGAATCTTGATGTAACTAAATATTGTTTTAGTTATCAAAGAAAATATGTTTGGAATAGTCTGCCTAACAGAGTGAAGGAGTGCACAGATATTAATGCTTTTAAGACCAGAGCCAAAGAGCATTTTATAACAATATAGTCAGTTTATTTACATGTTAATGGTGCTTTCAGTTCTATAAATGTTTTTTAATTGCATATATATATAATATTTTATTGACTTCACTACCTTTGTTTCAACCAGGGCCTCATTGAAACACAGAATGAGCCACCCTGGAAAAAAATATGTTCTAAATAAAAACAAGTTGAAGCAGGACTGAAAACAAAGATAAAATGTGCATTTATGTTATCATATCTAAATCATATTACAAGTTACAATTTTGTATATAAAAGTTCAAGTTGTGTCTGGCTAGTGTCTGGCTAGTGTCTGGCTGTCTGGCTTGTGCAATATACAGTAAATCAAACCTTGGAAATTACTATAAAACTGTAATATAAATTTTACAAGACACCACGTGAATGGCTAAGTGGTTAACATGTTGTAAAACATAGTGGATGTTGAGGAGTTCAACATAGAGTTTGTGGGATGAGGAAAGTTATCCCCACAAAACTCTATGTTGGATGATACATCATTCACCATTGACATTTCTCATATTCTCTGCTCATTGTACACATAAACTGCAGCCATCCAACATATTCTGCAGCTAACCAACATACTCTTCAGTCCTCCAACATATACCCATGCTGGATGGCCATAAAACGTTCTGATTGTCTCCCAGCAGCTGGATAGATAATATATTTATACTGTATTTTAGCACTCACCACTCCCCATTGCATGGCTGACAATCACCATGGATTTGGTAATTTGTCACACTGTTGAGGAAAAATCTTGCGTGCATATGTTTATCTTAAGGTTACATCTAGAAAAGAAACATGTTTATGACGTGCAACTTTTTGGAAAACTATAATTGTATCATTCTTTGATCTATTAATTTTGAAACACCTGTAGATCACTCAAGCTTTCACATGTTTACCTGCTTTGTGCAATCTTTCTTGGTCATATCATTGGATTATTTGTGTGTTATCAGCCTGCGTTGTTAACAATAATATCAACCTAAGTACACACATAAGTATTGGTGTAAGTGCTGGCATACAGTACGCTAAGTCAATATGAAGACTGTGTTAGAGATTCTCCTAATTTCTGCAGGTGGGTTTTTGCTTTCCAGAAGATTTGTGAAGTTGTTGACATGTATTCAAACGGCAAACACACTACTGCACCTACATGCATACACAACTTTATAACAATATGTCTAAAATAGTTTAGAGATACATTTATGGGGTTTCATCACCATTAATGACAGATACTTTTATATAGGGAAAATATGAAAGTTTGGTACTCTTTCAAACCTCATATCAATGACTCTATGATCACTACATATTAAGTAACATTTTGCCAATGATATATCTAGATTGAGGTACTTTAACTTTTAAGCTTGATTTTGACATTTGTTCCATCCTTCTTCCTTTTTTTTCTTTCATAATGGAAAATCAACAATTTTTGTTTATAACAAGCAATTTCATAATAATTACTTGCATAATGATCTATATTGCTTTCACTTGACTCCAACACTTATTATTGTTTTCTTCACACTTGTAAAGTGTTCGGTTATAAATACTAATTTAAATGCCATAGATTTAATGCAATTGATAATATATAGTTCCTTCAGTTGCCAGCTAAATGTAAACAGCAAGCATAAAATATTTTGACTTATAAAGGCATTAAAATGGGTGTGTTAAGTATCGTTCCATACAAAATAAATGTTTAAGATTTGTGTTTATTTGTATTTAGACTTTTACTAATTTAATAAAACATAGCCAAGATATGTCAGTGTGGCTATCACAAGGCACCACTAGGCCATATAGAGTGTTCCTGTATAAAATTTCATTAGGTTAAGTGCATTAGTGTTAGAGTTCTGCTCTTGAAATGAAAATTTAATGCCCGCCATCCTGCCTGTCGGACGAACACTTAACAATTTAGTGATGCCTGTGCGCTATGTGGGATTCGCTGAGGGTTTAGCTGCAGTGCAGTCTATGTTTATTGTTTATATCTGATATAACCAACAGAAACGTTAGTTAATTCCCAATATATAACGAACATATTTTCAGTAAATTTTAGCTTACTCCCAATATAACCAACACAAATGTCAGTTAACTCCCTCCTATTCGGGATATAACTATTTCATATTTCTAGTTTCATGAACATTTCATTGCAGTGGGGTTGGCAGGGAAAATTGTTCCAGTCCCAAGAAATATTCAGGATGCCCCACCTGAAGATATCAGCACCAACATCGTGAATGGTTTGGATGCGTTTCCAGGACAGTTCCCTTACATGGCCAGCATTCAGGTTAGTTTTGCCTATTGTTTAGATATAAGAATGGAGTGAATTGTCATTAAAGATACAGGGTTTGTTTTACACTTAAATGTATATGCAGTCAATAGTACAATCTTTATAATCTTTAACAGCATGGACTAAGAAATACCAAAGAAAAAAATACTAAGAAACAAAAGTACAATTGAGGCCCATGTAAGACTGTGCAATGAATCCTTAAATAATCAGGGGTAGTGGATTAACTTCATGCTGAAGACATAAAAAGATGGGACACTAACCACATATATGAATTAAGATAATCGTATTATTACTTTTTTTTACAAATTTACTAAAAATACGTTATTTGCTTTATTCAATGCCTCAGCATGTTTTCCCCTGAAAATGGTATTTTGCCATGTTTAGGCACAAAATTAGACTCCCACTTTTCATCAAGAAAATATGGAATTTGTGACATCTTGTTCTTGTGTTTGAAAAGTCTGTGTTCTTATTTTAGTGGGCAACAGGAGAGCCCTGGTGTAGTGGCGCTCTGATAGATCCATTGTGGGTGGTAACCGTTGCTCATTGTGTTCACAATGATCCGTATGTACTGTTCTTAATTATAACATTTATAAATATTGATTGATAAAAAGATTAATATGCACTCTTACTGGTTGAAACTCAAAAAAATAAATAATGGGAGAGGCGTAACCGAGACGATTACAGTCAAGACTCGTTGGGTTTTCAAAGCTTTTGTTCGTTATAATGCATTGAATATAATTATATGAGTCCTTTTTAAGTATTCATATTCATTTTCTCACATCCATATGTGATTTATTACTGTAAAGGCAGGCTTTCGCCGTCCTTACTGAACCAGATTCCTCAGTACTTTACTTGGTATATACATTTATGGAGGTGTCACCCTCCTTACATATATATGTCATGTATGCACCCATCTTCCTTTTGGAAGCAATGGCCTATTCCTCCAACCGGCTCCGGGCGGCCCTTGCTATAACTGGTCTGAATTACCTGGTTTATTCATATCCAGTTTGATTGATCGCAGAGATCTGTGGACCGTCAATAAGCGGTGATGTTTACGAAATATAAGTTGCAATCCTTCACAGAACCAGTTCAACACGCGAGCGAAACCTTGACGTTGTAAAAGAGATAATTCCCTAATGTAGCTGTACTAATTTTATATGATATATATAATATGTTTGAGACAGATCGCAATACAGAGTGGTTCTAGGACTTCACGACTTTGACGATTTTGAAAATGGCGGCAGCCCACAGGTATATAACCTGCAAGAGATTCGTCGGGTAAATATATTAAAATTTCCTTTCAGTAAGAAATCAACAAAACAAGCCAGAAATTCCATGTTGCTATAAATTGTGATTGCAGTTTTTGTTGATACACACATTGTCTAAAACAAAACATGCTCGCAAATATCTCGATTGATATTTTCCTAATGTATTGAGCACTCATAATCATTACAGAATTTGCATACAATTAATATGAGTTATATGTTATATCAGCATCCCGACCATGAAGGCTATAAGCATAATATTGCACTCCTCCGACTGTCTAGCCCGGTGAACCCGTACAACCCATACATCCAAACCATTGCTCTTCCTCCGGACAATGAAGATGACTTTTCAGAATACAGCTGTTACATGTGTGGATGGGGAGCAAAATATCGTGAGTTTACCTTTTTACTTCTATGAATTATATTTTCGTCAATGATTGTCAAAATTAATGAGTTTGTGTTATCAAGACTATTAACCTGGCAGCATCACATAACTGAAAGGCATTGTGAAATACAGTCATTATAGCTAGTGATATATATCAATTCATGTACCTGTTTTGGTATATGAAAAAAAGGACAAAGAGGTGACACATTGGTTTAACCTAATTTAGATATATTATTTATTAATCTATTATTTGGCACTTATCGTAATACTATTTTTTTGTCTTGCTCCTTGTATTAATTGTTCAGCAAATAAACTTATCTATCTATCTATCTGTCTATCTATCTATATATCTATATATTTTTTATCTCTATATATATCTATATATATCTATATATCTATATATCTATATATCTATATATATATATATATATATATATATATATATATATATCCAGCTAACCTTCACAATGCTGTTGCAGCCAATGGCCCTTCTGGTGGAGTTCTTCAATACCACACAACAGACTATATTGCAAACGAGGACTGTAAAGCCATGACTGGTGAGGACAAAGTGTTGTGTTTTACAAGTGACCGGAGTGCAGCTTGTCAGGTATACGTTGATAAATTGTAATTTTATTTTATTTCAACCATATTTTATATGCAAAAATATCGACTTTTGTTCGTGTACAGCGGGTTGAGGACATTTCAACCAGCTTCTGCATTCTGAACCATTTATGTTTAATCTTTTACCAGTTTTCTTTTTATATTTTGTCTGCCAATGTTTCTAAGTTTCATCTAAAAACCTGATACAATAGGGTATTTTTTTTTACTAAAGCTGGATTGTCACTCAATATGACAGTGGCCAAAATCTATCGTATGCACTTCATTGTCTTCTTAATACTGATTACCTACAATACAGAGCCTTGCTGGGTTCACTATCTCTCTATAAATAAATATACTTCACCTAGTATTTAACATTTTATGCCATCAAAAATCCAATATGTAAACAAACCAAGTGATGACATCACAATACTCAACAATGGGTGATGATGTCATTATCAATGTGTTTCCAATGTTGTGGTCTGGATTTTCTCTCAATGTATGATTTATTTTTAGTAATATATAATGTGTTGTCTGGATTTTCTCTCAATGTATGATTTATTTTTAGTAATATATAATATGTTATCTGCCAGAGACAGAAGGAGCAGAAAGCTTGGATTATATGCTGTCAACACCGTCGAATTGTCTGATGACGCTTTGTACAAATTCCGCTAGGGGCGGTCGTGGCTGTATTGCTGTACAGTGGCGTCCTCTGGTGCAAAGAAACCATAGCATAGCGCGTTTTGCGTATAGCATGTCGGTGTTGTTTAACGATTTGAAATCCTTGACAGTTAGCACTGAATTGGCAAGTACAACTATTTTATTGCATTAGAACTTGTATATATTTTTAAAATTAAAGATTTAGTGAAAGCCGATTGTTTTACAGCAAACAAAGATTTTACAGCAAAGAAAGATTTGCGGCAGCTCCATAGAAATCACGTGACTGAAAGAGTTTGTGACGCTCTGAAATTTCTCATAGACTAACCAACATTCAACCTCAATGATTCAAAAACAGATTTACACACACAATACCGGAAGGAGCGTAAGCTCATGAATTCGGCCGCTTTGCCGCCGAATTCATTCGCTTTCCGCTCCATTAATGTTTGATAAAAACATTAGTTCACACACATTTAGAGTGCCTTGATTAATGAAGGTTAGTTTTAACTATTTGATTGAGTCTTACAAAATTGCAAATTTGACAGACAGTGCAGCTTTAAGTTACACGAAAACAATATACATTTTAATAATTGGTCCTGTGTAAAGGGAAATGAAAACTTTTCATGGAACTTTTGTCATGGATTTTGGTTGTATATAACGGACAATTGTTTTATAGAGTTGGAAACTATATACTTCAGAGGATGTCATGAATCCAGGATTGCGATGGCTGAGAAACTGCTACAACTAATAATCCTAGACTCACATGACGTCATCTGCATCATGGTTTCCAATTCTACGATATTGGCTGTAACATTTTGGTCAAATACAGTGGGTTGCAGAAGCTTTGTTTATTTTTCATATATGTAGGGCGATTGGGGCATCCCTGCTGTGTGCAGGCGAGATGGATTAACCTACCTGGCAGGTGTCCTGAGCGGTATATATTGCCTGGTTGACTGGCCATCATTTTACTCTCCGATATCTGAACACAATGACTGGATCAGGAGTATCATTGGATGAATGATTGGATAAATAATATTCTCGAACCTGTTACAGGCATTAAAGAAGAACTAGTTGTATGTAATGATATCTTTAAAATAAATTTCAAAACGTGAACAATTATTCAAAATGTGTCTTTTTTATTGGCGTGTAGTTCTATATATTGTTACAATACTTGCTACAGTACGGTGTACTACTGAACTTCATGAGTGATGAGGTTGGGCTGGTGAACCCATGAGTCCCGTATCTACAAAATCGCCGAAGACCTTTTGATTGCTGGTATTACAGCCAATTTTGTAGACTTGGGAAACTAAACTCTAGAGAACATCAGTTAGTCCATGACTCCCATTGGTTAAGGTCCCTCAACCAATAGGAGTCCAGGACTCACACAATGTTATCAATGCAAGATTGTAAAATCCTTTAGAAACCGTTCCTTTCTACAGCCCACAGATTATAACATTGAGTGTTGCATAAGGTATAGAATCTGCAAGAAAATGTCTGTTCTATATTTACGGAGATAATCAATTAATAAAGGGAGGAAAAAAAGAGATATTATTTTTTGATGCGGCCACCTTTTGCTGCAATAACAGCTTCTAGACGACCTCTTAATGCAGAGCATGTACGCCGAATATACTCAACGGTCATCTTTTGCCATGCATTGGTCACTGACACATTGAGGGCCTCCACTGATGTATGGGATGTCTTGCAGGCATCTTTCTCCATGTTTGCCCATATGTTATAGTCCAATGGATTTAAATCTGGACTCTGTGGGGGCCACATTTCTTTTGTCCACACTGCTACCAAGTTAGACTTCAGCCATTCTTGTGTCCTTTTTTATGTGTGCGCGGGAGCCTCATCTTGCTGGAATACATAATTCCCTTCAGGATAATGAGACTGCACCCATGGCTTGACTTTATTGCAGAGAATCTCCAAATAGACCTCTGTATTGATCCTCACACCTGCAGGTATTAACACTGGGCACGTCTTCTGACCATCAGATGCCACAATGCCAAACACCATGATTGATGCTTGGTATTTTGTGATTATTTTGTATTTTAATTCATAACTGTAGTTTTCTGGATGGCCTCCTATCCATCTATCATTTCTGCGATTTATGGCAGCATCCATAGTCAAGAGTTTCTCATCAGTGAAGAAGATTGTTCTCCCGGATGCAGCATGCCTTGTATTATTCACAAGAGTCTTGGCACTTTGCAGTCTAACATCTCCCTGCACCTTCGTCAGGAATAGTACTTCTTTTCTTGCTCTTGACTTCATTTTCAGGTTTTCTTGCACTATTCTGTGCATAGATGTACGGCTAATTTTAAGCTTTGAAGTCATTGTTCTCATTGACCTGACAGGATTTGACTTTATCCGGCATTTGGCCTTGGTGATCATGCCTAGTTTCCTCACAGATCTTTTTCGACCAGATCCAGGCGTTCTCTCATCTGTTCCTGTCATCTCCTACTTATTTTTGATGTTATAGACTGTCCTTCTGGCTATTTCTAGATGCTTAGCAATTGCAGTATGACTAATTCTGGCATGCAGAAACTGAGCTACTGCTCGTGTCTTCTGCATTTCTAGCCAGACACAAGTAGATAAAGCAACTGTGACTATTGAAATTTGTTTAAGGGACAATTTAGAGCATTAACTGCGTTTAACAATAGTTAGCTATCCAGTAAGCACCAACATTTGGTACCATTAAAAAGCCAATAGATCTAGTAAATACACTGCCAAAATTTGGCTACCATTATAAATACGCAGCTCCCAGATATTTATGTGTCATTTTCCACAAATTTTTTTACTTTGCTCAACAAATTTCTGGTAGCACCAATTTGGTACCAATAAACAGCCATTAATAACTCACAAAGCCAATATGGGGTTGGAATCATTCACCTTTATTGGCACTCATAAAGAAGGACAACACACAGAGATTAAGAGCAAGAGGCTCTTGTAGATACCTCACACGCAATACATATTCATATAGCATGAACAGTACATGTACAGTAATAACAAGCAGATAAGGCCACTGCATGTGTCGATTCTGCGCGCAGTATAATGAACTATAGAAACCCATGAGACATAACGGGAGTCACACTACATAGTAATAAAGTAAAGTGAATGATAAGGGGTTAAGCCCTCACAGTAGTAGCTGCTCGGGGACCTTATAGGAATAAATTATGCAAATTGGGTCTTTTTATGTAGTTCTGTATATTGTTACAATACTTGCTACAGTATGGTGTATGGTGTACTACTTTAATACGTTAAAAGCATAACTTGATGGGCCTACACAATGTAGTACACATAACAGTAGCGGATTTAGGAGGGGGGGGGGTTGGGGTTGCAACCCCCCCCCCCCCCTCCTTGGCCTAGTACATTTTAATTTAAAAAATATAAAAACTTCAGCGGTCCTGCAATACATTTTGGTCAACCCCACACCCCCTGTGAAATATTTTCTGGATCCGCCCTGCATAACACATACAATACATAATAAGCAGGGCTAATGTTATCTTCATTGGCAATATCAGGAAGACAGTAAAGTTATCAATTCTTAACAAGTCAACTGTAACTGTTGCTGAAACAGTTATTATATTGGTTTCGTTTAGTTAAGGCCTTCACCAAGATATATAGCCCTATATCACCCAAGTACTTGTCTGTGAGACATCCGCATTATTTAACCCAAATTGGGTGGAGATCTGATAGTTCAGTGAGGAGTTATAGTATACCCCGTTAGCCTCGGGGGTTGCATATGACATGTGGATGACACAACAACAGTCAACATCACTCAACATTAATTAGCATCATGCTTTGAGTAAAAAATCGAGCCAAAACCTGTCACAAACACCACTTTTTAACATTTTACCTTGGCCTTTGACCTTGTCCTTATGCTACCCAAAGGCCACATATTATACAATATCTTAAAACACCTGTGCGATACAAAACATTTTGACATCTTGTTTAAGACCTTAAACATTTAGTGAATTACAATAATTTTTTAATCTTTAAATTCCGGTGACATGTGACCTTGACCCTTGACCCACTAATGATTATGTTTATATGCTCAAAGTATATACAAGACTCAAATATGGTTTAATTTCAATAAACCAATCCAAAGTTATAAAAAGTTATTATTTTTAGGTAAATATACATTTTTATCGCCCTATATCTCAATAAACTTGCCACCAAAAGTATGGCTGCACTCTATGCTGAACTATTTTCAGCAACTTCTGGTTCTTCACATTTAGAGTGGCAATCGATTTTGGAGCCTGAGCGAGTTCAACCTATTACCCCATTTAGGGTGTCAGTGTAATGGTTGGGAATTGAGGACCCTTTAGTACCTAAAAACATATGTGAAGCACAAGTCTGTTGGGAATTGAGGACCCTTTAGTACCTAAAAACATATGTGAAGCACAAGTCTGTTGGGAATTGAGGACCCTTTAGTACCTAAAAACATATGTGAAGCACAAGTCTGTTGGGAATTGAGGTTTCTTTAGTACCTAAAAACATATGTGAAGCACAAGTCTGTTGGGAATTGAGGACCCTTTAGTATCTAAAAACATGTGAAGCACACGTCTGTAGCTCTTTCAGTTATTTATAGCAATTTCATATTTTCAAAAACAATGTAAAACGTGATCTTCATCCTTGAAAATTAGGTCAAAGTCACCCATACTGGGTCAAAGTGTTTGTGTCACCCCAAGGGTACAATCTGACAAAGTTTAGTTGAGTAACTAAAAAAAAAGAAAGAGTGTTAGTTAACTCCCTCCTGAGTGCAAACTGATCTGTTATGCGTAATAAAGGCATTAAAACAAAATGATCAAACAAATTAGTAAATATGCCTAATGGAGGATAGGTTAAACTTAGTCCCTCATGGTTAACTAACATTTTTGTTGCTTATATCCCTCCGCCTTCAGCGTCGGGATCTAACCAACAAAAATTTTAGTTAATTCCCAACTATGAGGGATTTAACTAATACTTACTACATCGTATGTCTTGCATCAAGCAAATAAATGTTACTGAAAAGTATTTCGAAGTTATGGATAGCGTTTCCATGTTTTTGTTGTTTTGTTGTTTTTTACTTGGTTATTTGAGTCACAATCCCTTTGTTGTGTATTTTTGTGTACAATTCAGAATTTCGTAACATCACCTTATCCGGCCAGCATGCTATGTTATGATTGTTATGATTATGGAATATTCTTATGGTATGTGGAGACAAGTTATACCATGCAGCTGTTGCAAACATTTGCATCATATCCATATCCATAAAAAAAAAGATAGCAAAACATTTTACAATAATTAACGCTTTTGCCTACTTTTTACAGGCACTTTCTTAATAACTGTTCATGCAATGGTGCAATCCATACTTTTATTGCACTATATTGCTCATTTTTGTCTTCTGGTTCTTCACATTTAGAGTGGCAATCGATTTTGGAGCCTGAGCGAGTTCAACCTATTACCCCATTTAGGGTGTCAGTGTAATGGTTGGGAATTGAGGACCCTTTAGTACCTAAAAACATATGTGAAGCACAAGTCTGTTGGGAATTGAGGACCCTTTAGTACCTAAAAACATATGTGAAGCACAAGTCTGTTGGGAATTGAGGACCCTTTAGTACCTAAAAACATATGTGAAGCACAAGTCTGTTGGGAATTGAGGTTTCTTTAGTACCTAAAAACATATGTGAAGCACAAGTCTGTTGGGAATTGAGGACCCTTTAGTATCTAAAAACATGTGAAGCACACGTCTGTAGCTCTTTCAGTTATTTATAGCAATTTCATATTTTCAAAAACAATGTAAAACGTGATCTTCATCCTTGAAAAATAGGTCAAAGTCACCCATACTGGGTCAAAGTGTTTGTGTCACCCCAAGGGTACAATCTGACAAAGTTTAGTTGAGTAACTAAAAAAAAAGAAAGAGTGTTAGTTAACTCCCTCCTGAGTGCAAACTGATCTGTTATGCGTAATAAAGGCATTAAAACAAAATGATCAAACAAATTAGTAAATATGCCTAATGGAGTATAGGTTAAACTTAGTCCCTCATGGTTAACTAACATTTTTGTTGCTTATATCCCTCCGCCTTCAGCGTCGGGATCTAACCAACAAAAATTTTAGTTAATTCCCAACTATGAGGGATTTAACTAATACTTACTACATCGTATGTCTTGCATCAAGCAAATAAATGTTACTGAAAAGTATTTCGAAGTTATGGATAGCGTTTCCATGTTTTTGTTGTTTTGTTGTTTTTTACTTGGTTATTTGAGTCACAATCCCTTTGTTGTGTATTTTTGTGTACAATTCAGAATTTCGTAACATCACCTTATCCGGCCAGCATGCTATGTTATGATTGTTATGATTATGGAATATTCTTATGGTATGTGGAGACAAGTTATACCATGCAGCTGTTGCAAACATTTGCATCATATCCATATCCATAAAAAAAAAGATAGCAAAACATTTTACAATAATTAACGCTTTTGCCTACTTTTTACAGGCACTTTCTTAATAACTGTTCATGCAATGGTGCAATCCATACTTTTATTGCACTATATTGCTCATTTTTGTCTAACACTTTTTGTAAACTTTTGGTCAATATTCATTGTTTAAGTTGCTAAAATTTGCTGAGGGTATGTTGCTGCAGCAGCCTATGTTCTTTCTTTTTTTAAGTAAAACGGGTCATTTATTCCCTTTAATTGCGAAATGCAAGATTCATGTTTCACAGCAACTGTATGAAGTCACTGCGGGTTGCTTGAGATTTTTAATATGTGTTGTAATAATACAAATTACATTTGCTTACTGACTGAACAAGGCATGTGAATGACAATGTGAATGACAATGTAATACAACTTCATTGGTTGAATCATTTTATAAATCAATAATTTCATCATGTTTCATTCCACCCCTGCGAATTCATTCAATGATGCTCCTGATCCAGTCCTTGTTGTCAGAAATGGAAGTGTATACAGCAGGAAAATCAACAATACAACCAACCGTTACACTAGCCGCGATACCAGCCAGGTATGTTAGGCCATTTTGCCTGCACACAACAGGAGCTCCCCAGTCGTCCTGTTAAGTAGGAAACAAAATACTTATAACACCCAGATTCAATCGGTATCAAGTCAATTTGTCGGCATGCAAAATCGTCGACAGCCAATTCGTTGACAACCCTTTCATTGACAACCAACCTGTTGACATGATGACGGCAAATTCGTAGACAACCAACACCCTCAGTCTGACCATCTTGTTGAAAGAAAATTTTTGCTATACCAACTCATTGACATGTCGACGAGTTGGTTCTCACATAGCTGTCGTATAATTATCTAGTACCCCATTTTGATGACTTCACCATGGTTGTTGGAAGCAAAAAGGGGTGGGCCTTAAGACGACCGGTGAGTTGGCGGCAGCGAGGTGTGAATCACGGTCACCCGGTGGATCACACATAGGACACGTACCAAACCTGATGGATGATGCCCGGTCTGATGCTGGGTGAGCCAAGGGTAAATCACATTTACGATGGGCATCTAAGTGCAACCCGCAGGCGTGTACGTGTGAGGGGCGCATCAAGTATGTGTCAATCACGACTGTGGAGGATGGAACCCACTACAAGAACTTTGTGGGAATGCAGCCAGCCATTTTCTAAGAGCTGCTTGCCAAAGTTGGGCCTAGAATTACCAAGCAAGACACCTTCTGGAGGAAAGCTTTGGAGCCAGGACTCAAGATTGCCATCACCCTGAGGTATTTGGCAACTGGCAACAGCTACAAGTCATTGATGTATGGCTTCAGAGGGGTCCACAACACCATCAACAACATCATTCCTGAAGTGTGTGAAGCCATCATAGCCGAGTATGCAGAAGATGTCATCTCCAGTCCAACAACACCAGAAGAGTGGAGAGAAGTTGCACAGCTGTTTGAGGCCAGATGGAACTTTCCCTGTTGTATTGGTGCCATAGATGGGAAGCATGTGACCATCAGGTGTCCTCCCAAAGGAGGTTCACTCCACTATAACTACAAGGGCTTCCATTCCATCATACTCATGGCTCTTGTTGATGCAGACTACAAGTTTATCTATGTGGATTGTGGAGCAAATGGTTCTGGATCTGATGGAGGAGTTTTTGCTGCTACAGCCCTGAGGGAAGCTCAAGAAGGTGGGACCATTGGATTACCTCCGTCTGAACCTATTGCTGGTGGTGACAGACCTTTACCATACTTTCGTGCTGGGGATGATGCCTTCCCTTTGAGAACCTGGCTGATGAAACCACTGCCTCTGCGCAACATAACCAAACAGCAAAGGATCTACAATTACAGACTCTCCAGAGCCAGAAGAATTGTGGAGAATGCCTTTGGTATCCTGGCATCAAGGTTTAGGTGTCTGCAAACCACTATATGCCCCAGAAAACCAAGATGGTGGAATCTTTAGTCCATGCATGCTGCTGCCTCAACAACCTCATGAGAATCAGATATCCGACAACCCAGAACAACATGCTTGACTACAAAATGCTTGACTCCAGTCACCCATGAGGTCAATCCTGGGGCTTGGCATATATATTTTTTTAGTTTTCTTGTTTTTTTCTACTGGAACAGGAACAGGATAAGGTGATTACTTCTTTGGAGACATCGGAGTCATATAAAGGAACGACGAGTTCATCAGGCTGCTCATGTTGAGCAGAGTCGGACTGGCAGGAAGGTTGTCACTGGCAGACGGCAAGGATCCACTGAAGGAGGGTTCAGGGAAGAATAACCAGGCACCACTGGAGAAGGTACAGGAGAGAAGACACCCAATGAAGATAAAGGTCCAGGTCCAGAAGACTGGTAGGTACCTGTAAAGAAGCTGAAGCAGACGGCTATGTAGACATCGTCTGCAAGTTAGTCCATTGTTTCTCATGAGTAGCCTGCGGGAACTGGCTGAACGTCAGCTGAAACATCTGGGCCTGCTGCTGATGGAGCTGCTGCTGCTGCTGAATAATCAACTGCTGCTGTTGCTGCTGACTTGCGCCTTCAGCTGCAGGAAGAATGACATCAGCTGGGCTACGAGGTCGTCATACGTGTCCAAGTTGAACTAAAGACACTCAGAATATATGTAGTCAGTCATAGAGTGGATTCTCTGGGTCTTCGGATCTGCAGGAGGAGAAGGAGGCTGTGGGATGGCTTTGATGTGCTGGTCAATCCTTGCAGCTGTCTGCTGAGCAGTCTGGACTATGTCAGCTAATTTGGAGCTTGTTGCAGAAGAATTATCACTAGTATTCTTCCTCGTCTGGAAGGGACCACCCTTGGTTGTCGCTGGGAAGACTTGACTTGGCTCGACGTCAACTTCTTCAACTTCTTCGAGTTCTTCAGGCCCAAAATCTGGATGCCCTGCACTGGAAATGTCATCAAAGTTGGGCAGTTGCTTCTTGCTCTTCGCAATCTTCTTCTTTAGGTTGACAGCTTGACGAGACGGTACCATAGAGATGTGTTGCTCAAGGAACCCAAAGTTGGCGATAATTCGCTTCTCCTTCTCTGTCAGATTTCTGTTGGCTGTACCGGAAAGGCCCTGCTTGATAAGCTTCCCAGCACTGGTTCTGATAGACTCAAGCCAGGTCTTCAACTGTAGCCCAGTACAGGGGACACTGAGGGTCTGTGCCTGGTCTGAGCCTCATTTTCCTCTGATGATCCTTGTAGTCACGTCTGGTCCTGTCACAGAATATGTCATTCTCCCGGTACCAATCAGCGATGTTTTGCTCATCATTGGGAGGTAGAAAAAGCTTATCAGTCTATCTTCTTAGCTTCTTCTGAGATGCGAGAGGATCAGTGGCGGAGCAGGCCTGGGTGGCAGGAAATTCACTGACATCACTATCATCATCTTCTTCTTGGGTGTCTTTCTTCTTCTTCTCTGCATCAAAGTCTGGATCTCTGTCGCTGTCATCCATGTCAACATCAGAAGACTTGGCAGAAGAATTTGCAGAAGACTTGGCAGAAGCCTTGGCAGAAAACTTGGCAGGATACTTGGCAGAAGACTTGGCAGAAGAACTGGCAGGAGACCTGGCAGGAGACTTGGCAGGAGACTTGGCAGGAGACCTGGCAGGAGACTTGGTAGGAGCGTAATAAGTACAACTGGCAGGACCAGAAGGAGCTGCAGAAACACTGGATTCTTCAGACTCAAATAATTCTTCCCCAGAGGCAAGTGCAGAAGGCTCTTCTTCTGTGACTTTTTTCTTTCCAAGATTGCATCTCTTCTTGGGTCCCATGGTGAAAAGGTAAAGTTGAAACAGCAACCGGCCTGCACCCAACGTTAACGTAGCAGCTGTTGTATTATATGTGGCACATGTGAGTCACACGTAGCATACGTAGGTATTGATTTTTCTATATGTAGAAACCGGTGACTTACCTGTGGTACAAGTGAGTGCACATGTAGAAGCTGATGGTTTAATCTTTGCACACGTACCTCTCCCGCCAGGTTTTTGACACCAACATGTGCGACGGGTAACCCGCCGGCTTCTACAAGCGTTTCACGTGTGACCTTGTGTAAGCCTCGAGTGCCTCTACGACAATGACGGCTTCATTATGGTTGCTAACTATAAACAAGTTTTGAACATGAGCAAAACATCTGTCGATTTTGGCGGTTGTTCTCGGTTGGTCTCTCCTTGCTCCCCTCTGATACAGTTTTATGGTCTTGTCTCCGTAAGTACATGGAGTAAAGAAATGTTATGGACATCATTTTATAGGTCTCACTCATATAAATATATTCGTAGCAAATACACCCCTGTGGAAACTTTATTAACCACAAATTCCCGAAAACTGGTTGTAATCAAAAAGTTTGTCAATGACCTAGTCTCCCAAATTTATACGCGTTGGTTTGTCAACGAAATTGTGCCAGGCTTTCTAATGTGTCAATGACTTGGTATGTCGACGAATATGCGTGTCGATGAAATGACCTGTATTCGATTTAATCATTCAATGTAAAAATATAATGATGGTGAGGAAATTTAGTACACTATGCAATAAAATACCATTTGTGGTATGCGAAAACTTATAACACCTGTGGCAAACTTTCGTGAAATGTAATCTACAAAATCGTCGAAACCTTTCAATTTCTGGTATTACCGCCAATTTGATAGACTTGGGAACCCCCAAACAGTGACAATGGACAATCAGGACACAGGACGTCATCTTGCATTTTGTTTCAAAGTCTATATGAGATTGTTTTTCAAGTCTATGAAATTTGCTGTTAATGGGAATGATTATCTGATACAGTTAGGAATATATCACCACTCTAATACATTCCATTGTCACTGTGTATGTATAGTACAGTCTATGCTCTAATATATTGAAACACAGGGTTTGAACCATATAAAATTATGTTTCTGTTATTAACTTACATAACAAGGTGCACTAGTATCACTTGAAAAGCACAAGGCAAATTCTGTATTCCAGCCTGTCCTTGCATCACACTGCTCACGTGTTAGGAACGTGGTTGAGTGGTATTGAAGAATTCCACCATTCGGGCCATCGGCTGAAATGGATAATTTATCATCCTTGTTTATAGTTCTGTATGATAGATATATGCGGAGGTCTATAAATAAACTTATAATTCAGGCAGTGTTATAATTTTTTCCCCTCCCCCTTGAAACAGAACACCTGATAATAACAAATATACTCCACCATATGGTGGCCGAGGAGTTCACTTTCTGGTGCGATGGTTTTGCCCTCCTATAATAGGTACTTTCGTACCGCGATCTCCTCTCCTCTCCTCTCCTCTCCTCTCCTCTCCTCTCCTCTCCTCTCCTCTCCTCTCCTCTCCTCTCCTCTCCTCTCCTCTCCTCTCCTCTCCTCTAATATCAATATTACACTTTGAGGTATCATAATGTGAGTAAAGATGTTTTAATATATAGTTCGGAAGCCTACATTGGCGAGCCCGTATCTCTAAATGTATCTTACCTGGACTAATTTTCAATATCTGTGGGCTTATTTCTACAATTTGGTTACAATTTTGAGTTAAGAACGACCCAGAATGCGATTTTTTTAACCTGTTTAGTCTCATTTTGCGTCATTTTCAATGCAAGATTGACTAAACTAAAGCCGTTAGAAACCTTTCCTTTCTACAGCCCACAGATTATAACATTGAGTGTCGTGTGAGGTATAAAATCTGCAAAAAAAAAACTCTGTACGTTCAATATTTACGGAGATAATCCGCTAAAACTGACTGTGAGGGGGGCAACTTAGTAACTTTCGTGACACAAAGTTGGTAGTGTTCTTGGGGTGAAAGTTGGTACTTTCTTTGGGCAAAAATTGATACTTTTTTGGGACAAAAGTTTGTACTTTCTTGGGGTGAAAGTTGATGAATTTGGTGGTGTGAAATTGGGACTATCTTGGTGCGAAATTTGGAACTGTCATGGTGTAAAGGATACTGTCTCCCCACGAAACCACAGACTGCGAAGTGTACTCCTAGGCCACCATACCACCTATATAGTTTTCCTATTGTTGTGAGGGGATATATCCACTGAAAATGCTAGTTAACCTCCTCTTCTAGTGCAAACTATACTTTTTTTTTGCATAATAATAACAGTAAATCTAATTAAAAAAATTGGTAAATATGTTTTATTGGAATATAGGTTAGTTAGGCATCTAGATATGGATAAGGGCTGTACATCCTGTATTTATGTACCTGATGGGCTAATTAGGACAGACAGAGACAATGGCAATGAGATGAAGGATGAAACAGCCAACAAACTTAGGCTCACCTGGGAATCAAACCCAGCACCCAGTGGTCTGATTCCCGGTTGAGCCTAGATAATAACTCCTTATATGATGATATAACTAAGTTATTATTTAAAAATGAGAACAAACATACGATATCGAGCTCCCCATCCACAAACAAAACAGTTGTAGTCTGAGTAGTCATTTTCATTGTCTGGAGCAAGTGCGATTGTTTGGATAAATGGGTTGTGTGGGTTCACAGGATAAGCTAGTCGAAGTAGTGCAATATCATGCCCCGATCCATCATGATCATGATCAGGATGCTGCAACAGAACATCAGTTAATACCAAACTCATTATTACCCAGAAAACTCAAATTTCCACGTGTCAAGACACAGCTTGATTAAAACAATCCATTTAACCAGAAAGGGAAAGGTCCGGAGTTTAACTTCCAAGTCTATGAGATTAGTCTCCAAGTCTATGCTATTGGCTGTAACGCCAAACAATTCTAAAAAAAAAAAAGAAAGTTTAGTTACCCGATAAATTGCTTGCAGCTCATAAATCTGTGGGCTCCCACCGTTTTCATGATCATCCATGTCATGAAGCCCAAGAACTACATTGAAGTCAGACCTGTTTCAACAAATTTCATTAATACCAATTAAATGCAGTTTTATCTTGATACTTTTTCTATTGTTTTGGTGTCAAAGATATAACCAACAAAACTTTAGTAGTTTCCCTGTACTTTCTTGTAATAAGAGTAGGAAAACAAATCAAACAAATAGGTAAATATGCCTTATTGGATGTTGTAAGTTGTTGGTGTAATAATTTAACCAACAAAATGATGTTAGTTACACTCAATATAACCAATGTAAATATCACTTTGTGAGTGCAAACAGTGTTTTTCGCATAATAAGAGCAGTTAAACAAATCAAACAATCAAACAAATTTTGTTAATATGCCTAAGGAGTGTAAGTATTTGGCTTCAGAATGAAAACAACAATTATATACTACGTACGGATTGTTAAAAATACAAGTGGAAACAGTCACAACCCAATATGGATCTATCAGAGCAGCACCGCATCTAAGCTCTCCATTTGGTGTCTGAAATAAAAATAAAAACTGAACTAATGCTGCAACATGCTCAAAAGCCGATTGAAGTGAGCGATACTATTTTTTGCATCGTGTTAACTTGCAGCCAAATTCATAGAGTTGGAAACAAATATCATAGGCTTAGAAGCTCAACTCCAGATGCATGACGTCATGTTAATCCAGGACCCCAATTGGCTGAGTGACCCCCTTAACCAATGACAGTCCTGCTTTCACATAACGTCATCTTGAGTTAAACTCTAATCATTTCCAACTCTGTGAATTTTGCTTGAAAAGGTCATTCACATCTGTTCAAATGATCAATGAAACTACCTTCTATTCATTCATTTTATTTTCTTCAACTTGAGTTTGCACCAATTTTGTACGTCGCTATGTAAACCATTCCAATCAAAAATGTTTTTGTTGTAACTATACTTAATATTTTATATATTTTTTTTTTTCTGCAATTATTTATTCCTTTGAACAATAACCTTTTCTCTATATATGTATTAATCAGTTAATAACAGTCTTAAATGTAACTGTTGGCCCTTCGGCAGCGGCTCCTAGCCTTTGGAGGGCAGCGCCCCTAGCCTTTGGAGGGTCACCAGATATTTTTCAGCAAATAAATTAATTTTGAGTCTAAGTCTGAGGCTAAAGTTTGGTTCCATCAAGATTTGCCTAGCATATATCTTTAGCAAATCATGCATCCAATTAATTAAGAGACTTAACTGACCTGTATGCTGACCATGTAAGGGAACTGTCCCGGAAAAGCGTCCAAACCATTTACGATGTTAGTGCTGATATCTTCAGGTGGGCCAGCCTGAATATTTCCAGGCAGCGGAAGAACTTTCCCAGCCCACCCAACTGTAATACAGTGATTGTGGAACTTAGCTACAGCATTGGAACTGACAAGCAGTAGAAATGAAATGGTACCATCAAGTAAGAGTAGACAACTTTTAAACAGCAGCTTGCAGAATACACTATAATAAATTCTTTAACTTCAAAGATAATTTCACAATTAATCTGATCTTCTGGAAAATATAAGGAAACTCACCTGTGGCTAGAATCAGAATTTCAAACAGGGTCTTCATGTTTGCTAACTCACATAGTACTACAGTGATATTTATACTAAAATTGGTGAGAAGGTGGTTCGATAACAAAGTCATCCAATGGAAGGCACGAAGTCTGTGCAATAGTAAACATAATAAAAATTATGCAGAAACCACAGGTGTTTTCAGATATAGTTTCGGTTTTACTGATTTCAGAAAAGTGATTTTTATAATAATATCGCATATGAGCGAGGATGAAAAATATTTTTACTCTTGCTCATTCTTGTCCATACATGATTCATTCACTGGGCGTTTTACGTATACTCTAATCTATAGAAAGCTCCTGGTAGAGCTAGATCATGCGTGACCATCCGTGCAGAGGGCAACATTTTTTTAACGAGTTTAAAAATTTGGCGAATGTTCTATGAGTGAATTGTTTACAATATTTACAGGATTTGCTCGGAAGTCAGTCAACGAGCATTAAACATATGTTCTACATATGTCTGTGGCTATCCGTGGCCATCTGTGGCCATCCGTGGCCACCTGTTACTCGCACGGATGCCTCACAGATGCCTCACGGATGCCTCACGATGCCTCATGGTTGCCTCACGGATGTCTCATGGATGCCTTATGGATGCCTCAGTGATGCTTGGCGACAGATGTTTACCCAGCGGTCTACGGACGTTCGGCGAATGGTTAACAGATGTTCGGCGAGCGGTTGACGGACGTTGGTCATGCGGTCTACGACTGCCTCACATAGCTCATCGAAAGAATTTATACGTGATTACCAGAGTCAGTATAGCCCATTATTGACGTCTGTTGTCACTCATAGGACTTATCCATGACAGTGTGAACGCCCCTTAAGAAGGAGGCAACTACCATACTTGTTGGTTACATCCAGACGCCAAAACGTAGTTATGCTCAATTGGACCTTTGCTTTGTTTGAAGGCTCTATTGTGCACTGAGTCTGTTTGTATATCCCTCTTTGACCAAAAGGTGTCATGGTGGAGTATAAACCAAATGTTGTAGTGGTAAAGATTTGTTCATTCAAACTTCCATACTTCCTGCTTAATCTATTTATTGTTTTTGAAACGCAATATCTTAGTATGTGCAAATTTATGCAAATGCGCAAAATCTAAAATTTTCACCATTAATTTTGCTTGAAGAACTGCTTTGCACCTTGCCGTGCAGCACATTGGATTTCCTGGTAACTCACTTTATACCATTCTTACATTCCCTGTCACCCCTTTAGAATTAGTCATACTTGGTTAATTAACTAGAGATATTTTTCAGCGACCTTCAAATCAGATGTTATTTTAATATTAGAGTGTAACATTATACTGACCTTGAGGGTTTTCCTCTTGATAAGATTATTAGTAAATATTCAATAAATATTTGAAATGTTAAGTATAATTTTCCACCTGATAGAAATATTAGAAGAACCTTAAATAATAATATTTTCTGCTTAGCACAACCTTCTCATAGACTCAAGACAGTTTATTCGTCTGTTACGTGACATATATACATATAAAAATAACCTATATAAATATAAATAACCCATTAATAAACAACATGATCACAACAGACCAGGAGGATAGCCCTAAGACCCTACCTGAGTCGCTAGCGAGGCATCCCCATGTTTAAGAATGAGCAGTGCAACATCAACTGTCCATACACATATATAGTAATGTAAACAATGAAATCATGAAAACTGAAAGCAGATTCACAAGCTATTGTATAGTAACTTTTTCATTCTGTTTCATCCAGTAATTAGAGAATTCCTGAGTGCAACCACTGCATAAAAACCACACAGATTACCAATAATTTAGATAAAATTCACAATTATTTTACTGTTATTTTATAAATGTAGTCATGTATTAAATAGAAACCAGAAGCCAGAAATGAAACCGCAGGAACCGATAGATACAAAAAGAGTATATTAAGGAGGGGAGAAAGAAGAATGCCCAGAGGAAACCTGATTGAAACACAAAGGAAATTGAAATAAGGCATGTCATAGGAGAGTGATAGTAGGGATTTTATGGCATTAGAAGTTTACCTAACCTAAGTAATAGTTTCTGCTCTTGATTGATTTAAATGCAGACATACATAGTAGTTTGGAGTAGTGCATGTTGCCGAGTAAGAGCTAATTACATGTTGTTTAATATATTTTGTGAAACCCGGAAAACTATATGTATGGACTTTTACTTTGATTTGAGGGGATATCTATTATAAAGATCTGGTAATCTATGTCATTAAGCCTTTGGGAAGAGTAGCTTTATTCAATAAACAATATTCAATAAACAATATGTCTGATGCTCTTGTACACATAAAAATGTCTGCTTTAAGGGTTCCTATAATCATGTGTACGTCTAGTATTATATTCAGAAGCTTTGAAATAATATGGAAGCAAATGGTTCTCTAATTTGAACATAAACTTGAATTACTGTAATTTCAGTATGTCTGTTGCTTTTAGAAGTTTTAATTCTTTAAACAATGGTTCTGTATGCGCGTTAAAATTTGCATTTACAACTAATCTTACAGCTTTTTTCTGGAGTTTTACAAATTTATGAAAGCTGATGCCCCAAACCAACACACCGTAGTTTAAATAAGGAAGTACAAGAGAATGATATAACATTATGAAAATATATTTTGGCAGAAAATATTTCAATTTAGAAATAAATTCAATAATTCGAGATACTTTTTTTGCAAGATAATTAATATGTGATGCTCAGGTAAGATTTGCATCAGAAAACATTCCAAAATAGTTGAATTCATTAACAAAGTCAATGGTCACCTCATCAAGTTGTATCTTAATATTCTCTACTTTTTTCTGAGGGATATTGAAGATCAGTGCATTGTCCTAGATCTGTTTATTGATAATTTATTATATTTGAACCAAGTGGTAAATCGACTGAATTTCTCTATTAATGTATCTTTCTAGATCATGATTATTATTGCCAATTTGAAAGGACTCTAAAACTGTAAATAGAGCAGTTCTCACCCGCATATACAATTGGTTTAAACATATTTAGGTATATTATAAAAAGTAAAGATCCCATAATGGAACCTTGTGGAACCCCTGTATGTATATGGCTTAAACTTGAACAAGCATCATTAAAAAAAAATACTGTTTCCTATTAAAAATATAGTTTTCCAATAGTTTTGATCAGATTCCTCTAATTCCATAGTATTGTAGCTTATACAGTAAAATTTCATGGTCCAGCGTATCAAAGGCTTTTGAGAGATCCAGGTAGATATTAAGTGGAACTTCTCCTTTATCCATACTATTGTCAATTCAATCGACAATTTCCATGGCAGCATGTTCAGTAGAATGATTACGTCTAACATTAATGCAATCTACCTTAGACAACAATATTTCAGTGAAATATTGCCCATTTTTGTGACCCATGTAGTAGGCCCTTACTGTTGAACACAGTTTCATGAAATTCGCTGACTCAGATCAAGATTTTACATGATTCCTTTAATGTCTTTACCTTCCTGTCCTCTTAGCATTCTTGACGTGAGTGACCAATTGGTGGTTAATTAACTCGTCATTTTGAAACCGATAAGGAGCGGTTTTCTAAAGACACAGTAAAGAGATTATTGCCTATACTGAAGCCATTAGTACTCTTGGGATTTCATATACTAAATGCTGCAAGTGGAAGACCAAAACCATACCCCACTTCCTCCCCACGCAATTATTATTTTAAAGTAATTTCATTACATCACCAACAAACAAAAATAAATGAATAAATCTTCCACATGAACAACATGGGAATAACAACTCATGGCAATGTGATAGCTGTTTTTTCTGAATCTGCGAAGCTAGGAAATGAATACATCTTGCAAACACCTGCTGTGTGCACATTATTTCTTTTGTGTTTACTCTTGCGCAAATTTTTGTTGTGCCTTATTTGCATGTTATCAGGCCATTTTTGTTATTTATAATTTTAGCATATC
The DNA here is from genome assembly GCA_932294295.1 of Alitta virens. NCBI lineage: Eukaryota > Metazoa > Annelida > Polychaeta > Phyllodocida > Nereididae > Alitta > Alitta virens. The sequence continues at coordinate 33,146,077 of OW028578.1, forward strand.
ACCATGGTGGCAGGGACATTTGAGGGGCTGGGTGCAATAACATCCAAACCCACATGAAGGGTCATTTTGACTTTCTTGGTGCAAAAATATCCAAATCCACTCTATTTTCATTTAAATACAGCAGCATTCCCGCCTTTTTTAAATTTTTCATTTATTGCAGTTATTCTGTCATTATGCAATAATATCCAAAGCCCCTTTAGCTTAGTGCAAAACAATCTAATCCCTCAATGGTCATGGAGTCTTTACCTATAAATTCAGAAGGTCTGCTGCAAAAAGATCCAAACCCACAGTGCTGCTAGTGGGATTGTATGTTATTGCACCAAATGAGGGTTTGGACATTCTTGCACTGTTATTAGCATGTTCTAAAATCCATCATATGTGGGTTAGGATGTTATTGCTGAACTAAATCCTTTCTGCCCATGTGGTGTTCGGAAAATGGCTAAGAAGAAATTTTCTGTGGCAGAAGCCCTAGAGATTATACTACAAGATGATGATGTTTCAATTAGCAGCATTGATGCTTCTGACGATGCAAATGTTGAAGTTTGCAAGGTTTGTAGGATTTTAGCATTATTATCACCAGATCCTTTCATGGCAGTGTAACGTTGTTCAAAAGAAACTATCCATCCTATCCATCCAGCTTCAGAATCATGCAACCAATTGACTTAAACATTAATATCAGAGTTTAGGTTCACAAAACTGTTTTTAAAATTCTTATAACTCAAGGTTAAATAAAATAAAATAGTAAACAATGTCATGCAACAATGCCTGGGAGTGGAGGGGGATGCAGAGACCACGGGGACATGTGTCCAATATCACCACATTTTGACTTTTTTGTAGGCTAGTGTGAGCAATAAAGAAATCCATAACAAGGCTTCAGATGAAAACCATTTCGTAAAAAACACAAAAAAACAAAAGGGCAGGAAAAAAAAAGCTAGAAGGAAATGCAAACAAAGAGCAAGGGGCGTTACGAAAAGCAAAGCAATGGGTAAAAAAGCAATACAATTGGATAATTCAGAGGAAACATTACAGGAAGAAGACTTAAGAGAAAAGAATGAAGGTAAAACTGAAACTAAAAAAAGCATAGGGAATGCCGAAACAGATGAAAAAGCAACTAAGCAGTTACAGGATGATGAGGAGTGTAACAGAGAAGAAGAAATGCAAGTCACAGCCTTAACAGAAATGAATGAAGGTAAAACTGAAACTAAAAAAAGCATAGAGAAAGCCGAAACAGATGAAGAACCAACTAAGCAGTTACAGGATGGTGAGGAGTGTAACAGAGAAGAAGAAATGCATAACAAGGCTTAACAGAAACGAATGAAGGTAAAACTGAAACTAAAAAAAGCATAGAGAAAGCCGAAACAGATGAAGTACCAACTAAGCAGTTACAGGATGGTGAGGAGTGTAACAGAGAAGAAGAAATGCAAGTCGCAGCCTTAACAGAAACAAATGAAGGTAAAACTGAAACTAAAAAAAGCATAGAGAATGTCGAAACCGATGAAAAACCAACTAAGCAGGTACAGGATGGTGGGGAGTGTAACAGAGAAGAAGAAATGCAAGTCACAGCCTTAACAGAAATGAATGAAGGTAAAACTGAAACTAAAAAAAGCATAGAGAAAGCCGAAACAGATGAAGAACCAACTAAGCAGTTACAGGATGGTGAGGAGTGTAACAGAGAAGAAGAAATGCAAGTCGCAGCCTTAACAGAAACGAATGAAGGTAAAACTGAAACTAAAAAAAGCATAGAGAAAGCCGAAACAGATGAAGTACCAACTAAGCAGTTACAGGATGGTGAGGAGTGTAACAGAGAAGAAGAAATGCAAGTCGCAGCCTTAACAGAAACGAATGAAGGTAAAACTGAAACTAAAAAAAGCATAGAGAAAGCCGAAACAGATGAAGTACCAACTAAGCAGTTACAGGATGGTGAGGAGTGTAACAGAGAAGAAGAAATGCAAGTCGCAGCCTTAACAGAAACGAATGAAGGTAAAACTGAAACTAAAAAAAGCATAGAGAAAGCCGAAACAGATGAAGTACCAACTAAGCAGTTACAGGATCTGGGGAGTGTAACAGAGAAGAAGAAATGCAAGTCGCAGCCTTAACAGAAAAGAATGAAGGGACACTGAATTTAAGTGTTAATGAAGAAGCATTGCTAGACAACATTGGGTATGATTTCATCCTTGATGAAAATAGAAATGTTCAACAGCAAACCGTTTTGCTGATTGAAGGTGATAATGGTGAAACAGTACACATTTTGATTGAGGACCTTGAAAGTGAAGAGGCACATTCTGAGTCACATGTCCTTGTACCCGATGTATATGATGGACCTAGTACAGCAGAAGACACACACAAGATAAATGATGATAAGGATGATGGTGATGAAAATCATGATAATGATGTAGATGACAAAGCAAAAGATCCATCCTACAATCCTGATAGTGATCATATCTCAGACTCTGATGAAAGTGATTATGGTGAAGAAATAGAGCAAGATAATATTCAGGACACTGATTCAGCAACAAAGGACAGTGGTATTCCAAAGACTGGTCCAAATAGACAGAGAAGGAGAAAGAGAAAAGAAACAGAACTCTGGCAACGAAATGTGAAAAAAAGGGAAGTGAATTCTGGATTGGAGTACTCGACAAAGGCCGGCAAAATTATTCCAAATAGAGAAATAGGCACACCATGTGACTGTCCAAGGAAATGTTTTGATAAATTTCAAGATAATGACACACAAAAGATTCATAGTGACTTTTGGGGTTTAGCTGACAGAGACAAGCAGAACCTGTATCTTTATGGCCAGATACATGCTATAAAGCCAAAAAGACGCTAAACGGATGCTAAAGAAAATTCTCGCAGAATGATGTCCTACACATACCATGTGACCAAGTCCGATGGCTCAGAAATACAGACATGCAGGACTGCTTTCGTCAGTATGCATGGTTTGAAAAAGTGTGAGGGAAGAATAAGTGGCATTTTGGCACAGAAAAGGCAGGGGCTGCCAATGCCAAAATCTGATGGAAGAGGGAAGCACAAGATTCGTCCCAACAAAGTCAGTGATGAAGACAGAAAGCAGGTGCTTGAACACATCGATTCGTTTCCCAAATATCAGAGTCATTACTCTCGTCATGATTACCCAAATAGGATGTATTTAGGCACTGAACTCTCGATTGCTACTTTGTATGAGCTATACAAAGTATGGGCAGCAAAGACTACTACTTTCGCGTTTTTGGCACGGAGAGAAATTTGGGGTTAAGTGTCCCTTCAACGGACACCTGCAAAACCTGTGAAGAGCTGTCTATACAGCTTAAAGATGCTAAAGAAGATGAAGTTAAGGCACAACTCCAAAGGCAGCTTGATGGACATCAGACAATAGCTAAAACTGCATTTACAGCTCTAGCAAATCTTACTGCGGAAGCAAAAACAAATGAAACAATCAAAGTTATTGCCTTTGATTTACAGCAGGCACTACCGACACCAAAACTAAATGTTGGACCAGCTTTCTATAAAAGAAAACTTTGGACCTACATTTTTGGCATTCATGATTGTGGCTCTGATTTAGCAACAATGCACCTGTGGTCTGAAGATGTTGCTGGCCGTGGATCGGATGAGATAGGATCCTGCATCCTGGAAACCCTTTCAAAAGCACCTGAAGAACAAAAACAGCTCTATGCATTCTCAGACAACTGTGGTGGACAGAATAAAAATTGGAAAATAATGCTCCTCTGGATGCACCTTGTCACTACAGGCAAATTTGAAGACATAAAACATGTTTCTCACAAGTGGACACACTATGTTACCATGTGACCGGGACTTCGGCAACATTGAAAAACATGTTCGGGCTCACATACAAGTAGTATACGACCCTGATCAATGGATAGACATCATTAAAAACTCAAGAAAGAGACAAGCCTTCCAAGTTGTAAAGATGGAACAAGAAATGTTCAAGTCATTGCCAGGTCTTCAAGGTCAAGCTCCAAAAACTGAGAGTGGAGAACCTCTTCGTTTTAAGGATGTTCGCATCTTTCATTTCAACAAGGAATGGCCAAACAAAATGAAGGTTAAATATACATTCAATGATGATGAAGAGGAACAAATAATTGATTTTGCCAAGAAAAAGACAAGGCGAACCATTCAACAGACCTATCAAATAAAACAAAAATTTTCTGCGCCTCAAGAGATTTCTGCAGCAAAAATTAAGGACATTCAAGAGCTGCTACCCTATATTCCTCAGGTATGATAACCGTATCATTGCTTCATTTGGGTTTTGTAATATTCAGTTGTTTGAAATGAGGGTGCAATCACTATAGCATTGAATATAATAGTAATTATTATTACTTCCAGATCCACCACCCATATTACAATGGACTGGTTTGTGGAAGAAACCAAGATGATTACATGATCTGAAAAGATTTGTAATTTTGAAATTTTGAATTGAAACTTGGATTTATTCTATAATTCATATAATTCATGTAAAGAGAGTTGGAAACCCAATTAAAATTAGGATTTCATGTTTTTCACAACCGTTGTTTTGTTGAAAATGACTGACGCAAAACTATCCAATGCAACAAAATTGCCCATGCAAGTCATCAAAGAGTTGGGGCAACAGTATCCAAAGCCAAAATTTTATCAGCTGTTTTCTGCATTAAAAATCTATTATTTCCATGGTAATTTGCTATTATATAACACTTTTTGGACTAATTTACATTTCCTGGCTGGGATGTATCTGTAAACGTATTCTAAGCAGCAAAACTAATAACATGACCAAAACATGCCACACTAAAATTTGGCCTATTTCAGCTTTGTTTCTGAATAAACAATCCAGCATTACTCAAAACAATAAAATAGAAATGCAGGATTCAATCAGTTCAATTTCTGAATCATATGACTTGTTTTGACTAAGCTACAGGCCTTCAAACTTTCAACTTCATTTTTCTCAAAATGTGCGTTTTGTGGGATAGGCTGTTTTTGCACCCAGCCCCTCATTTATTCGTCAAAATGACAACAGTGTTAGAGATTCGTTCTTTGGAGAGGAGCTTAAATATGTTTGAAAAGCAGAAAGTATCATCACCCAGATGCATGCTAATAAGGCTCTGAAAAAAAAAGAAGTAAATGAGATTAATTCACCAGGCGGCACCCATGTGTTGAAATCAATCAATCAAACCATCAATCAATCAGGATCAACTTCTTGGTAAATTTAAAATAATAATCGGATTGTTTACTAATTTGGAAATAGTAACACTGTAAGTAGCAGTGTATTACTAGTCAAAACACCTGTTCAAATTGAATAAAAGATATACAATTGGCGTTAATTATTGCTGCCTAGAAATGCAAGAACACCGAGCATAAAGACCATCTACAGGGAGGGGAGGGGGAGCTATAGCCAGAGGCTGACATCAGACGAGGTGAACCCAATAAATGCAGTTACAAATGTTACCACAATGTAGAAACTGACCGGCAAAATGGGAAATGCCACAAATTGGTTCACATTGGATCCTAACATGTTTAGATTATCTGGAACTGCACTTATACTAGCACATATACTTGTCTATCATTTTTAACGATATGTCAGTAGGCCTAGCAAAAACATTTCTATTGCCTCTGGGCCTAGTCTGAAGCCTCAAGATTATGTTAATTTTCTGTTTCTCTGTCATGAGAGCCGTCAGGTGTGGTATTGACATAAAAAAGTATATTGACAAAATTGCGGAGTTACTATTTTAAAAAAAACTGACTGTTTACTTCTGGTTGAGTAGCGATATCACACAATAAAACTTAACTTATATATTCATTTATTTCATGAAAAATACACAATGTCAATTAGAAAATTAAATTTTTGTACTAGCCATGTGCAAGTTCTAAACCACTACATACAAATTTTCAAAATATGTGTCCTGTCAATCATCTTAAATTATTTCACTGCTCTGTGAAACTCAACAAAGAAACAATTGTCCAAAGAAATTCTGATTATTGTATATATTAATAATGATAGTTAATTATATTGTTAATTAAATATTGCTCAAAAGGGTGGAGGCAGAATTATACAAATTTACATGGATACAAAAAATTCTTTGAAATGTCTGAAACAAGATATCAACAGGGTTTGGCACAAAAACTACTTAAAACTAATCGACTAGTTTTTGCAGACCTCACAAGATGAAAAATAATATAATGAGCACAGGGCTGTTGCATTTAAAGTGTAGGGTGGGGGGGGGGGGGGGCAGACATGATGATTTTTAAAGGAGGGTGTTTGACCAGTATTTTCTTAATACAGCTGTATTTTAATTTAAAATAAGGGGTGTGGGCGGGGGGGGGGGGGCAGTTGGGTCTTCAAACAAACAGTGGGTGTGTCAGTATCTATATATGTATTTATATATATTTTTTAAGCAATTTTATTACAATTCAAATATTTATTTACAACTTAAGTATATCTTGCTTGTATGTATGTCACTTAAAGTCTCACTGTGCATTACAATAAAAATCATTGTTATCTTGCCGAATTAAAAAAGCAAGCCATCCACACACACACACATATATATATGTTTATATATGTATATATGAATTATGAGACTTCGGAAAATAGACAATGTTGTATTAATATATTAATAAATGCACCAAGCTAAAGCACAAGAATAAAACCATTTAAAAGCATAAAACCATATATCAGACATTTTACATATAAATCACAGCATATCTGTACTGGATAATTTGATTGCAAAACATTGCTGCCTTGAGACACGTATTACAATCACTCAGTATAATACACAATTTATCACAGTAATTCATCAATATAAATGCAAGGTTTTTCAAGGAAGCTCTGTTCCACAGTCTCTTTAGCTTGTGCCTAAACTGGGCAGCAAACAACTTCGTGCAACAACGATTAAACCTCACCAGTGTTACAGACAGGACAAGTTTGCTCATTTTCTTGGAGGCCCTCATATCTGCCATTCTGTCTCTAAATGAATAGGACCAATACCACATCTAAAACAAGCATAGCACTACAATTCCAAGTACTCATTTTCTTCTGAAGATACTTTTCAAGTTGAATGTGGACTTGAAAAGTCGATTAGTCCCCCGTTTGTTACGTCCCTTTACATTTTTTTTTCACATTTTCTTTGAAGATATTCAAGTCATTCTGCTTCAAAATGTCTGTTAATGGCCTTATCCAGGATCCTAAGGTTATCGTAATTAAAGTTCTCTGTTTTTTTGAGAAGTAATAGTCATGATGGACACCCTGCCAAAATCTTTGAAAGGGTCTCTCGATGATCATCTGTCTTCCATCCTTTAGAGAATCTGCAAGTAGATACAGGTTAACTGATGCAAAGAAGAAAATGTAATATCTTACCCATGATGTGTACAGAGCCCCTATATTATAAGTGGATATATCAGAAAGAAATCATGTATTTTGCGATCACCGTGTTTCCTTGTGTCGCTTGCACTCTTTCTGAAATTATGTCGATTATGGCTTTTACTACATGAAGTTGATGAATACCGGAATACAGCATTTAAATGTGAAGCTAAGATTTTCGTGATCCTTCATATAGAATGCACATTTTTGAGAGAAAACGCAAAATACAACATTTTTTGATTTTTCATATCTATTTAGGGGCTCCCAGAAACCCTCTCCTTGTCAACAGATATGATCTTGTTAGTTATTCTGCATATTTACTAGAAAGATTGTAAGTTGTATCATAAAGTGAATGAACACATGTAATGATAAACGATACAACCTAGTGATGTCACTCAGTTACAACTCACACAAGCCATATGTCAAGCACCATCTGCTGCACAAGTAACTACATCCAGTGGAGAATATGTACTGATCCTGAAAAAAAAAACCAAGAAAATATTAACCTTATAACTTCCAAAATATAATTCAGTATTCTTTAAAGTCACATTAGCAACCACCCATGGTTTTAGGCTACACCTAGACACATGAAAGTGTCATGCAAAATATATAAATGCACAAAAAAAGTTCAAGTTACAACAACGTTATCCGATTGTTAGTACAATACCCAGGGGGGGTTGGAACCGATTGGCGGCGCCACCGTCTGTTTACAACTTGTGACGTCATTTGCCGTCAGGCTAGCAAAGAGGAAAGACAAAATTTCTTCGATTGTCGCTCATAGTTTGTAGCCAGCGGGCGGGAACTCCTGGTATTCACAGTACACGTCGGTTAGAACTATTACATCTCAAACGAAAAAGTCACTATAAACTACGTACGTACAGTAGGTACGCTGTCAAAACACGTCAATGGCAATGTCGGGAAAATAGCTACTATCAAGTAAGTATCTTGGAACTAATTAATTTCTGTATGATTAAATGTATGTATCCTTTTGACGTATGAAAAAATTTCAATGCAGTAAAAGCAATTATAATGGCATTTTTTTTTTTATGATTTAGCAGCTGACAATGAGTCGAGTAACAAAGTTATTATTTTGCCCACTGAGTCAATAAATTAAGTGTTTATAAACATCATTATAAATTTTCAGTGGTATGCGCTTGGGCAAGAGTGTTGAACCCTTTACGAAGGTAAGACATATTTAAAATAGTATAATATTGCTGTTGATGAATTATGTACAAAACAGGCAATTATGTCCACTATTTTAACCTTTCAACTGCTAAAACAAAAAACATCTTCGCATCATCTGAAAAGCGAAAGTTAAGAAGACCTTTAGCATATTTGAATATTTATATATCATATAATTAGGTTAGTCATTAATCGTACAAAACAAGCATGATAAGTTACTAAAACATATATGTTTTTTTTCCCCAGACTACTTCGTGACAGTAGGAGACATCGAAGGTACAGGTCAACTTCTTTTATGAATCAGAACTATGTTTTAATTGATGTTGCTCTGAATTACCACTTCTGATGTGTATCAATTACCTTATTTACCAAATGAGCATGTATAAATAATGCAAAAAATGTTGCATTGAAGGCAAAGTAATGTTTTGAGTGGTGTCATGACTGTTCAGTATATAATCAAAGGTTGACCTAACCATGTGCAACCCAATTTATATATGCAAAAAAGTGCCTTTCCTGAGAAATATAAATTTATTGCCATTGATATATATGTATCTGGCTTCATTTTTTTTTTAAACTGAGATATGTTAAATGATTCGATGCTATTTTTTTTTCATATACTTTAAGGGGCCAGTATAACATATAAATTATCAATCCCTACAATCAATGTAAATCTTGCTATCTAAGATGAAAAAACATTTTTGTTCAGTTTTCTAATTAACACATATTGTATTACCCTTGAATGACAGCCATCTATAATTATAAATTGTATTCATTTATTAATCTATTTGACCACAAAGATGTTGAATCATCATTTACCCCTTTGTATATTGTATTATATTTGACTGCTACATACATTGTTTGCTTGTACTCTTATTTTAATAAATTACATCCAGTGACTATATTCCTATTATTAGTTATTTATGCACTTATTACAGTTGCGATTGACCCGTTCTTAAAACAAAAATGTCCTCAATTAACCAGCTTATTATATCAAATCATAGGCCTACTGGTAATTTTGTCTGTACACAAAGGCTTTGACACTCAAGACTCGACATTATTTGCCATGTGGCAATGCAGTCATTGTGATCTCATAAGTGCACACAATTTGCATGACTCCGTTTTTATAGTGGTTATTTGTCTCTAACTCGGCAGAACAAATATCTGTACAAATGTTATCTTATGGACGTTTGCATTACCAAGGTAATGATTGCGGTAACTGCAATACTTACCAAAAAAAATGACCGTATATGAAGTTATAAATAGGATGATGCAAGCAGTGGAATGATGGTTCATTTGTCACTCTAACCCATTTAGTTGCTGAGCTGCTGAGTATTCGAAGGTTACATGCGTATCTACAAATTTATAATTTTTCTTCATATTTTGATTAATAATTTGGCTTCGAGAAGTTACGTCTCCCCACCCCATAAATATTGCAAATCTTTGCAACTGACACAGATATTTGTACTAGTGTTCGGCCCAAATAGACCTGATATAAGATAACTTTGTTTTATCGATTAATGTATCTCAATAAACTTTCACATTTATGTCTTTATATTATATATTTTTCACCGCCTTGTTTCTTCTTTTCCTTGAATTTAATAAACTTATTCCAGTTGTTTATTGCATTGCATTTTAATAAAACATAGAAATTAATTTTATTATTATTATGATTTTTTGACATTTCGGTCTGTTTTGACCTCAACATTTCGGTTAAATTCATTCATTCATTCTTTTTGTCAAACTACAAAAGGGAAGTATTTATAATATTTTTTCAGAGTACCTGCATTTGCTGAGTGGCAGTAGGATTTACAAGTGATATATATATATAGGCATACACCACCATTCCTGTAGGTTAATTATACAGTTTTTGATGTTGCTGGATTTGTTGTCATTGAATTTAGTGTGGAATATTCAAAACACTCTACTTGTATTCAGTTACGATTTACTCCTTTAATGTTTATAATTTAACAAATCGTGAAAGAAAAATTACACAACATCAAAAAAATTGCAATACATACAGGTATGTGAATAGCAATGTTCATGGAAAAGCTGAAATATTTACAATTAGCCTACACTATCCCTCGAATGTAGAATTATTTGTATACCATCACAGTCAAACATTAATAAAGTAACCACTGAGACCAAGTGAAGTTATGAAAATTATGAAGCACATGTATACCAGCATGGAGGTGAACAGTAAATGGTGAAAAGACCAAAGCTGGCCGTAGCCCACTGTAAAAAAAAAAATGAGGCATATATTACTATAAAATGTATTACATCATTTAAGAGTGTCCCCAAATCCGTCCAATAATACTTTTGATAGATTCAATGAATGACAAAATTAAATCATGTGTGAATTTTACAAAAAATTGTTGATACTGTGTCAAGATTATAGTTAACATGAGTGCATTCCTCTGGAAGGAAGCTATTTAAAACTATAGTTCATCAGGAGCAAAAGTGACACAAAATTTGTACTGCTGAGTTCTGATTGAAAACTTAAAACGATACATGTATGCAGAAATCTAACTGACTTCGTTGGTTTTTTGTTCCTATTAAAATACAATAAAATTTGTCACTGTGGTTCACACATTAACAGTAATTAGTCTTTACTTACAAGTTACTAACCATTAGAAACACTCAGCTATTGTTGTTATTGATAATGTACTTTCTGGATAAAATGTAAAACCCATATCTGCATGTAATAAATGAAATGACTTAGTGACATACATATATACACATATTAAGTTGTTATATAAATATACACATAGAAAGTTGTTACCATAAAATAGAAATAGATACAACCAATATTTATTAACTTTGAAGTCATTTGCAAGCATATGTTGTAGGCAAGACTTTTTTCATGTATTTAATCATGAGACTTTGATGCAGGCATTACAGGTTACCATCACACAATGATCTTCAAGTTTTTTTAGTGCTTATTGTGTTATGAATAGGTAAACAGTGACAAATTTGGAATTTCAGATGTAAATGGATTCCATCAAGCTGGTTGAGAGTACTTGCCCTAAACTGGACAAGGGGTCAATAGCATATTTAACATGCATATTTGACATGGAAGAGATGGAGGTAGACAAGTGCTCCTTCATCCATATCTTGTGCCATAAATGCCATCTGGCCAAGGTCTCCTCATTAAATGAAAGACTCACAGTGTACATTCTGCAATCTGCTCTGAAAGACCTGCCTAAGGATGCCCTTGCACCAGTGTGGTGCAAAATGGACAGTACAGCGCTCTGCTCATGGAGAATGTCCAACCAAGAGGTCATAGAAGCTGTACTTGTCACTGCTATGCACATCTTACCTAGTGCATCCAAAGAATTATTACTAGGCAGTGATACACATAACTGTAACTGTGGAAAGGCCAGACCTTGCCCATTGAGATGCCAGTTGCACTCTGCAACTCCACTCTCTGCAACTCCGCTCTCTGCGGAATCCGATACTAACATGGATGATCACAGCAATGAGGACATGTACACATTAAATTTGCCAATTAAAGGCAGTACCTATCATGACCAGTGTCAAGTAAATTTAGCAGCAGTAAGAAGGGTCATTGGCACAGGTTTGCCGCAAACGATTTCTCTTGCACAAGAGAGAACCAATCCAGTGGACTGCAATGCAATCATGGTCCACTGGAATTACAATGGCCAACAAAAGCCAATTGGCTACATTGGCAAAGATAACATTCAGAGAGTCTACAGGGCCATGCAGGTCACAAATATAACGGGAGAAGTAGACCTCATAACCCGATACTATCACAACAATCAACCATTTCTATTAGCAAGGGCAAATTTAACATCAAATATGCCATGGGGACATGCAAATATGCAATACAGTTACAATGATCCCTTGTAAACTTAAATAATATGAGTAGGGGAAAGTAAGGAGAATTGGCTGTCTATCACATTCAGATTTTTCCCAATTTAGTTAATCGAAGTCACCTTTTGCCTTTCTAAATTATACTATAAGCATTCCTCTAATAATGTTAGGTCATACGTAGGTCTTACACGTGATAGTGTGAACGCCCCTTAAATCTATACTGATTGAAGCCCAATAATAATGACAATTATTAGACCCTTCTCACTGCTGCTAAATTATATCTATACTGATTGAAGCCCAATAATAATGACAATTAAAAAAACATGATTAAATATTATGTTTGGAATGTTGCAAGTGGCAGTGGGGGCAAACATGCTTCTGGCTTGTGGAGGCGCTGCCGGATGCTGGGTGCGTTCCTCACAGGGAGTAAGCTTCTGCCTGGAACAAACACTGCCGTATTTTCCCTCTTGCTTGTTTTAAGATTACGTAGTCTGTAAAAAAAGAACTCCTTAAAGGTCCATACAGTTTTGTCATAAAAGGTGTAACCAGATAAACATATAATTTGACAAATGCTCGCTTGCAATATACCTGGGAAAAGCCACCTCCTCATCAAAGTCGGTTTCTTCCACATGAAACCGTTCGTTGCATGTCCAGTAGTAGAAACCTATGTCTGGGTTTAGCCGTTTGCTAAATTCACTGCAGCAAAAACAAATAATAAGAAATATATTGACTGTGGTAAAAACAAATAATAAATAAATTGATTGTGATTATCATTTTACTACAGTTCAGTTTCAGTTTATTAATTGTAAAATATATATTACAAGTGAGATAGCAGGCTGGATGCCAGTGGCGTATTGTGCCTCGCAAGTGTACACAGAGCTTTCATTGCTAATTTGCACTCATATCCTGTTTATCAGTTGATAATAGAATTAAGTTAAAACACGAAGTGTCAAGTCACTCAGACTGAAACTAAATTTATCTAAGTACGTGGTTAGTGAATGGCAGTAAAACGAGATGTGGAGTTGATTAGAGTTAAATCTTGAAATTATGGATTTGTCAGACTTTTCTAATAAGCATGTTTATTACAAAATGTCTGACTGTATTTCATGACATATCGTAGTTTGAATATGACTGTTTACAATTATTGATAAAGTTGTTATCAATAGATAATGTGAACTATAGGACGTAGCTACTAGGTACTTAATCTGTACTTACATACAAGCTTTCTGAAAGAAAGATTTGAAATCTTTCACAATAAATGTTTCACCGAGTCTGCTTCGGCACATAGAAAAAAACATCTCCACGTCATCTGTGGTGGAAGCTCTCGGATGTTCTGGGCCCAGTGTGCTATTTTCCATTCGTCTTAATTCTTGGGACTCGATTGTTGATGTCAATTCTAGGAAGGTCTCCAAAGTCAAACCTCGAACATTTGTAAAGGGTCTGAAAATGAATTGTATTTTATGTTTGGGAACAGTCATCATCAAATTGATGAATTAAATATTAATCACAAATACATTCATACATGAATCCACCATACAGTATGTTAGTTACTTCTTAATTTTTAATTTCTTCATCTTACTATGACATTAGAATTAAAGTTATTCATACACATTGATATCAATAAGGGAAAGATCCCCTGCCGCATCATGCCAAGGCATAATTTCGTTAAGGAGGTAATTCCTTAATATGCCATTGGCGGCAGATCGTTCTACTTGCAACAGCCCTCTCCCATCAGATGCTTCATGCCACTGGGCGAAAGCCCTGATGTAAGTGGCTTCTTCACTGTACCCATTTCTTAGCATGAAGTCTGCGACTGAATGTGACAGGAGCTGTTCAGCATCTCCCACACTCTGCTTCCTCATCCCAGTCAGAGCTGCATGAGTGAGGTCTGAAAATGTATTTACGTAATACAGTACTTTTGATATGTTTAATATAATGAATAAAATAGCTTAAAATTCTTATTATTAAAAAATTACGGTGCAAAGCACGTGAAACCCTTGGCCTGCCACATAGAGTTTACTCGCGTCGCCATTGGGGTATCTGTGAGGATGTCATTTGACCCCTGCGACCCAAAAAGTTGGTTAGTCACCCATTTTTAAATGCATGCAATGTTTTTCTCAAAGGGTAAAAGCTAACATGGCCCTGGCATTACTTATGAAAATCTTTATGTATGTTATGTAATACCTGTGCATACATTAAATTATTTAATTAATATAGGGGCCTAGCTCAGTGGTAGCGCTCTGGGCTTCCAACCACTGGGTCCCAGTTTCAATTCCCGGTCGAGCCTTTGTTGGATGGCTGTTTCATCCTTCCTCTCATTGCCATGGTCCCTACTAGTCCTAATTAGCCCATCAGGTGCATAAATACAGGACGTAAAGCCCTAATCCACCACCACCACCACCAAATTATGTAATTAGAGGAAAACACATTTACCAGTCGATGGATCCAACATTGCCTTATCGAAGGCTTCCAGGTCTAATGCCTGGTAACGACCTATCCTAGTGGATGCAGCCACCCTCTTCAGTAGATGGTTGTGATCACCCCTGTCATGAAAATATTCGCCATCGATGATACTAGGCACATATAAATGTTTCGTGAAGTCTCGACCTGATGCCTTCAGGGTTTTTACACTTTCTCGGAATTTGTATGTGGCCACAATGGTCCTCAGCTTGTGGAGGTGTGTTTCTGGCAGTCCCTTCTGCCATGGGTGAAATATGAACCCTTCAGGAACCAGTGAGGCCCTCACACAAGCCACTGCATCTTCAAATGACGACCCTTCATGCATGTAGTTGATCACTTCAGATGACAGGGTTGTCTCATCTTCTGAATTTTGATAACAATTTTAATTATACTATTTCTCAATGGTCACTAGGCATCAATCAATTATATATACATCTTCTGACTAAGATTAAATATTGGTAAAAAGAATGAAAATCCATAGTCATTACATTTTCAGATTTTTCCATTGGCATATTAAGAGCACTACTATTGACAACATCATATTTCACCATAAAATTAGTTTTGCTTAACTTACGGCACATGATTAGATTTTTGAGTTGATCTTTGTTCATGGAGCGAGCAAATTTCTTGGAGCTTACAATCAAATCATAAATGTGTAGGGGAATGTGATCATTCCTGACTCTCAGTGTGTGAAATTCGCCGTCAGTGACGAGCCCTATCACCTTGATCCCAATACCTTTCAATTCACTTTGGATTTCATCAGCTATTAGTCGCACATCACGATCTTTCAGAGAGCTGTAAGGAATATATTGTATGGGAACGGCATATGGTTTTCTAGATCTTGATTCTTCCGATAGCATTACCACAAGCACATGCGAGGCAGCTACTCTCTTTAGCCTAAACAGTCCAGAAAGGTACTTTTTTACGTCTTCCAACATTCTGGAATTAAATGAGTGACGCTTGACTTCTTTCGACAAAGTTCTGTTTTGTTCAAGCAAGATGGAAAAATCCATACATATCCATGCATGTTCTTTTAAGGTTTCGTTATTTGTTGAAGGGGAATCAAGTTTCTTCTTGTATTCCTTGGTGGCTTTCTGATAGGCACTTGCAAGATATTTCATGTCTTCTTCTAACTCAGTGGTACAACTTTCAATTTCTGTTGGATTTTGATGCTTACATAATTGTTCGATCCGTTCTTGTCTCTTCTGATATTCACACCTCAGTTTTTCTAGTTGCTTGTTAGCAACATCCCCGTTCCATTCGCCTCTGGTTGATTCCAGCAATCCCTTCTTCACATCTGTGCCGTCAATCTTTAGCCAAAACCGACCATCAGGAAATTGACTAGCAATCTGTTTTGTCACTGCTTCCTATAATTTACCAACATAATATAAACAAACAGTAATGATTAATTCTGAAACTGTTAATATGATTATATGTATATATATATGTTTATGTTAACATAAAAAAAAATATATATATAAAAGGAACATCTGTTGCTTTCTTATCTCCTAAATGTAACAAATCAATGTGAAATATTAATGAATTTAATTGAATGAAATAATCTCTTAAGACTAGATCTGGAGTCTTAGCAAATATATTATGAATTCAAGTGAACATACGGTACCCTTAAATATATGTAGTTATACTTTAACTTGTGCAATTACTTCCATTGCCAAAAATTACGTACCACTGACAAACACAGATAAGTAGTGGTGGATTTGAACCACCTGGGCATGCACCCACACCAAAGACTACTTTTACAGAGATGAATGACAATGGTAAATTTGTGATGAAATGACTTTGCTCGTAATCACACAAGACTTAATTTTGTAACTGATATATTAGTATTGTGCAAAAATAGAGAGCATTCTTGTATACTGTTGCTTTTTCCTACTGACCATGTTATCATGTAATGCAATTAAATTACAATGTATTGCTGATGTAAAATCAAACATATAGAAATACAAAAAAACTTGTTTTTATACCTGTGTTCTGTAGCGTTGAATATTACATAATTGTAATGCAAAACATATCAAGAATGAACTCTGTTAATGTTTAATACAATTGAATGCATTAACTCTATTATAAGAGTAAAGGAGATCTTTTGAGTGTTGGCACCGAATGTTAAAAGTAATGTAATTCACTAATTTAACTGACTGTTACAATAAGTTTGTAGGAAGCCTCCTTCACTCTTATTCTTATCTGTATTACTTTTCTTGTTAAACTTGTAAGTTCACAATTGTTAGTAATAAAACAAATGGGTAATTTTTTCAAAGGTCTCTTTCATATCTTCACTTCTGTTTAGTATAAACATAATAACCAAGAAGCCCACCTGGCAAATGAGGGTAATGGGTTGAAAGACCCACCTTTTTATGGGAAGCTCACTAGAAAAAAAGTTGTTTACATCTTCACATCTTTTAAAATTTGGTCCTAGCCTGGCTTTTTATGCAATTGCACCCCCTCCCTTTATCATCATAGCACTGCTACTGTGCAATTTCCATACATGTAGAGCAAGGTATCAATAGTATAGAATACTTATAATTAGGGGATAGTATGAAATTCTTGACATTATTCATCCTTCATGAATGAAATTTTGCTAATTAAGTATATTACTTATAGTACTTTCCAAACTTAATTTATGCTTTTTCATAATGTTGGAAAATTTTAATCATGTTTATATAATAATGCTAAATTTGTATTTTTAACAATATATTAGTAAATAGATATCAATATTATTATCAAAGTTGCTAAAAAATATCTCACACAACTGTAAGAAACACCATTTTCACTGAGGGTTTGCTGCTGTGCAGCCTATTTTGTTATTCAATCCACTGCATCATACCTCAATGGAAGATGTGGACATGCATGCACAGCCTAATTTGCAGTATACATTTTTTTTGGTGGAAAAAGAAATGTAAAATTTATGTGTAACAATGTCTCAATTGATACTTCCAGTTTAATATTATTCTTCAGGTTAAGCGTGGCATTAAAACTATACAATAAATTTATGTTATATGACCTACATATATACGTTGTAACATGTATCACGGTACTATCACATTGTAATGATAGGAATCTAATTAAAAAAGTCACATGGTGCTAATATAAACATACATATGGCAAATAACATTATTATATATTGATTAATAGGTTGATTGATTGATTGATTGATTGATTTGAATGATAATTGGATTGAGTGATAGAGTGATTGATGGAAATTAGGTCAGTTCATTTATTGTGATTCATTTATTAATTAGTTCATTTTATTGGTTGAGATTGAACCCTTATTGCATGGGCAGATAATTGTATCAATTAATGTTATTATGGAAAGATGGATGATTTCATTTTTTGTTTAACCTGAAGCAATATGATTTCATTTTTATGATATGCTTTATGATAACCATTTGAAATGTCTTTGATGGGAAAGTAGTTCATCCATCTTACCTGAAACACTGGCTCAGATGAAAAAACATTTTCATTGATAGCTCTGGTTTTGGTTCTCACGCTGGGGCAAGCAACGTTGACTCTGGCATCGATGGGGTTTTCCGTGCATGTACCAGAAAACATTGGTCCTCTCAGCAACCGCTGAAGCTTTCCACCAAATTCACTATACAGAGTTTCTTGCCAATTAGAAAAGTCACTCGACTGATGAACCTTAAAATCATACACAAAAATAATTAATTAAAACACAAAAATAAATAATTTATATGGTCATTACTCAATAGTAAAAATCGTAATTCGCATAGACTAATGATAAATTCATGTAAATCACCAAGTATCGACCATTTAATGTAAATTACCCAGTTTTGAATAATCATGAAGATTATTTGAGCGAATATATAGATCCAACAATCACATTCATCAGCCGTAAACAAACGTGATGCTGTATTCACATTTTACTCATACAGATCATTATTTATAAAGCCATTACAGATTTAAACTAGTATAATAAGTTCCAGTTTCAAATACAGATGGCACTGGTATGCAATGATTGGTTCAACCCTTAAAATACATACTAAGCATTAAAATGTTAGGAATATAATTAAGAAATTAACATTGTGCTAACATATACATATGGTGAATAACTTGATTGATCAATTGGCCTAAAATATCCTTTACTTCTTTGTATGACTTTGCTGTGAAGAAGTTCAGTTGATATTCAATTAGACCAGCTGGCATCCTGTCCAAGGGCATTAGAGTATAGCTTGACTCTGGGCGATGTACTCCACAACACTTTGCCATTTTGGCAACCATATTGGTACGACCAGCATTTTCTAAATTTTTCATTCCTTGAACCGAATGTTTTAGGAAGTTATGGGAATCAAGTAAATGTGATTCATGGGCATAGTCATTCCAAAGGTCATTCAAGACATCCAGCTGAGAAGTTTTACCAAGTTTTGCAAATATTGTCTTGATATCAGCAGTGGATGCAGTGTCTGAGTTGGAAGAGTCCTGAATGTAATTATCTTCATAGTGATTTATGCAGTAAAACTCCTCAGCCTCCTTGACTCCATTGAAATGGCGCATTAAATGTTTTGTCACTCTGCTTCGTACAGATGTCTCTACAACACCAAAGAGTAGGGCTGGATTGATAAAACCAGTATTATACGATTTATGTTTCTTTTTGTATACAATACTGATACAATATTAAATATACGATTTTACGATATGGGCGCCGTTGCCGTACTGAGCATGTTATACACATGCAACATGTATAAATAATGCAAGATTACAATATTAATTGCAATTCACACTGGCAACAGTAAATGTTTTCATTAAGCGGTTTTGCATGAAAGAAAATACAACCCCTGTGAACAAAGATGGCATGGTTTAAAGTAGATGATTATTTCACATGTATTTCATTAAAATTTAAAAAAATCATGATTATATATATAGATACTGACAGAATTAAAGTAGGCCTATACATTTTCTAAATCATCGACTCAAAGAAGTTGCACTGATATCCTTCTGGTTAACCTGCAAGTATTTCTATAATGAAAATTAAGAGTTACAATTTACAGATGGTTTTTCTGCATTTTCATCACTTATATATGTCTTTTTTTTTTATACATGTATTCCACCTATTACTGTGCAGCAGTAGTGGTAGTACAATCACAAAGTGGTGTTTAAGAATTTAGTCCATGTTATAATACCTGATCTAACAGGATGACCATTCGAAGCAAGGAAGTCAGAAGCTTCTCTCCAGAATGATGAATTCTTAAGCGCTGGCCACTTGTCATCTTCATCTCTCTCTGTGCAATAGTATAATGCCACAAATTCGACCAGAAGCTTTTCTTCCTCTTTGGACCATTCATTACTTCTTTTTCTTTTCTTGGAGTTATCCTAACAAAGAACCAGTGAACAGTATTTAATTAATATTAATATGAGGCATAGACAACCACTGTTGTGTAGTTAATGCCAACGATTCAAGGACGATGATGACATTAGTCAATACTTCACTTTGCCGACAATATAGTGATATCTAATATAAATATAGTGCAGAATAGTTTAAGATTATTGTTATTGTGGGGATGACCTAAAAAGCGGGACCAACGGGCGGAACATGGCGGGACAGGTGGGACGGTCTAAATGGCGGGACGGCCTGCCGGGACAACATTGTGTCAGGAAACAAGGCGAACAGACCAGTGCAGATATGATTGTTAACTTTCAAAAAATTTCAAAAAGATCACCAATATTTATCCCAATTCCTGCAAACTAAAATGTAGGCCTACAATTATTTACTCTTTTGTGCTTATGAATATATTTACATTACTATAATAAAACACAACTGGCGCCCTCTATATTTACAGTGATTCAAATTTATATATCTATGGATAGCTTAATTGTATACTATAGATATCTACTAAGTACTAATTAAACCCTAGATTTTTGGTGTTGTTCATTTTTGCCGGCTTGGTTTACTTTTGCTTTCAGATATATATAATCTGACTATTTTAAACTAATCCTACCGTAAAGGAGAGTATTATCAGCTATATTATCCCAATTTGGTTAACAAATCAATTTAAGTGTTGATAATACCCGCCCTGTCAATAATACCATCCTTTATGTATATATAGTACCATATAATATGAACCTAAAAATGTAGTTGTTGCCTTCTTCTCTGATCAATATTTGAAGGTTTTTTGTGTGTGTCACTGTGTGAAAAATAAAGTTGCTTATTTTCAGTTTTTTGTTCACTCTAAGTTTACTTCATTAATTGGAGAAGAAACAAACATGATGTAGCTAAATACTTGAATTTTTTCGACAGAAAAGCAGTAAACAAAGAGGTTATTATTTTTGATCCCCCCTGCACAATCAATTTCTGGAAATCTCTACTAGGGTAATTCAAAGTCAGCCGTAAACGGAATTGTAAATTATTTTTTAAATTTTGTACTTTCATGATGTGAAAACAATGTTAATATACTTCCTAATGAGAATGTCTCAGCTCAGGTTATGTGCCTTGCAGTCCATAAAATTTGAATGTTTGTGCTGGCCCCCTATACCTTTGTATTTGAAATTCTCATTTTGATCTAATTTGTGATGCCAAAAAATAGGTGTGTCCTAAATTTTTCAGCTAGGCTGAATGTGAGTGAAAACCAATTGAAAATCGCACCATTTTTTACAGAGACATGCTCTTTTGATATCACAAAGCGGTCAGAATTTTTCAGTTTGGGGCCTTTTTATCATAATTAATATATTAGGATCAAAACATTTGTACAGATTCCCATTATCAATATCAGAGTATAGTGCAAATTTATAACAACCCGGGCAGCAGCAGTAACCCCATCTCTTATAAGTCTTTGGCTACAGGAGGATGGGTACCCTTTCAGGCTCAACTTGAAGAGGGTATGCTGGGTAGGCTGCTTATGATAATACACACAATTATATTCATGTACAGTAAAAAAAACCATTCTTAAATGTACAGTGTGTTCAACAATGTTAAAAATTTTATTGTATGGATATTGAGAGTCAATACTGTGAGGTACTACAGTCCGCCAGCTCTACAAGGTATCCCGCCAACACTGGTTCCACCTTTTAGACTGTCCCGCCCGTCCCGCCTTGTCCCGGCAGTTGGTCCCGCTTTTTAGGTCATCCCGTTATTGTGTTACTATCGGGAAAATAAATATCTAACGTCAATTTAATTATTTGTAATTGCTTAATTATGAAGCATGTGATGGCCGCTGCATGCCTAATACAAATTACAATCGTGAATAGAAGAAAAACCCTTCAGTGTACAATCACAGAAACGGCTTCTATACTTGTTAATTGCTATTGTAATACAGTGATCTAGAATCACAGAAACGGCATATGCTTGCTAATTGACATTAAATTAATGCCAAATTATTAATTTAACATTGATTTTCTCTTTTGTTTATACAATGCTGTTAATGAATGTAGCTAGGCGGGCTAGTTGTTAGGTCTGCTCTCCTGGTCCAGGTAGTTGTGTACCCAGATCGTATACAATGTATAAAGACAATGTGTATGAAATCTAAACAAATGCCACATCTGCCAAATCTATTACAAGTCCTTACCACTGCTTACCATAGTTTTTTTTCTTTCTTGATTCTTGACAATTCACAACGTTCCCTGCATGCTGTGTACTTTAATTATGACGTCACTGACAAGTGCGTGATCAAAGAGCGTTTCAACCGTGCCAGCTGACGCAATGAAGGTAGTCCGCCTCGGCAAAACAATCCACGTTTTCTATAAGAAAACGTGGGGCGCTTTTGGGCGCTTTTTGTTGGGGAGATAGATTGGAGTTTAACCTACAATTGTACCGAGTTTGAGACCAATCCGTTGCTTCTGTGATTTATAGTGAATGTTTAAAGTTCCCATTGGATTAACATGGGTTGTCATGGGCTACGAACCTGGCGATGGTGGCGCCGCCAATCTGTTCCAACCCCCCCTGTACAATACCATATAATTTCATCAGCTAGTATGAGAGATTCTTAAATTTTACTCATTGTCAACATAAATTTAGTATTTTAATACTGTTAGCAATTTAATATGTTTTAAACAAACCTGACTGAACACGAATGACATCTTCAGTGTGATTAGGCTGTCAGGATCAAACTGGGATCAAAATTGATGCATTTCCAACCAGTTTTTCAATGGGGTTCCCCTGTTATATTCCTGCAAATATATCGATACCATGTGGCCATTAGGTCTGCAGCCATTAATTTTATGGCTGTTACTGTAGCCATTTCGTACTGGGGCCATTCCAGTGTGGAACTTAGTGTACTGCTTTTGTGTTACATTTTACAATGTTAAAAATGTATAGTAAACAGCATTTATTTCAATTCTTACCTGTCAAGCTGTCTTTCTGAGCCAAATCAGAGAGCTTCTCTCTGGCCAAACACAACACAGTCCAATCAGTTGTAAATTTGCAGTACTCCACTCCACTACACACCAGTACCAAAAGGAAGCTACCCTAAAAAATACAACAAAATGCAACTAGTGTATTATAGTTTCAAAGCATGCAGAGTGTAATTTGTTACCCACAAGTGGCACACATCATACACATTATACCTTGGGATAATCTATTCTACTTACTCTGAACACTGAATGGTATATTATAAAAGAAAGAAATATGGTTTGATAAATGATATGAATAATATTTAAATGTCAAATAACATACTACTGCCTTATTTAACTTTTAAAAATATACCCTGATCATTATGCTTACCCAGCAGTACATGAGCAGAATCCACCAATTGCCTGTTCTCTTGTTGAATATGCCAAATAGTGACTTAATGTCATCTTCACTTGTATACTGCAAAGGATTGCATTGTGCAACAACAATGTTTTCTGAAACTTTCAACTCATTGAACTTGATAGAATGGATCATTTCCTTCACTTGATATAGACGAATCAGCTTGTCTTTCCTTGACATTTCAGATGTGAGCACATCACAGTCCAATAGATATTTTTTTGCTGTGGAGTTGTCAATTTCAGGGCACCTGGAAAAAGATTTGATAAACATGTAACTTGGTTTTAATAATGTACCTGAATTATTATGTGTGCAATGACACAGCTGCACATTATTTTTACCTGTCTAAAGTGACAAATCACTTGCAACGTTTCAACTATCAGAATCATTAAGTCCCATTTCATGAACAATTAACAAATAAAAGGTATATCATTTAAAATTTATTGTACTGTTTTGTCCATAGCACAGAATAGTATCAAAAAGTTAAATAAAATTATCATACATGTGACTGATATTGGAAATTATTGTAATTGTGTCATGCTATACAGATTGTGTGAATTCTTGATACTTGGGTTTTTTGTTTAAATTTGTTTATTTGAATTCAGAACGATTCAATCAAAAAGCACAAGGAAAGTTTATTTTATATGATGTGCCAAACATAAACCATGTAAACTAGGAAGACCTTCTTACTCTATACATATCATGTTTATAGGCCAGCCTGGACATTGTGTGTAATTGTTATTCATGCTTTTTAACTGGAATACGGCTTTCTAGTCGATTTGTCACTGTGTGATTCGTCCCCGTCAAAATGGGTTCATTCGTCACTAAAAAAAAGTCGATTCGTCACCCAGGACAATACTTTTGTGGGTGCACATCAATTTGAATTGAATCCCTCTCCAACTCTGAAGGAAACACACTAAAAAAATACTAATCTCTCCGGTAGCAGGTCGTTTCGGCCTTGAGCCTGTTCAGCCCCACCAAAACAAGACGATTCGGTCTGCCAGATGAGTCTGTTCGGCTTTTCAGCTGAGTCAATTCGGCTCCCTATTTATTTGTATAGGGGCCGAATCGACCACAAAAACGAGACGGTTCGGCCCCCCGTAATAGAGACGTTTCGGCTTACTTTCTTAAGTGCAATCTTCAAGTGTCAAGAGCCACAACAATTGCAATTATTGATGCTTTAATGCACTGGACAAAGGAAAAAAGAAAGAATTGAATGCAATGGGAAACGCTTTGTGATATTACT
Organism: Alitta virens; assembly: GCA_932294295.1. Lineage (NCBI taxonomy): Eukaryota > Metazoa > Annelida > Polychaeta > Phyllodocida > Nereididae > Alitta > Alitta virens. Next base: position 33,170,845 of record OW028578.1, read on the forward strand.
TGAAAGAATAAGATGATGCAAGTGTAATAATAAAATATTTAAATTCCATGGTCCTGTCATGGATTAGACACTAACACTATGACTCAATTGTGTAATATTTATTTATTTATTTACAGTTGTTAAAGTATTTATTATATAATTGTGACATTTAATTGTTTTTCAAATTGGACATTGAGTCAATGCATAAGTTTCAAAGTTGCTTTAAAATGATATATTTATATTATTTCAATTGTTCTGGTGGAGTGGATTGATCTAAATTAAATTAATAAATGCACATGCAGTGCTTTAAATAAATTTGCAGAAGATGCTAATGTATAGGGAGCCACACCCACTTCTTCCATAAGCCGAATTGTCTCAGTTAAACGAGTTCTTTCGGCCGGGCCAAACTGGCCAAAGGCAAAATTGACTGGCATTTATCTTTCCACTCACACAAAAGTACGGGTCAGCCTTTAATGTCCTCCTAAAATAGTTTTAAATAAAGTGTTGAAAACGCGTACGTATAAACGAAATAGGTTTACCGGTATACTCACTGCATTAAAGGGGAAAAGGGGGCTGTTATTCTCTTGAAAAATTGAAGTTTAAACCGAGTGATTTGCTCACCCAAAGCACGTTTGTTTACATACATCTCTCTCTCCCTCTCTCTCTCTCTCTTTATAAGATGCCGAAATGTTAAAATGTTAAATTGTTGATGTCGATATGTTAACATTTAAGGAAACTAAGTACTGCTGAGAAAATCGGCATATCAACAACACCCAGGTCCTGATGGCACTGGTCCAGCAGTACTCCCTGTCATCTGAACTTCATGCTTAGTCCCATCAGTGCCTCCCACTCGCAACCAGCATGGCTTTACCAGTCCACATTCCCGAAACGAGCAACAACTCCGATGCTTTATGACAGCTGTGCTCAATTCTCGGTAGAAGGCTTTACAATTCACGGGCAAGTTAAAACTAGAACTGACATATCAATTAACACAAATGGTATAGAAAGCATAACATCTTTCTAGTATGTATATATAAACCACCTAATGTGAATATAACGTTTCTAAAACCTGCTGTGGAAACTATTTTAAATAAGTCCCTAGCAGAAAGCAAATATGTCAATGTGATAGGTGACTTAAATGTAAACTTCATGGTAAATCCTAATCCTTTAACCGATACAGCTAAAAATCCAACATGCTTCAAAAATGTCCATAAACCTTCTCTACTTAATGTAATTCTCACAAGCTCTGAAAAGTCAATTGCCAATGTCATATATGTTTCATTAGGTATCAGTGACTTTCATAATTACATAAGAGCAGCTACTAAAACTACATTGCCCTCTGATGAACCGAAACTTATCCGATCATATAAGAATTTTAAGGAAAGTAATCAGTGATCTCGAAGCTGCCCCTCTCATGTTTGTCAGATATTCGATGACACGGATGACCAATTACGGTTTCACAATAAATTGCTAACTGATATTTTAAAGTGATTAAATGTAACCAATTGCCCTATATGAAAGACCTCAAAAAGGAATAAATGTAAAAACAGGCCTAAAACGTAAATTTGAGACTTAAAACTGACCAGTCCTGGTATATTTACAAGAAACAAAGAAATACGGTTACCAAAGATTTCAATTAAGAAATATTTCAATGATGAATGCAATACTGAAAATAAAAATAGCTCATGTTTCTGGAAAACAGTCAAACCTTTTATCACTGACAACAAGTCCAAGTCAAGTATTCAGAATATTATGTTGTATAAAAACGATGCAGTAATTAGTAATAATTTTGAGGTAGCTAATACTTTCAATGACTACTTTGTGAATGTCACACAAGACTTTTGTGAGTCAGATAGTCTGACAAATTTATCTACCCTGGATATAATTATAAAAACCACCCTATAGTATGACAAAGATACATGAAAAAGTACAACCCAACTAACATTTCAATTTCTCTTGTGTAAATTCAATCAAAGTCTACAATAAGCTTAAAGAAATACAGCCCAACAAAGCCTGTGGATTTGACAATATTTCGCCAAAATTCTTGAAAATAGCTGCTCAAAGTGAAACATTAACGCCAATTGTCAATCATAGCATAAAAACTCATTCATTTCCTGATGTAGCTAAAAGAGCCGAAGTGTATCCCTGCTTTACAAAAAATATGATCAACTTGATAAGGCCAACTACAAACCTTTAAGTATACTTTTGTCAACCTCAAAGATGTTTGAAAAAGTGTTGTGTGAACAGATTTCAGAATACATTGACGATGAGCTACCTATTAACCTGGCTGCTTACAAACAGAAGTACAGTTGTAACAAATGTATTAGTAAACTGTGTAGAGAAATGGCGTAAGTCATTACATAATAATAAACATGTTGGATGCATCCTAATAAACTTATCCAAAGCTTTTGATTCCCTACCACATGGACTATTAATTGCAAAATTACATGCATATTTTTTACGCGAGATTATATCGCTAACAGAAAGCAGTTGTTAAATAGGACAAATTAAAAGCCACTGGCTATCGCTCAAAACTTATGTTTTCACCAAGGTTCAGTCACTGGACCACTTTTGTTCAATATCGTTATAAATAACTTCTTGCTTTTTCTGCAAAATGAATGTGAAGTTTATAACTACGCAGATGATAATACACTATCCTTTTCTCATACATGCCCCACTGAGATCAAACACATAATAAGTTATCTTTCTCTGATCATGTTTCCAAGATATGCAAGCAAATCAATGTAGTGCAAAGATTATGTAAAATTATAGACTATTCAACTAAAATGAAAATCGATGAATCATTTATATTATCAAACTTTCTCTATCGCTCAAACATTTATAACTCCTTTAGTATAACTAATGACAGAAAAATAGAGCAACTGAATGAACGAGCACTTAGATTTGTATTTAAGGATTTTCAATCATTTTATAGGAATATTCTAAAAGACACAAGTAAGAAAATGTTATATGTCTGTCGTAAACATGCACTGGTTGAACAAGTATTCAAAATTCTTAATGGTATTTCACTTCCAGTAGAATCCTCCTTCTTCGGAAGACAATGTATTCCATACAGTATGCAACATGATTTCAAATTAAAGAAAACTAAGTACAGTACTATTCGATATGGTTTAAAATCTCTTTCTTATCAGGATGTTACCCTTTGGAATTCTCTTCCTGTAACTGTCAAACATGCAAAAGATTTCGCAGAATTCAAAAAGGTCTCTTTCTCAATGTTATGTACTCAATGAATGTAAATGTGGAGGATCATGTTTACTTTGTCATATTAATAATATTAAGTTAGCATACAATTCACTTTAATAATTATTGTAGTCTAAGCAGTGGCTAATTGCTCGTTAACTGATTAGATTCAGCCTGGGATCGTTTATACAGGCAACAGAGCTTATCAGGAGTGTGATTCCTCAAATGATCAATATTTAGACATTGGTAAATACTAATGCTGATGGTGTACTTGATTTTGATGTTTACACCATTCGTCTCAACTTAACTTGAGTGGTGCTATCTAATTTCTTCAATCAATATGTCGCTTTTGACTCTACTTTGTCTAAGGTATTTTCCCAACAACTAAACTCAGAAGGTGAAGTTCAAATATTTAATGAATAAAACATGTTAAAAATGCTTGCAAGTAACACAATCCTAGCTAAGCCAGGTAAAACAATATTGGTATAAGTTATCAAACACATACATATTATGTTATATGATTACAGCCACTTTACTCATAAAATCTAATAAGTATTGTAAAAACACATACCTCGACAGAAAGACAGCCTCAGAGTTTAAAGCACTTGTCATGAAGTGTCTCCTTCAACTGTTACAAAATGTCAGAAACATCTAATTTAAAGAAAGTTCATAATTTATATTCATATTTACCGAATCATCTGAATATTATGATGTAGATGTTAATATCCAAGTATATTTGCATAAAAATAAGACAAAATAAGACTTAGCGGACAAAAGTAAGACTTAATACGGGCCTTACTTTTTGCAAAAATAATGTAAGACTTTATCAGATTTTGTAATAACCCATGTGACTATTTTATTTCACACTAAACAAAATATAATTAACCAATGAAGAAATTCAAGAGTTAAAAAAATAGGACATCTTGGACTCTCATAAGCATAATGTAACAGGCTATGTAGGCCACATGGCAATTGTTTTGATTCATCGCACACACTATATAAACACTCAAGAAATAATATTTACAAATTTTGTAAAAAAAAATAAATGAGATATGTCAGTGTGGCTATCACAAGGCACCACTAAGCCATATAGTGTTACTGTATAAAAATCTTAATGATGCCTGTGTGGTATGTGGGATTTCTTGGTTTCCTGATGGACCTTTATTTATAACAGATTAAAATTCATAGTTAAAATCATGTAATCGTCCTACTGTATAATAATATTTGTACCATTCCATCAAAATAAAGTATCTATCTATTTATCTATTGCTAAGGGTTTACAGCACAGTCTATGTTTTTATTTATTATATATCTTGAGTCATCCTCTACATTTAGTCACTTGCTAAAAACAATTAACCTTGGCCATTATGTTCTAATGAATTGTTTAAATACCTGAATCAATGTTTTGGGATAGTCGTCCGCGTTGACCTCTGCCACTTGCAAGAAGAAAAACACGATGGGACGTCCAGGAAAAGTAGGCTGCTGCTCCCCCCCCCCCATACTGCCCCTGTGAATATTTTCCCTTGAAATTTGACATTTCAGTTATTTTTGTACCTGTGAATCGGTTTTCTTTATTTACCATTTTTTCAAAAATTGACATATCATGCTATGGTAAAATCGATTATATTTCCAACAAGTAAAGGTCAATGCCTTGTCAAGGAAAAATATCCAGTCCTAAAGGTCAGTGCTAGGCTATTTTATTTTTATTTTTTATATTATACTATTTTTTAGACTTCTACGGTCAATTTGACCTTGAAAATAACCTCCAAGGTCAAATCTAAAGCTTGATTCTTACAGAATGGGTATATTTTTTTATTTTTAATATATTTTATTTATTTTAATATATTTTGACAGCAACACATGGTCAGCAATACAACTGTTTTTCAAATGGTGCTGTTATAAAAAAGTGATACATAAAAATAAAAATATAGTTAAAAACAAATTATACAATAAATACATAAATAGCTAAAAATATGTAAGTACAAAAGTTTTGACATTCCGTTTAAAATCACAGACATCAGCTAAAACCTTTAAAGAATTAGGAAGGCCATTCCATAAAATAGCACCATTGTAGTTAAAAGAACATTTCATCACAGAAGCATCAATATATGGCACAATAACATTTTCACTTAAAGAAGACCATAGGTCGTAAACACTCTCAATATTTCTGTACATGGTGAATTCATTTGACAGGTAATTTGGTGCAAGACCTCTTAGACATTTAAACATTAAAACCAATGTAAAATAATTTCTTCTTTGAACAACATTCATCCAGCATAGTGATTTAACAATGTCAATTCCTCTGTGGTTAATATAGTCAAAATTACCTGTTACAATTCTGGCTACATAGTTTTGCAAACGTTGAATTTTATGAATATTACAATTAGATGTAAAACCCCAAGAACATATGGCATAATCAATGGTAGGTTGAACAGCACTTACATAAATTTTATTCAGGATATGTGAGGTTGTTATGGCCTGCAGGCGTGCCATCTTACTTATCTTACAACCAAGCGAGGAGCACAGTTTTTTTATGTACATATCCCAAGAGAGGTTCTGATCTATTTTGATCCCAAGGTAGTCAGCAACCTCAACATTGTCCAGAGTCTTTCCATACAGGCTTATGGCAAAGTCATCATAGTTAACATGTACATGACGAGGTGAGATAAGAACATTACATTTATCATTATTAAGACAGAGACAATTGGCATTATACCATTCAGATGCATGATCAACGCTTAGCTGCAACTTATTCTGAACTTCAAGCAGGTTAGAACCACTACAATAAATTACAGTGTCATCAGCATACATGTTGCAAGAGACAAGGATACAAGTTTTGAGATAAGTCATTCACTAACAGCATAAATAAGATGGGTCCCAGTACAGAACCTTGTGGGACACCAATATTAATTACAGCATCATCAGATTTTTTACCATTAGCAAAAACAAATTGATTTCTGTTAAGGAGATAGTTTGAAAACCAATCACATTCAATATGCATAATTCCATAGTATTTAAATTTTTTGACAAGAACTTCATGGTTTACAGTGTCAAAACACTTGCGAATGTCTAAAAAACAAAGACCCGTCAATAGCTTATTGCATAAATTGTCAATACATGCATCATTGAGTCTTATGATAGCAGTCTGTGTGCTGTGAAAACGGCGATAGGCAGATTGGTCATCACCTATGTAGTCATTCACAGCTAAATAGTGCATCTGATTCAGCTGTCTCTGTACACGGCATTCGAATATCTTGGCGATGTGACCAATTACTGCTATCGGACGATAATTGTTCTTCTCATGCTTTGAGCCTTTACCTTTATACAAAGGCGTCACGCGAGCTCTCTTCCAGTCAGGTGGGACATACACATTTAGCAGGGACATGTTGAACATTTGGGTGAGCCATGGTGCTATGGATGCGGCAGACATAGCAAGTAGTTTGGCATCGAACCCAAGACATCGATCGCACTCTCATTACCCAGGTTACGCAGGCCTTCCCTGACTGAATCGACATCAATTTCATTAAATGTAAACCGCATAAGGCATTCTGGATTTTTCCAAGTTTGGTGTATGGGTGCATGATCAAGAGATTCATCGGTGCGAGTTCCAATAGTGCTGAAGTCTTCATTAAAATCATCAGCACTGATGTCTTGCAGAGGCCCAAGGTCAAATGTTTGGGGTAGTTTACTATAGCATGTTATGACCTAAAACCAGCCCAATAGCTGAACCCATCCAGGCAATACAAATGCGCACAAGGCATTTAATACCATAAAAGCTGCAATAATTATGCAAACAGTATTGTTTTAATGATGTCAAAATACCAAATAAAGGAATGATAATAAACATTAACAGAATTATATGAGGCCACCTATACCAAAAAAGATGATGGAAAACCATGTGAAAATGATAGGCTGAAGATTTTATTGTATGTATATAGGTTGTTAGTCAAAATAGCCAACTTGATAGGCGTTTCGACTAACTTTTTGACATGTTGACTGTCTAGGCTGTCTACAGTGACTAACACATTAGTCAGCTTGCAAAACAAGCTTGTAGTTTGTAATTGCCATATTGACTAACTACATATTTACAAACTTCATATTGACTATCTTCATGTTGACTAACTTCATATTGACTGACTTCATATTGACTGACTTCTTACTTAAAATGTGTTACTCTAAATGACATTTTTTTTTCATATGGTCATCCTTATTGTCATTTGAGAAACGTAAGTAATGACAATGGAGAATATAGCAAAGTACTTGTCAATTGTTTCGCAGAAGTGTTTCTATCAGTTAGAAAGTTGGGGTACGGCATGTTGATAATAACAATATTTGTTGGTAATATTTTGAAAGTTAATTGTAAATAGTTATCACTACATGTGAGTGGGTTATGATACAAATTCATAGTTTTGCAGTGCGAAAGTATTGACATGTGAGGGAAAAGAACGTCTCCGTTTAATTTTATGCATCTTGTGACCTTTAAAATACATGTACTGTGTCGATTTTATCTATAATGCGAGTATAAATTCTCAGACTGGATCAATCCTATGTCTCTTGAATGATGTGACAATTCATTTTAATCAATAGTGCATTTCTGTGCACAAATAATTAGAAAAGCGTGCGGTGCAGTATGGCGTGTGGTGTGGGGGGGGGGGGGGAGGGGGGGGGGTGGGCAACTGCCCATGCATGGTATAAAAACAATGCTGATTTCTCTCACTTTGCCAGTTTTTCTTGGGTGCTAGAAGCTGGAATCTTGCTTTGGTATGGCATTTTGATCTATTTGGGTGATTTTCTATATGTGTATGAAATATTTCTTATATATAAATAATTTGTGTTTAAGGATAAATCAGGAAAATATCTTTTCACTTCATTATTTTGTTTAGAGTTTAATCCAGAGAAAGTGGATTCTGGGTATATGTAATTCTATGTATATGTAATTCTATGTCCACTTTCTTTTGAGTATGAAGTGTGAAAATATAATCATAAAGTAAGACTTAGTACATACATGTATGTTATCTGCCTGGCAGGCTAGTTTTTGGTAAATTTCAGTGTTCAGTTACTTCTGAATATTTCCATTCAACTCTTCTGATGCAGTATTAAATGTGACAATCTCATCTGGTACTAGGCCATATTATAACTACAATAAATTACAAGATGCATTGAAGACTGTCATTTAGATGTCATTAAGATTATTGTGTGATTATAGAACAGCCTGTTGTATGTGAATTAAGTTGAAATTTACCATTCATTATACCAGGTTTACTAAGGTTTACATCATGCAATTCCATAGACATGAAATTTGTTAAAAGTTTCAAAAAGTTATAAAATTATCACAAAGCTGTATAATGCCAACTTGACTTATCCAATTTTGATTTCAAATTCCTGAAAGGGCCTGGTTACATTATAGGTAGTTCAGCTAAAAAAGATGGCTTGCTCCATGTCATCAAAGTATTCTGAGAAAATTATATTCAACCAGTTGCATTCATACCTAGATTAAAAAAGATATATTACTCAGGTCAACATAATTTTTGTGCGCATTACGCTCCACTGAACTTGCAGTAATAGAACTATTAAAATTACAAGTGGAATTATTTGGATATATTGGCAACATACCTAAATAGAATAAATACCAGGCAATCACTACCTTTACTCAATATTAATAATCAAATGTCCGGTAAACTAAAAATAACAAAACAGGAACAGAACCTAGACTATTTGTATTTTCATAATGTAGCTTACAAGTTCTGATATATAAATGACTTCTTTATAACATTTGTTCTACATTCAGGCATTTGAACTTTAAGATTATTACTTGGTCGTGTATTAATGTCATAACATTCACAGGCCATGGTGATTTAGTTACATAGGTGATCTGTTGCATTGCCATGAATATTATTGTACATTAAAGTTGCTAAATAATAATGAATTCTTTGTGACACAGTTTGCCATTTGATGTTAAGCATGATGAGGTATGTTAATTAGGTTTTGATTCTGGGCGCTTAACTAAGGTCAATTTAACCTTGTACTGCAATGGCTGGGCCCCACAGTGAACACTTATTATGCAATATATTTATTCATGAAACACAAATTTCAGATATAAGATGTTTTAAAAATTGGTCCTGAGGTAAAATGTCCACTAAAATAAGCAAAAACAATAAATGTAGAAAAAACTAAATCAAAATTAGAATCTCTTAAGGGACGTTCACACTATCACGGATAAGACCTACGAGTGACCATATATGAAAAATTTTTTACTCGTGCACAACCTTAGCCATACGTGATCCACTCACCGTGCGTTTTACATATATTCCACTAACGCGTATATTGCTCGTGGTTGCGTTTGACCACTCAAGAGCGTACTAGAGAGGGCAAAAAATCTAACCCTAACCCTAACCCTAACCCTAACCCTAACTTAAACATGTTAAAACTTTTGCAAACTTTTACAAGTAAACTGGTTATATCAGTTACATAACTCGCTCGGAATTCACTCGCCGAGCATTCTATATACGTTCTACTTATGTCTGGCCATCCTTGGCCATATGTAGCCATATTTAGCCACTGTCCATCCATATGTACTCGCCATCCACTTGCGTCCACTCATAGAAGGCTCGTAAAATGCTGGGCAGATGTCTGTCGTCTGCCTGTCGTCTTCCATGCCCATCCTTGTCCATCCTTGAACCACTTGCACGGGCGATCTAGGTGCGATCTAGGAGCGAACTAGGAGCAATCTAGGAGCGATCTACGAGTGCCTCGTGTATGCCCTCACGTATGCTAGGCGACACAATACACAATAATATACAATATTATTGTAATAATTCTCTTTATCTTTAAGCTCAATTATTTCAGTTTTATCACCTGAAAATGTTATCATTGCAAATACATCAATATACAGTGCATAGAAACTATGTACTACTTGCGCTATAAAAATGACAGTAATAAAATTTAGATGGATTTATCTTTAAGCTCAATTATTTCAGTTTTATCACCTGAAAATGTTATCATTGCAAATACATCAATATACGGTGCATAGAAACTATGTACTACTTGTGCTATAAAAATGACAGTAATAAAATTAAGATGGATTTTGTTACAAGTGTGCCATATGATCTGGAGCATACTCATTAATGCATAAGCCGCACAGTTAAATTATTTCTCCTTTGTAAAAAATCATCCACGTAGGGTGATGTTTTGATTAAGTAACTGATTGTTTGCTTAACAGACTGAAAGGTCCCTAGATTAAATGATTGATTATTTCATTATTGAATGATTCGTTCATCCTTTCTTATACATTTATTGGCAACTGTATTTGTCCCATGAGAGTTCAGATACCTGACACAATATATGTAAATAGTTCTGTAAATGTTGCATTTTATGTGAAAAGGTTCCAGATTTGATCGATTGATATATTAATTCATTTATTCATTCACTTGTTCATCATTCATTCATTCATCACAACCTAAGACAGCTATATAGACCAAACTGGTGAAAGTTGATTGCTTAACCAATTAATCAATTACATGACAAGAAAGATAGATATTTCGTTTTGGCCAATCCTTCAAACTATTAATCATCAGTGTAGAAGTGTACAGATTTGGATGTGTGGAGTTATCCTTTCAGAATTGCATGCATTTCTGTATGATATTAATTTACCTGATGTCTTCCATTATTGCAATTTCAGCTACATCACTCAACTAGCGTAAATTGTTTGATTGGATTGGAACAACATGGATGTTTGGAATGTGGTGCAGATATTCTACCTTGTAATGATTGCCATCACAGAAGGTGTTATTTTGAAGCAAATTGGGGTTGGATTGACAGTCTTCCCGAATATCACACCCCCAGGGGTAACGTCTTATGTATTGACGAACAACAAACTGACCTTTATACCTGATTATGCCATTGAAAACTCTGATGTTACATCTTTGTTCCTGTCTGGGAATAGCATCAGCAGTTTCTCTGAGGAGGCTTTCAATGGGACTAGACTTAATCTGTTATTTTTGGATAACAATCCAATAAAAACTGTTCCTTTCTTTAGGCATGTTGATGGCACTCTTTCTCATTTGTCATTTAAGAGTTGTTCAATAACCAATGAAACTTGGGATCTGATTATGCCTTATTCCAAAATTCAAGGTCTTGCTCTCTCAAACAATGATCTGAAGCACATGCCAGATCTGTCAAAGACAAAAGCATCATTGAAAGGACTTGTTTTGGAATCATGTGGAATTGCTGAAATCAAACCATTCTATTTCACCGGATTTGATAAGTTGTTTAGCCTGAACTTGGCCAAAAACAAATTTGTAACATTGAAGGACAATACATTTGTAGGTCTTAGTGCGCTGACCCATCTAGACCTGACGCTTAGTAAGCTAGAAACATTACCTTGTGTTGCACCATTTTCACCCCTTCTCAAAAGATATCATGTTTCTGGAAACAAAATAGAGAAGTTTTCTTCAAACTGCTCCGGTTTCACCTACAATATGAAGTACTTGAACATAATGGATCTGGACACTAACTTGCTAACTGAGGCCCCAGATCTCACTGGCGCATGTCAAAACTTATTAAGTTTGTACCTTGGACAGAACAAGATATCAAGCCTTCCTGTTGGTTATTTCAGTGGCTGCCCAAAACTTTCCACTGTTCTAATACAAGGAAATCTTCTTACCGCCATTCCAGATTTCAGTCAAATTGGCAGTAGCTTACAATTTCTTGGCTTAGCTAAAAACTCCATTTCTGGTACTGTGGCTGCTGACACATTTGAGAACCTTACAATGGTCGAGACCATAGGCTTGGACGAAAACCAAATTGAAGTGTATGATATTGCAAACATTCGACATATGCCAAGCCTTGAAAAGTTAAGTCTTAGATATAATATGCTGAAATCAATTGGAGATCCTTACCGATATTGCACTGGGCTAGCTTGCCAGGAGCTTACTATCGATGTAGACTACAATAACAACTTATTATGCGATGAACAACTTTGCTGGGCAAAGCGAAATCCTGCTGCTATTCAAGTTGTCATGGGAGGATGTTTTGGTAAATCATGGGCATATGTGACCTTAGATGATTTGAACTGTCCAGGTGAGTGACATAACTGCAGGTATGCAATATATGATTGCAACTTTTAGAATGTTTTATTTAAATGATGAATATTTGTAACTACTGAAATATGAAAGTGTGCTGTCAATATTAAACATTCTATTTCAATATCCAATTACCAATATTTTGAAACAATTTATTTTACAGTTACAAGACTTGTTGAAGTGAACCAACGAGAAGGGAAGAATGTCACATTCAGGAGCTCATTGACAGTTGACAGCAATTTACCAAAATCCATCAGAGACTTGCCTTCATATGGAATTTGTGCATTCTGGTGTTCTGAAGTGGAGAACTGTGTGCTTTTTGAATATGTGCCCAACACAAAAAAAACTAGCAGTGCAGGTGTTTGCACAATTAGGTTCAACTGAAACTTTATAACAAGGATTCAGAGCATGGTGCATGATGAGGAAGTACAATTTAAGTGCTTCAGAAGCCAATGGGAGTTAGGTCACTCTTGGAAAAAAAAACACACAATTTGGATAAGAAAATTTTAAAATCAAATTTAATTATGTCATTGATACAATGTATACATTATGCACAATTGCATACAATAACTTATCACACTGTGAGCTTTTTGCCATGAATTTAAATTATTGATTTTTTCCCCCTTTCTCAGAATGACAATTTAAGTTTGATGGGGTGTCAGTTGCTTATTGGTGGCATAATCATGTCACCAAACATTACTATGACTTCTGTTTACTTCAAAGGATGGGGCAGTATTGCACGGCCAGTTAGCAGCATAAGTAAGAGCCGGTGGCCTCTGGTTTAAATTAAGAGTTTGTTATCTTAAATGTTCAACATTGTGATTTGTGATTTTATTGGTGTATTGTGCATTTGAAGTATGTTCAGTACGTGTATTTATTATTATAATCAAATGGGAGTTTCAACATGGACATTTTATTGAAGTTATGACTGCCATTTGTTTAATTTGTGTATATTACACACACTTCTGCTAGATCTGTCCATTATGTGATATATTCAAAGGCTTTGTCATTTATTTCTTGGACTTGAAACAGTCCTGGACTAGTTTTAGAAGTAATACTTATATTCATGCAATACAATTAAGTTGTATGTTAACTTCTTTTGGCTTAAGGATTTCATTTCCTAATGATTTAATATATACAACGGTTTATTGACAGATTCAAAAGCTGGAAATAAGTGAATATATTTTGTTGATTCATGCAAACCATATTTAAACACATGATAATCAAAGCTCCACAGGACAGTTTTTATCTTTAATGCATTTCTGTATGTAATGTTTGCACTTATTATTATAAATGTATTTACTTATAAACTTTGTCGCTTTTTCTTTTTTTTTCTGAAGAGGTTGAGTTGTAGCCAACGTTCCAGTCTTCATGCTATGAAAACTAGCAAAATGTAGGAAAGAACAGCTGGGGGAGCCACAATACCCAAAGTATTATAATGGGGCGCCCTCTTGAAGTTATTAATTTGATGTCTAATGTTTGGGCTGGTTGTTCAATTTTTTTTAAACACAAGAGTATTTTACCCAGTTATACTTTGTCTAAAGGAGCACTACCTACGAGTGACCACGTATGAACATCTCTTTTTTACTCTTGCTCATCCTTGGCCATACATGATTCACTCAGCGAGCATTTTAGGTATACTTGCGCTTATTTGTAGAAAGCTCCTGGTAACACAAATTATCTGTGACCGTACGTGGAGAGGGCAAAACCTTTAAACATGTTTAATACTTTGGCGGAAGTTCTACGAGTGAATTGTTGACATTAGTTATGTAACTAGCTCGGGATTAACTCACCGAGCATTCTACGTATGTTCTATGTACGTTCTACATTTTTCTACATAAGTCCGTAGCCATCCTTGGCCATACATAGCCACTGGCCATCCGTATGTACTCGCCATCCACTCATAAAACGCTCGTAAAACGTGGCCACTCGTAGGTCTTATATGGGACAGTGTGAACGCCCCTTACGGGTACTGCAATGAGATTATGCATACTAAGTGGAAGACCTTGAGTTTCTTTACCTAGTTTTGAGGTCATGTTGGTTCAACAAAATATCAACAAATCTTTCATTATTTATTTATTTCAAGGACACCAAATACAATATAATCTCATTGTGTTTATGAAAATAACATCAATTAGATAATTTTATAAATGAAAATTGTAAAGATTGAAATGTTGTCACTCAGAAAAAGCAAGTGTTAGATAGAGGACGGAGATTGGTATTAAATTTTTAACCTTATAATATGTAATATGCACATTATCTTTCCACAGGCTTTCTACACACACATACAGAGCAAGTACGAAGTGTTAAAGCAGCAAGAAAATACCAAAATCCACCTTAATTAATATGATTATATTTATCCTCATCAAAATGGAAATATCTTTAAGGCTTGTGACCTTGACCTGGCTTACACTGCTTTAAAAAGCAAAATAAGCTCTCCCTTTGTTTTTAGTGCATAATTCTCATTTTGATATAAAGGTACTAGGAATATCCTTCTTTCTTGGCATGTTTTAAGTACAATGCAGATATGTAACACATAAGCGGTTATGAATACCAGTGGTGATTTTTAAATGGTAGACCGGTCACCCTTCACAATAATTCAGCAGTACTTAATTTCTTAAAATTTTTACATGTTGACATCAACATCTTGACATGTCCTCTTGACACATGTCATCTTAACATCTTAACATCACATCTGTCAGTGACATTTTGACATTTTGGCATCTTAACATCAACATGCAGAAATGCTGACATGCTGGCACAGATTAACATCTACACAGAGAGGACAGTGCTAAATGTCAGTCTGTTCAGTTTTCAATACGGCAAAGTATGCAAATTTGAGAAATGTGTCCAATCTGTATACTGATCTATTGTTAACATCTCCGCATTATTTGCTTCCTAATACAGTCTGATAATTATATCACAAATGTTACACTAAACACAAAAAAACGATTTTTATCAGCTTGGAAGATACATTTAGAAAATCGGCATTTGTTCGCGAGGCAACTGCATGGTCAGGTGAGAGAGAGAGAGAGAGAGAGAGAGAGAGAGAGAGAGAGAGAGAGAGGTGTAGTAGTTTGGCCCTTGACGCTTTAATATGTAGACACATAACAACGCGTCTTCCCAGTCGCCATCTTTTTTTTTCCGGAATCTGGTTTTACACACAGCCCCTTAGCACATTCACTCAATGCCGCTTATATCATTACAAGAGGGAGCCGTATGTAAACAAATGTGCTTTGGGCTAGACTGGAGGCGATCTCTGAACTAGAAAATAAAGAAGATATAAGGGGCACATCGAGCGAAGAGGTAAGTTATATTTTCAGAAATAATGGGTATTGCGTGACACCACTTTGTAAACCCCTAATTAAGTAGGGTTTAATCAGTAGCAGGACGTTTCGGCCTTGAGCCTGTTCGGCCCCGCCAAAACAAGACGATTCGGCCTGTCAGCTGAGTCGGTTCGGCTTTTCAGCTGAGTCCATTCAGCTCCCTATTTATTGTATAGGGGCCGAATCGACCACAAAAACGAGACGATTCGGCCCCCTGTAATTGGGACGTTTCGGCTTCCCAGTGGAATGTTAAGAAAAAAATAAAATAAATTGTTAACATTTTAATTTAAGTGTCGAAAATACCCGCCCTGTTGATAATACCGTCCGTTATGGTAATTTTTTAAATTGGACATTGAGTGAATGCATCATTTTCAGAGTTGCTGATATTTTATATTATTTCAATTGTTCTGGTGGAGTGGATTGATCGAAATTAAATTCATAAATGCACATGCAGTGCTTTAAATAAATTTGCAGAATAAAAACATGTTTTGTTTTAAAAGGTCTCGTTACGGCGAACAAGTATGTATAAATATCATGATTCTTTTATGATTAGTTATCAAGATATTCTATTTCTTAGCGGCGACAGGGGGGGGGGGTTTAAGAGCTGACAGGGTATTATTTGGTGGCCGAATGCCGCTTGGGAACCCGCGGCTTGAAATTCGTGTCAGAGCCGAATAGACTCATTTCTTAGACCGAGTGAGTGGACCCAGAACCGGGTCCGTTCAGCCTCAATGCTAATGTATAGGGAGCTGAACCGACTTCTTTCGTAGGCCAAATCATCTCAGTTAAATGAGTCCTTTCGGCTGGGCCGAACTGACTGAAGGCCGGATCGACTAGCATTCGTTTTATCAGTTGGTTCGTTATACATGTGGGATGCCCTTGCATTACACTGAGAAACGACCAAACAAAGGTGTACAAAATCGGATGCAAACTATACATTTCAGGTTATTAACTTGCCATCATTTACGGTGCTTTATTATGATATGTCAAGTTTCTACATACTTTGCTAAGGATTGGTGAGTTAGTTTGAATGGAAAATAGGACCAAAGTTGGGTATTTTTTAAGGAAATTCAAGCTGATTCGTCTATATCAAGGAAGGAAATGATCCATTCCATCAAGTTCAATGAGTTGAAAGTTTCAGAAAACATTGAAATTACTTGTTCTTGCACAATGCAATCCTTTGCAGTATACAAGTGAAGATGACATTAAGTCACTGTTTGGCATATTCAACCAGAGAACAGGCAATTGGTGGATTCTGCTCATGTATTGCTGGGTAAGTATAGTGATCGAGAATATCTTTAAAGTTAAATAAGGCAGTTATATGTTATTGCCATTTAAATATTATTCATATCATTTATTAAACCATATTTCTTTCTTTTATAATATACCATTCAGTGTTCAGAGTAAGTAGAATAGATTATTCCAAGGTATAATGTGCATGATGTGTGCCACTTGTTGGTAACTGATTACACTCTGGATGGTTTGGAACTATAATACACTTGTTGCATTTTGTTGTATTTTTTAGGGTAGCTTCCTTTTGGTACTGGTGTGTAGTGTACACAATAAATATTTCCAGGAATTTTTTAACATGAGACTTTTTCATAGAATTTTGGAGTATTGGAAAGTCATACAATTTTAGATGGGTGTGCACATTTGAATACCATCATAGTCCGACATAATTTACCTTTCTCAAATTTATGCACCTATGCGTCTGTGACTTGAAAATTTTTTTAGCTTTTATGTATTTTTTGGTCACTTGTTGCTCTCAGGTCACATGCTGCCCTAATATATATATATAGGTGCAGATACATAGCCAGCTTCATGTATCCCCTAATACAACCACCTTGCTATTATGACCACTTGGGCCTGGAACCATGGGTGGTGGCTAATATTTACTGGGGGGGGGGGGGGGGGTTTCAGGATCAGTACACATTCTCCACTGGATGTAGTTACTTGTGTAGCAGACAGTGCATGACATATGGTTTGTGTATGTATGTACGTATGTATAATTTATTTAAAGTCGTATATGGTCAGATTACATGTTAATCAAAGTTACAAACTTCTGTACGACAAAAAAAAATCAAAATAAAAAATAATAAATATATAAAAATGGAAGTAAATAAATAAAATCAAAAAGTAAGAAAAGTCTTTAAATCAAAGAGTCCGTCAAATATGTGATGTCATGTCAGGTTCATATGATGTATCCTTGTTGGTATAAATTTCCGTAGTTTGATATTCATCTTCCGATCCTGCACCTGAAGGTAAAAATAGATTGATTGAAATGCTATTCTCTTTTTGACCAATGGATTGATAAAATTAATTGAGTACTTAAATTGCAGTTTCACAGTTTAGTAGCCATTTAGTGATAGCTGTTTTAAAGGTGTTGAGTGAGACGCTTCTTTTGATCTCCACTGAAATGGTATTCCAAAGTTTTGCCCCATGATACCTAAAACTATTCTTCCCGTATGTGACTTTATTGAAATGTGGAAGTGACATTCTTTCATTGTCTCTCATTTCATACTGTGAATTTTGCGCATTAAATATATCAGAGACATATTGTGGTGCCATACCTTTTTTAACTTTATATAGTAATATAGCAGTATTTTTAGTACATCTTTTATATACACTAAGTTGCATTTCTTGATTACAGATTTCTTCATAACTTAATTGGCCTTTATTTGTGACAAATCTAAGTGCACGTTTGTTTGTTCTTTCTAGTTTGTCAATATTGGTTTTGTTTGAAGACATCCAGACCACTGAGCAGTAGTTAAAATTGCTGCTAATGTAGCTGTTGTATATTATCTTTTTTGTCTCTTTGTCAAGATAGGTTTTGGTTCTTTTCAAAGCATTTATCTGTTTTCCTGTCTGCTTGCATACCTCATCAATATGTGAACTGAATTTCAAATTCATATCTAATTGTACTCCAAGTATATTTATTGATGTGGATGCTCTAATCTCAGTTTCACATACAATAAGAGAGTTATTGCTTAGATTAGTATTTCTACTCAGAAACATTAACTGAAATTTACTGGCATTTGCTTTCATGCTGTTTGATTCAAACCATTTCATGGCAGTTATGCAATCCTTGTGTAATTTTTCTTTTAGAACTACTACATCATTTTCTGTACAGCAGAAGGTGTTATCATCTGCGTAATTATAGATATTACTGTTGAGCTTAAGAAATAGAAAATCATTGATAAATATATTGAATAAAAGTGGTCCTAAAATGGAACCTTGTGGAACACCTTTAATGTTATAAACCCAGTTAGATAGCGTTTCTCCTATTTTCACTCGTTGTTGCCTATGCATTATGTAAGATTTCATAAGTTCACAGGAATTCAAATCAAATCCATATGCAGACAATTTCGCTAAAAGAAGCCCATGTGGCATACAATCAAAGGCCTTTGAAAGATCAATTGCAATTACTCCTAACATTTGCCCCCTATCAAGAGATTGTCTAATATCTTCTGTAAATCTAACTAGTAAATCTTGACAGCTATGACTTTTCCTGAAACTTGATAAGTACATGTGAAACAATGTATTCATATACTCGTCTATTTGTTTATACAGAACCTTTTCCATAATTTTTGATAGTATTGGCAATAGATTAACTGATCTGTAGTTATCTTTGTTGAGCTTGTCCTTCTTTTTATACAGCGGTGTAATGTTTGCTTTCTTCATTTGTGACTTGTAACTGAGTGAAATCACTAGGTTGTATTGTTTATCATTACATGTGTTCATTCATTTTATGATAGAACTTACAATTTTTCTAGTAAATATGCAGAATAACTAAAAAGATCATATCTGTTGACAAGGAGATGGTTTCTTGGAGCCCCTAAATAAATATAATTTTTTATTTGGCGTTTTCTCTCAAAAATTAGCATTCCTATATGAGAGATCATGAATATCATAGCTTCACATTTAAATGCTGTATTCCGGTATTCATCAACTTCATGTAGTAAAAGTCATAATCAGCCTAATTTCAGAAAGAGTGCAAACGACACAAAGAAACACGGTGATCGCAAAAAACATGATTTTTTTCTGATATATCCACTCATAATATAAGGGCTCTGTACAAATCATGGGTAGGATATTTCATTTCTTCTTTGTACAGTTAACCTGTATCTACTTGCAGATTCTCTAAAGGATGGAAGACAGATGATCATTGAGAGACCCTTTCAAAGATTTTGGCAGGGTGACCATCATGACTATTACTTCTCAAAAAACATAGAGAACTTTAATTACAATAACCTTAGGACCCTGGATAAGGCCATTAACAGACATTTTGAATCAGAGCAAAGAAAATGTGAAAAGAATGGAAAGGGATGTAACAAACGAGGGAGTAATCGACTTTTCAAGTCCACATTTCAATTTGAAAAGTATCTTCAGAAGAACATGAGTACTTGGAATTGTAGTGCTCTTGCTTGTTTTAGATGTGGGATTGGTCCTATTCATTTAGAGACAGAATGGCAGATATGAGGGCCTCCAAGAAAATGAGCAAACTTGTCCTGTATGTGACACTGGTGAAGCTTAATTGTTGGTTTTTCACGTAATTGTTTGCTGCCCAGTTTAGGCACAAGCCAGAGAGACTTTCTGGAACAGAGCTTCCTTGAAAAACCTTGCATTTGTATTGATGAATGACTGTGATAAACTGTATATGATATTGAATGACTGTAATACGTGTCTCAAGGCAGCAACATTTTGCATCCAGTACAGATATGCTGTGATTTATATGTAAAATGTCTGATACCTGGTTTTATGGTTTTAAATGGTTTTTATTCATGTGCTTTAGCTTGGTGCTTTTATTAATATTTCTTGGTTACTAATGAACTTTCAACTGAATTTTATTTTCCCAAGTCTCTCATAATTTATCAATATTGGGTCACCTAATATTGACATGAAATAAATGAATAAATATAACAAGTTTTATTGTGGGTTTTTCTACTCAACCAGAAGTAAACAGTGTACATTTTTTTTAAAATAGTAATGAACTAAGCAACTGTTTATACTTTTTATGTCAATACTACACCTGACGGTCTCATGTCAGAGAAACAGCAAAATTAGCAAAATTAACATGTATAATCTTGAGGCCTCAGACTTGTGCCCAAGCACGCACGTGACCCCCCTAGCCAACATCCATGCGCCCACGTCCATGTGCCCACGTCCACGCACCCATGTCCCCGCGCCCACGTCCACACGCCCACGTCCACGCACCCACGCCCACGCACCCACGCCCACAGCCTTTCGATGCCCATGGCCTTTCGACGCCCTCACGATGCCGAAAAGATGCATACCGATGTGCTGAAGCACAGCAGAGGCACCGTCGACATGTACTAGCAACCCCTCCCCCTCCCCATAGATTGTCTCCCTTTGCTAGATTCTCGATAGTTCTAATAAACTTCCCCAAGCATTTAATTTTTCATGCCATTAAAAATTGAAGCCTCAATTTAAACTACTCTTAAAGCGAAACATAATTAGTAAAAATGTTGATGCTGACATTTCTTCGATATTTAGTCATTTAGTTATTATGCATTGTGGGCTCTTGAATTTGTAGTGTAGAAACATATTATTTTAATTTTTTATAGCATTTTTTGTACAAAAATCACCTGACAATCTAGCTTTAAGGGGGAGGGCAAGCTCCAAGATGTTAACACATGTACAATTTTAATATCTAGTGTGGCATAATCATGTCACTAGCAAGATTGTCTGTCATGAATTAACTGGGCAAGGCAGTTAGTTGGGTTTAGTTCATTAAAAGAACACTAGGGCTGTGCAGGACAGTTTAGTGCAGTGCATAAACACTGTGACTGTGCAAGATTGTCTAGTTCAGTGAAAGAGCACTAGGCATGTGCAAAGCAGTATAGTTCAGTAAATGGGCACCAGAGAAGAGGAAAAAGAAATCTATTGAGTGCAGCTTCGTATTTACTTAATTGACTACGATGCTGAATCCCCTCAAATAACCCAGAATAGTTACAATTAGTTACATTTTGGTTCATATAAATAAGATGAAGTAAACAGCATGAATCAGAAGGGGAAAAGAGAGCATAGCAGAGAGATCATAGCAGAGGACAAGGTGGTCTGTCATTGATGTATGAAGATGTGATCTGAAGAAAGACCTGAACTGGTTCTGGTGTTCCCTTATTCCATGACACTGCAAGGGACACATCCAGACTTCCGGCGGTCAACAGGTCCACCGGGACCTCATCACAGAAGCGAGAAACAAACCCCATAATGAAGGAATAAAAGACTACAACACACTAGATGTCAAAATGCTAGCACATGTTACTTTTTAACATCTAGATGTGAAGATGCTGCCTAGGTGTCAAGATGCCAACAGAAAAAGCAAGCCACCATGGGCGCATGTCATTGTAATCCTGATTCTGTGTGAGGGAACCTGTAACAAGTTAATGCAATCTAATATACATCACAGGTGGGGCCTACCACCTTGGATTACCTGGCTGGCCCAAGAAAGCTTGCCAGCAAGAGACTGCTGTTGGTTTTTTTAAACTGATTTGTGCTGATTAAAATCTCTTACTTGCTGTAGAAAGGTGTCCATTATCTCCTTGGGAAGTGACAAGGTGCAGGTGTTGGAGTCAAGCACAACTCCAAGGAATGTGATGCGCTGGGCTAGGCCAAGAACTTTACTGCAAATAATGCTAAAAGCCAGATAACACAGGAGTTTTATGAGTTCCACGGCTTGTCTGCTACATTCCTCTTTGGTGTCTGCAAACAGAAGGAAATCATTACCCTGTATGCCCTGGCCAGGTCAGGCTTGTACATGCAACAACCGGGAGTGATAAGACTAACAGCATCTTGGACTGACTGATAGGAAAACTTGTCACATGTGGGCCATGTCATTGAGAGCATTGCCTGGAGGTCGACTGCAGTCATGAATAATTCTGAATTTTACAATAGCACCCAATGTAGAAATAATGTGTGGTTATTCTTGAGTGATGATATAACGACCATTGTTAATTTCTTCGAGAATCTGGGCTTCCACCAGGGGGCCTTTATCAGGTACTGTGGCAGATTGGTAAATTGCCTGCCACAGAAGGGGGCCATTATAGTTAGTGGTTGTTATACTAAAACCATGCTAAATTCCATTTAACAGAGAATCTTGTTTTGGATCATCCAGGGGTGGCAATGCTTGCCATGCTTCACAGTTCAGTGCATCATCCCTGGTGACCCCTACTGGAGATTTTTCTGCAGCATTAGGAAATCTTTTATGCCCATATTTTGCACTGGGATCCAAAAGAATCAAATTTTCCATCTGATCCAGATTGCCCTTCCTGGGGATCCAAGGACTGTTCAGGTGATTCAGTCACAGATGCTGGGCTGGAGGCTGGCTTGGCTGGTCCCTCGGACTCCAGGTTTAGCCAGAAGCAGAACTTCCAGCTTGCATAGTCTTTAATGCCTTTTGGGTGTCAGAAGCCAACTTGCTCTCCTTAGCCCAATCCCGAAAATCAAAATCCTCATCAGCCATTGTAACAAATTAAAACAAGCCACAAGTTATGGTAACGCTGCTGCTGCAACGCACTGAAGTGCTGGTGTGCATCTTTAAAGACTATTACTAGAAATATTAATATCCCAACATATTAGATTGAGCAAGAATACAATATTGCATCACCTATGAAAAAACAATAACATGTTTTTATGAGGGGTTATTTCATGATACTAGAAATGTTAGAATCTTTTAAGAAACAACATCATCAAAACAATAGCCTCTAATTGGGTTTGCATATTTTAATGTTATTTTTGGCTCAAAAATCCTAAATATCTGAGTAGAAGGTCTGTTTCACGTTGGAAAATTATTTATGCTATCCTAGGTAGCCTGAAATTTATGGGAAATTGTTTCTAACTTGCCAAGTGAAAAGAAACTAAAAATTAACTTTGTTGAAACTCAGGTTCATGTGCATTGAGCATCTAACTTTGCCTATATTTGTAGTTTTTTTTATATCTTCAGCTCCAGTGAAAAAGGTTGAGATCAAAAAGAAGGCACCAAAAGAGAGTGGACCAGCCTGGACTTTAATTGATAACTTAATGAAGTGTAGAAATTTAGAAGATGAAGAAAAGAGAATTGAAAAGGGTGGGTCTGATTTCTGTCTTTCAAATGCTCCGAAACAAATTTCGAACACTGTATCCCTGGGTTCATAATTAGGCTTGTACCTTTGGAATGCCTCACATAATATTATAACTCACAAGGGTTATGGTCTCTGTCTGATGTCACCAGGTTTAGCTGCTTCCAAATACTGCTTTAAAAAATGTGAACAGGAAAATCAGAAAATATGCGCTTTCAGGTTTTTACTTGGCTAGAAATATTTCACTTGTTTTGCAAAAAATTCGATGTAGTATTTTTCTATTGGTTTTTATCTTTAAATATCAATGGATATAATGATTCGAAACTGGATTCAATATTTATAACATAATTTAAATAAACCAAAAAAAAGCCAAAAAAAACAATAAAAAACAACATGGGAATGGCCCTCCCCCTATAAAGATAAGTTTGATTGATAAAAGAATAAATTTGATGTCACACTGCAACTTGCATTTTTACCGAGCAATAGAAGGGAGTCATTTTACCTTTTCTGAGTTTATAACTCATGTACATTCATGATCGTGCACAAATGTTGTTTTTTCCATTATAAACTTTGCATGTTTGTAAAGAGGGATACATGACATAAGATCATACGATCATAAGATCAAGGCAGCTGGGCTGCAGAAAATAGCTCACACGAGTATGGTCAGTGATAACATACAATGGAAAACCAGTGGAAATTCATGGAAATACGATAATCTTTCTTTAAGGGGGTTTCACACATAGCCGGATCAGACGCCGGAGCGTCCCGGAGGACAACTCCGGAATACTCCCGCATACTCCGGGGAAAGCCGTATAGACATCGTGTTCATGTCCGGGATTGTCCGGCATTGTCCGGCATTGTCCGTCATTGTCCGGGGCGCTCCGGGACCACCTTGGGACTCCGGGGGAAAAAATTAAACATGTTTAATTTTTCATGCCGGAGTTCCCGGAGTAATTTAATCCGTGTAGATCCGTGTAGATCCGTGTAGATCCGTATAGACTCCCAATATACTCCACCGATCTCCGGGAATCTCCGTATTGACTCCGGCATATCTCCGGCTACATCCGGCGTCAACCGGGCATGAATATTTCGCTGCCATTAACGCCGGAGAGTACAAGGAGCAACACGGTTCCACACGAATGAACACGGCGTAAAGACCGGTGATATCCACGAAGGCACCGTGAAAATCCGGTTCACTCCGCACTCTAAACGGGACAGTCGTGTTAGCTCCGTGTTGCTTCTTGTTGAGACCGTATTGACATCGTGTACACATCGTCAAACATTTATTTTTTGTTGACATTTAACAGCTCTTTGATCCTGGAACCCACCGGAGGTAATAAAATGTTACTCCGGGACGCTCCGGCATCTGATCCGGCTATGTGTGAAACCCCCTTAAGGTCTATTTTCAGACGATCGTCACATTCCAGTTACCATAAAACCAGCAAAACGTGGATTAGTTCAAGCCGCTCTGGAGAACCCTGAGGTTGGTTTTCTTAGATGTGATTTCACAACCATAGTGTAGGGCATGCAAGTCACATGTAAGCACCAACAAGTGCAAATATCCCAAAACTTCTGGCCACGGCTATAGGGCATGTGTGTCATGTATGATTTGTTACATACCTGTCTCCAAACAATTTATGACGTCACCAATGATCCGCTTGTACTAACCAGTTGATCTTCAGTGATGTCATCAATTGTTTGGAGACAGGTATTGTTACATTTCTCTCCAAACAATTTATGACGTCAACAATGGTCCGATTGTACTCACCAATTGATCTTTAGTGATGTCATAAATTGTGGCCATAAGTTTTGGGAAACTGCTATAGACAGTGCTTAGAGTGTTTTTTTTTAAACCTAGTATATTTGGGAACTAAGAAAAATTGTTAATTCAATTTGATTTGTTGCCACTCCTCTCTGATGTTATGAGAGTACATTGAAATTTTACAAGGATTTTGTCCTAAGATTCTGATTTCAACAAATGACATAATGTTATTGATATTAATTCAAGTTGTATTGTTCCTTTACCAGGATTATTACAAGATGTCTCCAAAGCCAAGAGGGAGAGTTATCATTCTCAATAATGAATCGTTTGATTGGTCAGATGAGTGTCAAGTTGAACTTACAAAGAGGGAGGGATCATCCATCGATGTTTCCAACCTGGAATGGACAGATTTAACTGGACAGATAAATTAAGTGTTTTTCAGTTTAATATATAAGCAGACTAAGCATCAAACTGCCAGCTTTAAACAAGTGAAGGTCTCTTTAAGTGCCCGCCATTGATCATATGTATGGCTGCTTGGCATCCTGTAGTCAGGTCAAATCTGTCTGAGGCTGCCAACTTTAAAATAACAAATCTTTGCTTATGCTGAACACATTTAGATGACATCGGCAATTTTTTATCGGGTTTCATCACGATGGCTGCTGTGAGGCATTGGCTTTGCTATGCGGCCGACAAGAGGCGATGCCTGTGATGCTGGATTTTGATCGGAACTTAGTGTCACAATTTTGGGAGGTCGTGTCTCAATAACCCCAAAACGTGAAAAAATGGGATCGATTCCACCAGGGATAACAGAGATATCTCACTTTTTCTCAACCCTCCCCCCCCCCCCCGGCCCTGTTTCCGAAGGCCGATTCCCGCTTAAGCAAACTCGGACACCTTTAATTATTTAATTGAATTGTTATTTTGTACTAAAGAGGGTATTCTGGTAGCTTGTGGCCATTCTGACTATACTTTGAAGCAACTAGATTGGAGAGGGAGTTGTGTTCAAAACCTACAGGTGGCAGCGCTATACAGATCTGCAATGTAAAAAAACAACACCAGTTATGTCGCAGCCAAACTTCACAAAACTGAGCTAAAATTAATAATTTGGACCGAAGTATTTATCATAATCCATGAGTTATGATAAATATAGGATATCTGAAGGATTTAGATTATGATTTTGTAAAACAAAAGACTGCACAAAATAAAGTAAAATAAAAATAAAGAGAAATACAAAAAAACCTGCGTGGGTTGAAATATTTTGGCGTGCTGAATCCAACATCATGTTGGCTCTTGGTGTCCTTCACTCCATAACTGGATGTTTCGATTTTTCTTGATGTATAGACAGAAATCTAGACAGACAGACAGCTAGACAGCTAGACAGACATAAAGCTAGAAAACCCAACAGACAGACTGAGAGCTAAACTGACTGACAGACTGACTGGCTAAAATAGACACTAAATTTGTGTTACTGAAAATTGTTTTCATCATTACAAACAGCAAATAGAAGATGACATAAGAAAAGAACGAAAATCTCCATTCCACAAGGAAGCAGATGCCTTTGTATTCATTGTCCTTAGTCATGGCTGCAGCGGAGCTATTTATGGAAAAGACGGGCAAAAGGTTTTAACAGAAAGAGAAATTGTTGCTCAGTTTGATGGAGACAACTGTCCTTAGCTGATTGACAAACCTAAACTACTCTTTATCCAAGCTTGCCGAGGGAGTAAGTGTAATAGACCTAATACAGTGAAGCTCAATAATTTACGTACTCCTCAGTATTTTGCAAGTAGTTCACCTTTCAGTTCCTCAATGCTCAGATCATTGGAGTGTAATTGATGTGAGCTCGGTAAGTTGTGAGCACTGTATTTACAGAGCATTGTGAACATCATTTATAATATTTACATATTTACATAAATATTTGTAACACTAGCCATGTAGCTGCCAGTGTCCTAGATAAGGTTGTCAATTTTGTATGGATTATCTGCGTTGCTTCCTTGAAGGTTTACTGTTATATATGAATGGATATGTGTAATAGCTAATTTTCAATATATTTATGATTTTTGTTAGAGATCAACAAAATCTTTTGAGCAATATTAGACTCCAATAGGACCACTGACCGCATAGCTTCCAAGTGATCGGTGAGTTATCAAATGTGCAAGTAAATAATGTTTGGAGCAAACCAGTAACTTATATGGTGATGGTTACACAGTTGTATTTCACACTGGCCGCATAGCTGCCTGTGTTTGTTTAATAAATATATCTCGCACTTATAGACACATTCACAGCAAAAAAAAAGCTATTTACATCAGAGAATACTTTCAGTCTTACAACATTGGCTGCCTGGCTGTTTGTGCTAGTTTATTCAATCTTATACAATGTATCAAACAACAGGTACAGAGTGCAGTTTTACAGTAGCAAAAATGTTGTACAATAAAACAGAATCATGCTGTGTTATATCATAGTGTAAAAAGCTTTAGCAAATTAGTCAAAGAAAGCAAAAAGGCTCGATTGTTCGTTTGATTTAGTAATGTTACAGTAGTTATTAATTTCAAGAATGTCTTCCTGCTGCGCCTTTTATTGGTAATCAAGGTAATCTGAGCATCCGGGTTATGATGTTGGTGGCACTTAGTCAAGCTTGCAGATGGTATAGTGCAGATTTTCTGTCAATGCTTTCAATAAAAGTGTCCATTTTTTGCTTCCAGTGGGTCTGTTTCGTAGGTGATGGTGGATTTATTGTCACCAAGTTTTATCTTAATCATGAGATTACAGATTCCATCTGCGATAACCAAGAAGTTGGGGTTTACCTTCTGAATTTCACATTTAGCAAATTCACCAAGATGTTCGAGTCTTCTACCTGGCAGGAGTTTTATTTGAATGACGGTGTTTCTTCGGGTGAAAATTTTCCAAGTTCTTGTAAGTTCGACCCCTCGAAGCAGTTACGTTTAGTATCAAAATTGTTAACAGTTTTCCCAAGGGTCCGTGTTGTGAATTAACCTGCAAATTCCACATCAACTGCAGCTCCATGTGTAGCTTGGCATCTGCTGTATTGTTCTGCTGTGGGCGCTGATGTACTTGTTGCTGTCAAATTAACCTTCTGTAATCTTGAGAGCACAGGTTTCATATTTTCTGGTCAACAAAGTTTGGACATACTTATTTCTACGAATAGTAATGTAGTCCTCGTTAGAATTCAGTTGTTATTCTTCTATACGATTTCTATATATTATATTTCTATCAGCATGCATTTCTTGCCTGAACATCCAGTCTCCCCTGTCTTTCGCCATTGCATTCAGAAAAAAATCCTTATGCCATTATCAAAATCTGTCATATCATTTAAAACAGGTTGTGCATGGGTGTATTCTGAGTTATATAGTATGCCTGATGCAAGAGAGAGTCAATTTGCTTGCCACAAGAGTGAATTGCGGCATAATTTTGTTGAAAAATGTTGAGGCCTGTTTCGCTACGCCACCCTCTCTTTAGCGGCGCCCAAAAACTTTTTTTGAAAGTATTTATATACTCTTAGCGGTTTTTGTACATTATAGTCCATCTCCTTAAAAAAAGTTTGTATTTTTAAAATATTGATAATAAAGTTTATCATTGTTTTCAGTCGAGACTTCTAGTGGCGTTTTCCCCCTTTCAGCATGAAAAAAGTGAGATGAGCATGACTTCATGACAATGTTGGCCCATTGTTTGTTGTGTTTAGCAGGCTAACTTTAACCCTTCTTGAAACCCATTTAGGAGCAGGAGCTTCATAGGTGTGTGCTGGGCTGGCAACCACTGGGTGCTGGGTTCGAATCCAACCTATGCTGGCAGGTTACTTCATCATTTGCCTCATTTCCTTGGCACCTGACTGTCCTGACCTTTCCTATCTGGTGCAAAAAATATGGGATGTACCCACCCATCCATCTTGAACCCATTGATCCTAATTGGTACGTCAACAGTGTTTCTATGAATCAAAAAGGGATATAATCATTCATTATGCAAGTAATTTTGAAAATAGGAGACAATAGACGATGACAAAAAAAAAGAAAAAAAGTTCACGACTGATTAAAACATTAAGTTGGCTCTTGTTTGTAACAACATATAAATGTTCATTCCAAAAATAATTTCTGAAATAGGAAAATCCTTTTCCCGAACTGTTGTAAAAATTATTTTGATGCTGGTTTGTTACATATGTATAATTATGAGGAAGTGAAATAAGGATGTACATAGCAGAAATTATGTTCATGTTTAATTAATATTTTTAACCTAATGGATGTTTCATGAATTGCAAGACTGAATGAATCATGCAAAAACAATATTTAGTTGTGACAATGTACAGTTGCAGCCAAATTATGTGCTAATAACCAAGAACTGATTTGTCTATTCCTTGCTTTATTTTTCCATATATATATATTATATAAGTATTATTTATTTGTACACATCAGTTACAGAATACACATTTGAAATTGTAGTCAAACCGATATTATATATGTAAATAAGAATTTAATTATAATATTATGGTGTTTGATATGTACAAAGATATGTTAAAAATAAAATTTAGATTGCCTGAATCATCGTCTTTACTGTCCATCATCAAATCTAAGAAGTCTGTAATTGCAGCAGTTCTCTTCTGATGCTCAGATTTTACTGAGAGATCTGTTTTCAGCCTTGCTTCACCTTTAATAATCTTAGCACTGGTAATATTCCATGTTTGTGCAAGATATTCTGTTTTGTTGGACTTATTATTAGCATTTTATTAATTAGCATTGGATATAAGAAATCATGTCACACATAATTTCTACTAATTTTACAATATAAACCCAGAACGGCTCATACTAATATCGATTTCTAATCGAGCAAAAATTTTGAGAGAAATCTAAAGTTTATTGGACATAGGCTTCAAATAGAGTGTTCATACTATAACAGCTCAACCCTGTGATGTAGGTGCAATGTCTAGTATTGCTGTACAGTAGTAAACATATAAATTTAACTAGACCAAGCTGTGATATTGTAAAAACTTGCATTGTTTAAGAGTAATACTCCTAATTATTTTAATTTAGATGATGTTTTGAAAAGTCTCATTAACGTAATGAACACTTGTTGATTTTATACATATCTGTATGTTTTTATACATTTAACTTTTATCTTTGTTGTTTTATATATTCAATTCTCTGCCACATATGATTTTTCTATGATTAACACTGTATGTATTGTCAGGTGCAAAAGTTAATACACACTTCAAGAGCAAAGTGTCATATAAATAAAAAAAACTAAAGATTGTCAAACCTTGACGAAAATAAAGGACAATGGTTAGAACTATTATTTAGTAAAAAGAAAAGAAAAAAAATATATTTGGATGCAAACTGTATTCTGCATTTATAAGTGTATGCTAGCTTTCGGTTTTACTGTAGGTGTTCTAAGGGACAATGGCAACAGGGATGATTTAACTTAGCCATTGCAAACCATCTGATCTTGTGTTATTCTTAAATTTATATGCAGTAGGGAGCAGTGCCCGCGCCCGACTGCCCCCGCGGAGAGCAAGGAGTCAGGGACGCCGCGGCCCCTTCACTGGCAAGACATAGATCCAGATTTTGCAAGTGTTTTGATGCATTAGAGTTCACTCTAATAAAATGTTGAATTAAATATTCACTTCATACTTACAACGTGCATAGAACACCAGTTTCCTCAAATTTTCATATCCTGTTGTGGTCAAATGAGGAAGTTCTCAGGGAAATCCCATCATATATGCTGGTTTGTTACATATGTATAATTATGAGGAAGTGAAATAAGGATGTACATAGCAGAAATTATGTTCATGTTTAATTAATATTTTTAACCTAATGGATGTTTCATGAATTGCAAGACTGAATGAATCATGCAAAAACAATATTTAGTTGTGACAATGTACAGTTGCAGCCAAATTATGTGCTAATAACCAAGAATTGATTTGTCTATTCCTTGCTTTATTGTTCCATATATATATATATTATATAAGTATTATTTATTTGTACACATCAGTTACAGAATACACATTTGAAATTGTAGTCAAACCGATATTATATATGTAAATAAGAATTTAATTATAATATTATGGTGTTTGATATGTACAAAGATATGTTAAAAATAAAATTTAGATTGCCTGAATCATCGTCTTTACTGTCCATCATCAAATCTAAGAAGTCTGTAATTGCAGCAGTTCTCTTCTGATGCTCAGATTTTACTGAGAGATTTGTTTTCAGCCTTGCTTCACCTTTAATAATCTTAGCACTGGTAATATTCCATGTTTGTGCCAGATATTCTGTTTTGTTGGACTTATTATTAGCATTTTATTAATTAGCATTGGATATAAGAAATCATGTCACACATAATTTCTACTAATTTTACAATATAAACCCAGAACGGCTCATACTAATATCGATTTCTAAGCGAGCAAAAATATTGAGAGAAATCTAAAGTTTATTGGACATAGGCTTCAAATAGAGTGTTCATACTATAACAGCTCAACCCTGTGATGTAGGTGCAATGTCTAGTATTGCTGTACAGTAGTAAACATATAAATTTAACTAGACCAAGCTGTAATATTGTAAAAACTTGCATTGTTTAAGAGTAATACTCCTAATTATTTTAATTTAGATGATGTTTTGAAAAGTCTCATTTACGTAATGAACAATTGTTGATTTTATACATATTTGTATGTTTTTATACATTTAACTTTTATCTTTGTTGTTTTATATATTCAATTCTCTGCCACATATGATTTTTCTATGATTAACACTGTATGTATTGTCAGGTGCAAAAGTTAATACACACTTTCAAGAGCAAAGTGTCATATAAATAAAAAAAACTAAAGATTGTCAAACCTTGACGAAAATAAAGGACAATGGTTAGAACTATTATTTAGTAAAAAGAAAAGAAAAAAAATATATTTGGATGCAAACTGTATTCTGCATTTATAAGTGTATGCTAGCTTTCGGTTTTACTGTAGGTGTTCTAAGGGACAATGGCAACAGGGATGATTTAACTTAGCCATTGCAAACCATCTGATCTTGTGTTATTCTTAAATTTATATGCAGTAGGGAGCAGTGCCCGCGCCCGACTGCCCCCGCGGAGAGCAAGGAGTCAGGGACGCCGCGGCCCCTTCACTGGCAAGACATAGATCCAGATTTTGCAAGTGTTTTGATGCATTAGAGTTCACTCTAATAAAATGTTGAATTAAATATTCACTTCATAATTACAACGTGCATAGAACACCAGTTTCCTCAAATTTTCATATCCTGTTGTGGTCAAATGAGGAAGTTCTCAGGGAAATCCCATCATATAAATGCTAAATGTGAACATTTTGAAAATGTGAACATTTTGAAAACATTGTTGTGGCCTGGGTATACAGACACCTGGTATATTAATTAACTTAGTTTCCTTATGATAGGATATCTTTGGAAGCCTGCATTTGATAATTTATCAAAATAACAAACTCGATTTACCGGGTGAATCCCAGCCTAACTTTGTACCATTAATACACTAGCATAAAGCTATTTAAATCCTGGTACTCTATTTCATGCGAGCCATTTGAGTACCATCAACTGCTACGGAGGTATGATGGCTTCAATTTTGTTGAAGACTCTGCTTTTTGCCTTCCTGTTG
This sequence comes from Alitta virens, assembly GCA_932294295.1. Taxonomy (NCBI): domain Eukaryota; kingdom Metazoa; phylum Annelida; class Polychaeta; order Phyllodocida; family Nereididae; genus Alitta; species Alitta virens. The sequence continues at coordinate 33,203,888 of OW028578.1, forward strand.
GTTGTTGTAAATGCTGGGACAAGGATTAATTCAAAGGATTGTCACCACGTGTGAGTGAAGATTAAGAATATACTTTTTGCTCTAGTGGTTTCCTGCTGTTAAAGCAGTGAAATAATATGACAGGCTGATAAATGTTGGTATACATAGAAAGTAAGGAAAAATATCAATGCATGTATGTCAATTTAATAATTTGTGTGTTACATGGTATACAATGGACAATATACACGTATAATTTCATGAACACAATTAAAAAAACTAAGGCTGGTTATAGACAAGTTTTTGGAAAAATTCTCATGTAATGAAAAATATGCCAGATAGAGATGTTGCAATATAATTTGGAAAAATAACTTTTCTTTTGGACAACAGAATCTAACAATTTCACATTCACTTTCAATGCATTTCTAAAATTTTGTTTGAAATTTACTAATTGAAAACAGTCTCATGATAGCACAAATCTTTTAACATATATATTTTGCTGTAGTTTCTGACCTAGGCATCGTCATCTAATAGATCAAATGTAGAATTAAGCAAACTAGGATATTCAGAGTTGTCAATTGGATTTTTGCTAGGATTTCCACATGACCAAAAAATTGTCAGTATTAAAATCTATAGATTTTTTTCAATCTAAGTTAAAGATTATTCTTTTGAAGGACATTTTAATTCCCTTCGTTTTTAGTAGTAATTTTAATATCTTATTCTTTATATTTTATTTATTTAATACATAATGTTCTGTTAACTGTTTTATAGCATTGCATGGACTCTACGTAATCTGAAAAAAATAAATTATTATCATTATTACACATATAACTGTGATAAAAGTAGATGCTAAGGTTTTTCTTCTGTGTGACAGGAAAGGTTGGGAGGGAGAAATTGTGTATTGTCCCGTGGGATATGTGGCCACTGGACTATGTGCTTCTGGACGTAAAGCAGACTGTGACAAAGCTTACACCAATCTCAAATGTTGTCGTGTTATTGGAGGAAGATGTGAGTAAATACATTATGTCATTATCATTGTCATGCCAAATATATTTAGAGGTCTGTCAATATATTTAGAGATCTTTGATATTGTAAAACAATGCCAAAATCGCTGTTTATAAGCAATACTTTTTAGATATTTGAGTAAATATTACGTGGTAGTAAATCAATATTTAAATGAAATACTTCTGAATAAAGTCAAGTGTAATACCTAAAATATAGATGTACGTAAAATATAGAAATGGCTGTAATCTGTCATTCTCATCGTCTGCTTGTTTGCAATTCTCATTTTGAACACCAATTACATATACTATATATACATACATCAAATACATACATCTCCATGCATACATTCACATAGTACACAAATACAAACATATACGTTTTGTAATCAACAATATGGTAAACAGCCTCAAAATACCAATGTAATTTGTGGAGTAGATGATCGTAATGTTTTTGGCCTAGTATTTTGAATTTGTATTGTGTGATTTTTATTGAAGTGGCTGTGGGAAGCCGCCTTCAAGACTTCTCAGGCAAGTATGGCAGGTGGCTGAGTTGCCCAAAGGATTCCATTGTGAAATCTGTGTGTACATCTGGCGGTGGTGGGATGTGTGGCCATCGCAAGTGGACTAGGATAGGTTGCTGGAACAGTGAGTAAATATTTTGTTTGAGATTATCCTAGGAACAATTTAGAAGCATTACTGTAATGTGTCTGAACTGCGTAGTAGTGGGGAAAACTGCTACATATTATAAAGCCGCTAGGGGTTACAAATGATTCTTTTTTGTTGTAAATATATATCAGATTTCTGTTCTGTTAACAAACCAAATGCATTGTGATAATGAATGTCGTTTACAGACAAATTCATATTGTTGAAAACAAATGTGACTTGGAAGCTACAATACAAATGACGTCATGCAAATAAAGGACTCTCATTCTGAGTGCTTCAACCAATGAGAGTCCTGGATTCACATGACATACTCGGGAGTTTAATAAAAGTCCAAGAGATTAGTTTCCAAGTTTATGAATTTGGCTGTAATCTTATAAAATAAATGTTGCATCACACTCAAATCACAGTGTTATTTGGCAACACTGCTTGATAAGTGTGTAAGTAGGTTAATAACTGCGCCTGTTAAATTCAACATATCGCCGAATCTGGTGTTACTTCGGCTTGTTAAGCATGAAATGTTCTACGTCGTATGCTGAGCAGTCACTCTTTACAATTTCTCAAAGGGTTGTGCTGATAAAAGTAAGAATAAAAGAAGGCATAACAATAAAGCAAGTGAGAAAAATAAAAGCCAAGGATAAAAGCACATTAGCTGCTTTCTACCCATCCCCATTGACCACCCTGGCTACCGTGGAGGATAAGGTTCATTTGGGTTTACTATCAGCTGACAGTCTCTACCTTAAAACCTTTTAGCTCAAGGTGTTCAACAAAAGATGCAGGCTAACTTTTCCATGCCCCTATGCATCTGTGGAAAAAGCTGTACTTATAGACGTCTGTGTCATCCGAATTGGCCTGAGTTTCCAGCTATGGCTTGATCTTCATCTGACCTCTCTAAGGCAGTCCGGTGGTTTTCAGATAGAATGTCCTAATTAGCCCAACTGGTGCAGAAATACAGGACGTAAAGCCCTAATCCACCCACCCACCCTTGTTCCAAGTAGAAGTCCAGACAATGTCCTAGAGTTGACTGGATTGTGATACATTGCTTGCCTAGGATTTGGGGCTTCGTGTGTCCAGCCGGTCCCCCAGGTTTAGGTCTCATTTTGCCCCATTGATCCTCACTTTCATCCATAGCCTTTCTGCTGTATTGTATTGGCTGGGTTTTGTATTTAGCTGCATTCCAGGTGTTGTGAAACTAGGATGAAGACCCCTCCGCCATGTTTGCTTCTGTCCTTCCTGAATGCTTTGAAGCCTTCCAGGAAAACTCCACTCGAGTTGATGGGTCCTATCCAGCCAAGATTCATTTCCAATGATGATGTTGGCGTTGGCTGCTTATAGAATATTGGTCAGGGTTCCTTTCTTCCCTTGTATTTTAATTGACTGGCAGTTGATCACTAGAACCCTTAATGTTATGCCTTTTGTCCTGTTCTGAGGGATAGTTCTAAAGTGAACTTGTGCTTTAGCAGTAGGCAATAAGGTGCCCATTATGATTAAACATTTAGTAAATGGTGACCATTTCCCTGCACTGCACAGCAAAGGTGCTGCGCATAAAACACATGTACAGTGAAAATTTATGATGTTGACTCACTAATTGTTTACCGGTTCTTGCTCCTTTTCGCTGTAGAATCTTCATTGCTAATGTTGTTGACCTGCTCATTTCCAATAAAACTGCTATAAAGTGTTAAATTACTTATTCCCCCACTGGGATTGTTGCTCGGTCTAAAATCTGGCAGAACCTCAAGGCTATTGCAATTCCTAGGTGCTCCTTAACAGGACAAACTGCAATTACAAGAGACTGCCCAAACCATATGAATTTAAATATTCATTGCACTGAATGTTGTTAAGTTAAGAGATTTGCTTTGTCATTAGATTCAGGCCTCAAACTGTCTGGGCACTGCGACTGGATTTATGGATACCATGGAGTAATGAAAACATGCGCACCAAATCAGGTAAAAGACAGCTTGTTAACATAAACATTGACATATCCAACATAAGTTTGTATATTAACCATGTATAGTTAGAGCCAAAGTTGCTTATATTCTCCACTCAGCTACGATAAGCCAATCAGATTGCTTCATGGTTATCAAGCATGGGTGTATGCTGTACAATTGACAGCTGCTACACGTTAGTATATTGGATGACTGTTAAGTATAACAACTGCAGTTTATGTTGACAACGGTAAAGTTTGTTGAACAATGAGAAAATAAGTGATGGCTGGATAGACGTCCGACATAGAATTTGTGGGATTTGGAAAAATTATGATATTTTCCTCATCCCACAAACTCAATGTGGGATTCCTCACCATCTGCTATTGTTATTGTCTTTGTTGAAATTTGTCATATTACTATGCTAATAGATATGCATTGGCTTTGTATGTAAATATTAGGTTCATCATTTCATTGATATATGGTTAGGTATTAGTTATATCCCGAATAGGAGTGAGTTAACTAACTGTTTGTTGGTTATATCCTGACGCCAAAGCCGACTATGAGGGTTATAACTCCATTAAGCCCCGTTCCCACATAGCCGAGTTTCTCGTAGTCAACTCGTAGTATTACGTAACACGCCTCTCGGGCCCAATTCGTACTAAACTCTGCGATTACTCCTCGCACTCGAGAGATGTTCGGCGAGAAACTCCTGTGACTCGTAGCAAACTCGTGAGATTTGGAGCCGAGTATGCCGAGTATCCCGAGTATGCCGCGCTGCACGGCACACTCGGCGGATTTTCCAGGAGTTTCAAAATCTTGGTCATGACTAGCCGAGTACCAGGAGTCACTCGGCGAGTAACTCCTCTAACTCGCCGAGTAACTCCTCTAACTCGCCGAGTAACTCCTCTAACTCGCCGAGTTACTCGCCGAGTTACTCGGCGCTAATTTCACTTGTATTACACTCGACTGGATGTTCAGGAGTGCGAGGAGTAATTCGCCGAATTGTAGGAGTAATTCGCCAAATTGTAGGAGTAATACGCCAGCATGATGTTCTGAGCAGTCGGATAAGTTATTCTCATCAGATTGTGGAGGCAGCAACATGCAATGACTATGGATTCCACTGTCTTAGTTCTTTGTGGCATGGTAGTCAGGAGACACCTGAACCTTGCTGCAAGGATCCCAAATGCGTTTTCCACAATTCTTCTTGCCCGGGAGAGGCGGTAATTGTATATCCTCTGCTCTTTGGTCATGTTTCTGAGAGGCAGTGGCTTCATCAGCCAGGTTCTCAAGGGGAAGGCATCATCTCCGACAATGAAGTAGGGAAGAGGTCTGTGACCAGGAAGAATTGGTTCAGGTGGAGGTAATCCAATGGTCCCTTCTTCAAGTCCTTCTCTCAGGAGTGTATCATTAAAAACTCCTCCATCAGATCCAGCGCCGTTTGCTCCACAGTCTACATAGAGGAACTTGTAATCAGCATCCACAAGAGCCATGAGTACGATGGAATGGGAGCCCTTGTAATTGAAATACACTGAACCACCTTTTGGAGGACATTTGATGGCCACATGCTTCCCATCAATGGCTCCAATACAGTGAGGAAAGTTCCACCTTGAATAGAACAGTTTCGCAACTTCTCTCCACTCTTCTGGAGTTGTGGGGCATGCCAGGACATCTTCATTATACTCCGCAATGATGGCTTCACAGACTTCTCGAATTATGTTGCTGATGGTATTGTAAGCCACTCTGAAGCCATACATGAGGGACCTGTAGCTGTTTCCAGTTGCCAAATAGCGGAGGGTGATGGCAAGTCTGAGTCCTGGCTCCAAAGATTTCCTCCAGAAGGTGTCTTCTTTGGTAATCCTATGACCTATTTTGCCAAGGATCCCTTGAAACATGGCTGGTTCCATTCTCAAAAAGTTAGTATAACTAGAAGTGTCCTCTTGCATCAGTTCAGTCAGTAGACGCTCATACTGTCCCATCTGAGGTCTTCTCAGCAGCCAGGGCCTCACCCAACACCTCCTCCTCTTCCTCCTCATGGCTGCTAATTTTCTTTCTTCTTTCTTCTTACTCTCCTCATCCTCAAGTAATGCTGCTGCAACAACAGCAAGTTGCAGATTCGCATGAGCAGCTAGTAGTACCAAGACTCTATTCTGATGTTCTGTCTGATGCATGTCCATGGTCCTCTCTCTTCAGCAGCTACAGACAGAATGATCAAGAACAGAAGATGCAGCCCCTATTTATATATTTTTGTTAAACACAGCTATTTGCATAATAATTTAAGTAATAACCCTGATGAGTATCATGAGTAACTCGTCGACTTTACGAGTTACTCCTGGTACTCGGCGAGTTACTCCTGGTATTCGGCGATTTACTCCTCTAACTCGCCGACACTCTCCTCGAAATCGTTCACTAATTGGCTGCAACTTGGCGAGTCACTCCTGGTACTCGGCGAGTCGCTCGCTGAACCCGCCGAGTAACTCGGTGAGTAATTCGGTGAGTAATTCGGCGAGTCACTCCTGGTCTTTTTTTCCGCCAGAATTCGTCGCCAACTCCTCGAATTTTGGCTGTTACGTAATACTACGAGTTGACTACGAGAAACTCGGCTATGTGGGAACGGGGCTTTAGGCATTATTAGATGCTTGGCCCAGGAACGACAAACTAGTAGAAGTTGGATTGCACATTTATTGCACTCTTGACCATCAAGCAAGCAAGCAAACAAGCAAGCAAGGTGAAACTGAAATATTATTGAAATAAAACCAATAAATACCTAAATTATCACACAATGTGTAAACGTACGCAAATATAAATCCATGTAAATATTATTCAAACATTTTATAATCATATCAAATGAAACTCACAAGACTGTGCAAGACCTGGGATCAATAAGCATCCAATGATAAGTTGATAAGTTGTCAGTCTCATGGTCAACACTGAAACATGATTTACTATGTCTGAGTATGTGTCTCACTTCATATTATCAAACAGGTGACCAATACTAATTAAAGTTATCAAACTCAGACCTTTTACACTCTATGCACTTTAAACTGTGATCCCTTTACATTATACACATTTTATAAACAAGTATTTTATACATAAATCAGCAAATTCTACTAACCTCATACATGTTGAAAGAATCCAAAATATTGGTACAAATTTAGAAGAGAAAGAAGTCTTAACTCTCCTGAGTTAGCATTGCAACTGACAGAAATTTAATTCCTGACACAAAGGTGCCAGGATTGCCCACTTATTAACTGAGAATGCTACATGCAACACAGGAATAAACAAAGGCATGTGCAAACAACAATTTACAACAGAAACAACAAGCTATGCAATGTTATTAAACATGTGTGTATTATAAGCTGCACAGATCTGTTGATCAAGACAAAATGTGTGCAGAGTAAATAAATATTGAAGAAAATTTGTATTATAATTTAAAGAATGTATATTTAAATAGGCAAATGTATGAATGAACCAGAGTGAATGTTACAGGCATATATACTAATTTGTTTTACTGTTTGTTTGTTTTTGCTGCCATTTATTAAGCAAAACAAATTCAGTTTGCACTAAGGAGGGAGTTAACTAAAATTTTCCTTGGTTATATCCCTCCTGAGAGCAATAGAAAAGGTCACATGGATGGTGGAGTATAAAAATTTTGCAGTATTTCATTATAATCAATTGAATGTAATTGTTTCCTTTGTAGGTGATGGCAGGTGCTTGCACCTCTGGGAAAAGACACGATTGCAACCACCACGGTCAGACAGTGAGATGCTGCCATATTCATTCTTAATGTTGAGAATATGTTGTTTTAATATTGTGAACATGAAAACACATATAGTTCAATAAACATGATGATTCACATACTGATATTGTGTTCCTATTTGTGCAATCGATAATATCAATATATTCTTCAATTTAACTGATGTCCTGTACAACGTCAAGTAATTCAGATCAGCTAACAAACTAGCCAATTTTTGACAGATGCAGAAAACTTTCAGAAAATGATATATTTTTACAATTTTATTTTTGTTAGCAAGTGGAAAAATTATATATAACCAGAAAAATCTTAATGTTACAATATAATCCAAGACAACTTTAAATTCTATAACTTGTCTAATGAACCAGTCTGTGTCTATAGTAGTCAAAAGCAAATTTCATGATTTCAAAACTTTTTTCATATTAGTAGACAGTAGAGGGTTTGTAAGAGACTGTGAGTGGAAGATGGCAAAGTGTTAAGTGAACCACGATGTTCGGGCGAATTTGCCCTATATTGGCAGGTGGGTCAATTTAGTAATTTACAACTTCATTACATAGGCTGTAAGATATAAATTAAAACTCAATGTGAGAAAATGTCTTATTAAGGTTTAAAATCTCACAGAAATAGACAAATTTCCACAGTGATAGTGGTTTTTCCTTTTTTATGGTCATTTAGTAGGGACTCATTAGATGCCCTAATGTAGAAGTTCCAAAAATCAACACACGGGTATTGTCGGAGAGTATTATGATCTTTGGTAAGAAATTAAGAATTTGCCTAATTCTCATTGGATATGGGTTTTATGATTATATTGTTTAATTTATGGCCTAGACAAAATGAAGACAGGTAAAAAATATAATTAAACCAATTTAGCATGAACTATGGGTGATCAAATATTCAAGGTCCTGTCAGTGCAGAGCTGCTAATTTCTGAGAGAATGGCTTTCCAGGTGAATTTTTCTAAATTATCCCACATTTCACCTATATTAACCACAATTAAATTAATAATGAGACTTGTCTCATATTATTTATGTTGATGAAATAATAAGAATTCATTTTCTTCTTTTTTTCCCAGCTGTCAGTTATACATTAAAATTTATAAGTAAATGTTTTGGTACTCTTCAACCATAAAACACACACAAATAATTCAGCTAGAAGCACTGAAGAGCCTCCAATAGCCTAATATATATTGCATAATCAGAATTAGATTTATAAACTATTTGCATTGATAAGAATTAGAACTTTCAGTTATTTAACCATTTTCCCGGAAGCAAAGATTGCTGTGCATGGGAGCTGTGTGGTTTTAAAATCTCCTTTCTTTTTGCACAATCAGAGAAGGCTTTACAAAACACACCTATAGCGCCATATGTAAGCTGGTTTCTGATTGGCCAATACCTCATGTTGTTTCTACCAGAGGACAGCACCTGCAAGTCTATCCATTGGAGCAGCAATGACTATTACCAGCTGTCATTATAGGTGGTGACAGTTTCAATCCTCCACAAACCTAGCGCTCAAGGGAGTCAAAGTGTTGCTCAAGTAAGCGACACTTTGACGTCTTGAACATTTTATTTCACATACAATTTGTAACCCTTTTTTTTACAAGCTGCTGACTGAAAGTTACAAACATGCAACAATTATGCATGTTCAACGTCCAAAGTGAGCAATATTCTCAAGTCTGTATTTCCTGTCAGTGCCATATAGCCAGGCCTAGGCAAAGTGAGCAATCATGTGCTTAGTTATGTATAATTGGTCTACTGAAATGTATAACATTTCATTTTGGTAACTAGTGTTTTGTCCAATTTGCATTTTATATATTCCCATGACCTTCAATTCCCAACACCATGAACCTTACGCACTGAGTCTGGTTAATTCTTTGCAAATGTTCAATGTATAATAGCCATGGATATCATGATGTTGCATTCAATATTAAGAGGAACAAGAGTGTTAATAATAATACAGAAAATGTCAGATACTCTTTGGATGTCATGAATGGAGGAATATTAGTCAGTAGAAAATTAAGGCAAGGATTTGCTGCTCAGCAACGTTATCAATTTCCAATATCCTGAACTGTGCATATAATTTATCATCATGATTAATGCTATTGTGATTGTTGATATAAAGACTTGTGAGAAGTCATAGGCAGATGATGTCATTTATGGATTTTCATCTCCTGGGAACATCATAGTCATGATTGCGGAACAAAGAACGCAAAAATCTCTATTCAAGACAATGGTATGGATAATTTGTGTTTGCTATTTGCTTAGAACGATCAAATGCCAAAATATAAGTTGCTGCAGCTTAGAACTGACCTACCTTGATTGTAGTGAATGTGGATTGCAAGAAATTCCTCTTGCCCCTGACTACATAACTCATTTAGATGTCCAGAAAAACAGGATAAGATGGATAAATGAATCAGCATTTGGAATATATCCTCATTTACAAAGCCTAATACTCAGTTTCAATCCAATTGAATTTATTCATCCAGATTCATTCTTCGGGTTGCGAAGACTTAAATCATTGGATTTAACTTTTATGAATGCTAATTCAACATGGAATACTGTCAACTTCTCTTACGTGAACACCGTTGAAAATTTTTATTTTGCTCCATCGTCAATTTACATTAGGGACATTCATTACACAAATTCATTACGAAACGCTCTGTCAAATTTTCCACACCTGAGGCGACTAATGATCACACCAGAGGGAGGTTCTTCCAAAATAAGTTATGCATTGCCAGAAGAGTTAAACAACATGGACGATTTGGAATCTTTGATATTAGGTTACAAAACTGTATATTTCAATGGTAACTCTTTACTTGCTATTCATGACAAATTAAGACATTTGTTATTTCGTTCAATGAGTTTCGCGACAGATCCTGGTGAATTTTTGTATCCTTTGAGTAAGCTCAATTCTCTGGCATTCTCTGGAGTCTCATCTGATCTGTTTTTGATAGCTCTGAATCTGACGTCTGAAGACTTTGACACTCTGATTTATCACAAATGCGGCTTTGAAAGTGTAGCTGATTTTGTTTCCAATCATCTTAGCTCACCATCATTTCAACGCATTAAGAACCTGGTTACAAACATCCCAGGCTTGACAACATTTCCAAAGGAGATATTAAAAATTTCATTTCCAAGATTAAAGTATCTTGCAATAGAAGTAGACAGTTGGACAGGAAACAGCCATTGCTACCATGACATCGATTTGCAGGAGATTATTGACACACCTCAGTCGAAAGTCTTGCAGTTTCTTGTCATCCGATGTCACATGCATTCCAGGCCAAACTTTGATAATTCAGAAGTAAAGGACTTGACCCATAAATCTTTTATGGTGCGCTTTCCAGATTTAACTACAGGAAAATGTTGCAATTCAGCATTAGACTGTCCAGTGTACCCTCTAAAACCTGCATCGGGTCTTAGATTATCCACCATAGCAATGTACACATGTATCTCATACTTAGATGTTCATCTTGATTTCTTAGACACTGCAATATTTTTTGACTCGAATGTTGACCAGATTTCTCCCTTGGTTTATTTGAATCTGTCTCACTCTCCTCTGTATCACATCACAGGTAATCAAGGACTATATTACCTTCAATATTTGGATCTTTCAAACTGCTATTTGAATGGAATAGAATCAGACTTTCTGGAGCTTCCAAATCTAAAATATTTATGTTTGAGCAATAACACTTTAGAGGATGCATTTTTTAATGCAAACCCATTCAAAGTCCTGCAGAATTTGCACACTCTGCAACTAGAAAATATCACAATGCGGGATACGGTTGATTCAGAATTATTTTCCCATATTATGGGTTTAAAAGTACTATCTTTAAATTACAACCATTTAATTAGCTTTCATTTCAACATCTCTCTACTCTCATATCTACACGTGCTAGATTTAGGGCATAATGAAATATCATCATTTGATTTCAATGTATCTCATTTGCATCACCTTGAAATGATAGATCTCTCATATAATCGTCTCAGAACCTTCCATGCAAACCAAGTAAAAGACATTGACGTCCTTTTCAAGAACTACAATCTGTCAACCATGGACCTAACAGGAAATACATTTCACTGTTCATGTTATGCCTTAGATTTTCTTCTTTGGATTACGAACAACAGTATATATCTGAGAAACAGAGACTCGTACAGATGTTATAGTGTGTTTCATGACAGAAATATTTTCATCAAGGAACTTAACATGGCAGACGTTTTGAAAACGTGTGTTGAGACCGTGGAACAGATACAGGAAATTAATAGCTTAGATAATATTATCATCATATCAATAATTTTAGCAGCATTAATAATGCTGACATTGATTATTTACAAGTTTCGCTGGAACTTAAAATGGAGATTTTACAAAATACTTCGGAGGCTTCGTAAAAAGTTGTTTTCATCCAAGGTTAATTCTGAGGTTGCCATTATAGCAAGACGTTATAATGCTTTTGTATCATACAACCACAATAAAGACTACAAGTGGGTCAGGTACAGTCTGCTGCCTAAAGTGGAGGATGATTGGGGTTTAAAGCTTTGTGTTGGACAGAGAGACTTCTTGGCAGGCGCTGCTATAGCTGAAAATATTGTAAGTGCAATTGACAATAGTAATCAAACTTTGATAATACTCACACCAGAATTTCTCAGCAGTCAGTGGTGCGATTTTGAGCTTCACATGGCACTCACAAGAGGTCATCATCATGTGATAATATGCTATATTCGAAAGGTCGATCACACAAAACTTTCAAATGTCATGAAACGACTCATTAAAACTCTGACTTACATAGAATATGGAGAAGATGATGGCAATCTGGAATTTTGGACCAAACTGCAGGATTGCCTGACAAAAAGAAATGATACATAATAGATTAATAATATTATTTTAACCGATTACAGGAGAGCTTTATACTGTAAAGACCTGGTTGGCCATGTGGATGACCATTTGGATTGGAAAACATATATAAGTCTGTCTTAAAATTAAATATATTTCAATCTCATTATTGTATTCTAATTGTCACTGTTATTTTGGTCTAATAGTTCCTATTGTATTGCAATGACATGGCTTTGATGCATAACCTGCTTCTTGGATGCTGGCATAGTGGGTACTTATAACTTCTTGTTGTCATTTGTATTTATGTGGCCTTATATCTCAAGATGGCATCTTGCCAGTATTGTATAATACTCAACTGTCATAAATTATAGAAAGATGGATCTACAGATGTATGATACAAAGAAATCACTAAACAATACTCTGAGAGTGTATGGCTTTCAAGGAAAATGTACTGTCAAAGATCATATTGATCATGTCATTACACCTTGCTAAAATGTTTATTTACAGTAAGTAGAATTGATATGCAAACTTTTCTTGGTTCCTTCCTCTAAAAATTGCATTGATGAGTCACACTACTATATGTTTCATTGTAGTATGTAGTTTTTCTGTGCTATGCTGACTCATAAGGACTCATTGAAGGGTCCATTACTGCCACCTGACTTTTCTATCACTAGAGGGCAGGTGGTGTCATTGTAGCTAAACCTTGTGAATAAAGATTTACATATCAATTCCACCAACTGTAACAAAATTTGCCAGAGCTAATGAGCTGTTCACTTTAGCGCAGTTTTTTATTATTGGTTATTCATTGTGGACGTTAGTTCACAGTCAGAGGACAAACCCTATGCTGAGTTGGCTCACCTGAAATTGCCTGTCTTGCGGGTGTAGGCATAATTTAAAGATCTGCCAATGCCAAAATCCGTGTTGCATGATGAAAATACTACTGTATACTAAATTTCATGGTCTGGCTATGAATATTAACAATGTTATTGGTGATTTTTGCCCCCGTTTTTGATAAGATTCGCTCCAACTTGGCCTATGCAGTATCCTCTAAATGTGAACAATTATAACGGCGCTTAAGTTAACAGCAGATCACTCGGGCAAGGACAAGAAGTACTGTGTGATTGCACTGTTTGATACACTTAAAGAAAATGCTACCAAATATAGTTGGTGAATATCATCCAATTATATCAAAGACAAGCTGAATGAAGATGCTTACCAGTATGGCTTGCAAATGTCATCAAATTTATCCAAGATCAGTGCATTTACGGCAACTCCAATCAGTTTATATCCTTAATGTCATATTAAACCAATAAATGGACCTTAAAAGTTGAATATAAACTTTTTCATAATCAAAACTTTGCTTCAGATTGATAAATGTCACGAGCGTGTCTTCTAATATATCTATTATAAAAACGGTAGTTGTAACTGGTTAGTTTAAGTTTAATTAAATTTTAATTGATTTTTTTTATTAAACTTTTGCAAAGGGGCCCTGTCAGCAACAGCATGGTTGTCTTAGAAGGCCCTCTTGATCTTGTATATTTGTATATACTTTGTCAAATAAATTTGTTGTGAATTTTGAGTTCAGTCTCTTTTTAAAGAGATCTTTCTTTTTAGGTATCTATTTTGTTGCTATGATACATGGATACCATGGCCAAATGAGAACATGTTTGCCTGACCAGGTAACTAAATACACTCTGCAATTTATACCTTTTTCCTTGGTATGCAATGTAATTATATTTTCATATGTTCTGTCACTAACACTAATATTACACATTTGATTATACCCATGGCTGTAAATGCAGTCAGGTCACTTCTGTAGATACATTTGCTTCGTAAATACGTACTGCTCACACACTTGCATGCTATAATATATTCTTTAACTTGATGAGTAACGTAGATGAAACTACTACTGATGAGAGTAATTTCCATATTGTGTTTAATTTAATGTTCACTATGTAATATATTAATAGATCTCTGCAGGTGGCCTCCCGCTAGCGATAAAATATATCTTTGTGAGGTCTCCTTGCGAAACAAATGTTTATAAATGAAAATATGAAAATAAATTGTAAATATTTTTTGGCAAAATAAAAAGAATCTGAATCTGAATCTGAATCTATAACAGTACATGTTGTTCTTTTTAAATGGTTGTAGTTCAGTCTGCAATAACTACATCTAGATATTTCCAATATAATCAAAGGAACGTTTTCTTCTACTATAACTAACTTTAGTTTTTTTTTTCTACAGTGATTCATTTGTTTCTGTTGATATGGCTATGCTAAAAGCCAAAGTGAAGCTTTGGCTTTTATGGCAACCATGGGGCAGCACCAGCACGATAATTGAAGAATTCAGCAAATGTCAATCTTGCGCATGAGCAAAGGGTACCCTAGGAGTATTTCTTTGCCTGAGATTCTCAAATGATGCGAAATCATAATGAGCATTGTCGATTCACAATTTTGAAATAATCTGATGTAACAGATTCAGATTCATTCATTTTATTTCACATTGATAAAACATATATTATAAATTTAATTTTCAAAACATGTTGTACATAATGTGAGGAGAACCCACTAAGAAGGTATCCCTTCGCTATCGTGGAGCCACCTACAGGGATTAAAAATTCATAAAATATTTTCTATACTATTTCAATTAAACAAAACAAAAATATAAACAGTGCTCTTCATCAATGATGACATATATGAAAGGTATGTTATGAATATAATGACACTAATGAGGTTTGACCTTGAACATATATAACAATTAGGAAAATCACAGTGTTCATTATATGTTGCAATTATGCTGAATTCAATATACCTCTTAAAACCGTCTTGACTATGTGAATGTAGTTTTTCCTTATAGTTGACAGACATGTTATTTAAATTATTGATGTATCTATACTTAATACTTTGCTTGGCAAATTCATGATTAACTAATGGCAATCAAAATCTATGTACTTGTCTTGTTTCATAATTATGATGCTCAGTTGGTGATAATGGCAGAAGATCAATAAAATATTTCGGGAGAAAGTGAGAACTGCACTCAATTGATGTCAGAAATGCCTAGAAACTGATCATGTTCTTATCCTGGAAGCACTTCCCAAGTCAGTCCAATTTCCACCTGAATTTGCTTGTTTAGCACTCTACAGCAGCTGTATTGTGATCAAATGTACCATGATTAAACACAGGTTATTGCTGGCCAGAGAGATCAAAGAATGTAATGAATATATATGGAATTTTGTGCAGAGATGCAGTATTTCTTTGGAAAAGCCATGGCGACAAAGCTTATTCAACTTGTGTTTGTGTTTTTTCCATTTGTGGCGACAAACTGCCAGAATCTTACTAGTTGTTGTACATTAAAACATTATCTTGACTGCCAGGGATGTAAGTTGAACAATATTCCTCTTTGGTTGGATCCAATATAACACAAATGAACCTTTGTGGAAATTCAATTACGTCAATTGGTGAGTCAGAATTTGAGGAATTTCCACAACTGCAGGAGATTGCATTATGTTCTAATCCAATTGAATTTGTGCATCCAAAGGCATTTAAAGGTTTGAAGCATCTAAAACAATTGGATTTGTCATTTATGAGTGCAAAACCCTTGTGGGCTGAAGTAAATTTCTCTCACATCAAAACTCTAGAGGAATTTTATTTTGCACTTTCTTTCATCAGTGATACTTATTATACTAAATCACCAAGGAATGCCCTTGCTAGATTACCAAATTTAAGAAGACTAATGATTTCAACTACAGGTTTTGCTTATGGCATTAAATACACATTACCTACAGAAATAGACCATCTAAAGCACCTTGATACTTTAATACTGGCTTATAGTAATGCATTACACTAGCGACTCCTTATATGTTGTTCAAGACAAAATAAGGCATCTGGTACTTTGTGCCCACGGATATAGTATGCCCCTGGATGATATACTCTATCCCCTGAGGAAAGTAGAATCTTTGGTTTTCTCCAGAACATCATTTGTAATCCTTCCAATGACTTCAAAAACTTTGGAAAGCTTAATATTTTACTGATCACTGCCAAGTGTCAAAAATCTTAATTCCCCAGCGTTTAAGGATGTTAAGAATTTGATTATAAATGACTGGTCTCTTTCATACTTTCCAATGCATTATATGACTGTTTCTTTACCAAATTTGAGGTATTTTACCCTTGAATATGAAAGGTGGTTTGGAAGGTATGATTGTTACGTCACCATAGATTTTCGTCAGTTCGTAGGAATACCTCAATCAAAGATCTTGCAGTTTCTTGTTATTAGATGCCATCGATATCTCAGGTGGATACTTCTGAATATTTCATGGTACCATTTCCAAATTCCACTTCTGGAAATTGTTATATATCAAGCAATTCTTGGCATATTTATAAACCACGAGAAGGTCCCAGATTGAGCACCCTAGCAATACATACCTGTGTTTCCTAGATTTCCATGTGGACGAATTTGATGGTGGAGGTTTCTTTGATATATATTCTCATTTAATCTCTCCACTCGTTTTTCTGAACTTGTCTGCCACTCCACTGGGTTACATTGGCATGAATACAGGATTATATGACCTTCAGTTATTAGACCTTAGAAACTGTAACATTGGGAAAATATGGCTCAGTTTTTTGAAATGCCTAACTTACGCTATCTTTACTTAGATAACAACAAAATATATGACACATTTTACACAAGCTACTATCCTTTTCATGCATTAAAAAAATTAGAAGAGCTCCATATGAATAACGTTTCTTTGAGTTTAATTTGGGGCATAACTATAGAGCACAGTTTGACATTATTATATCCCACATGATGAGACTGCAGATGATTGATCTGTCATACAACAGTATTAGAACAGGTCTCCAAAACCTTTCAATGAACTATTACCTAGAAACTATGGATTTGATGAGAAATGTGTTAAAATGTTCTTGTTTAAGATTAGACCTTATCGATTTCATTGTAAATGCTACCATACATCTGACAAATAAGAACTCATATCAAAGCTATAGTGGTTTTCATGACAGAAACATCTATTTCTCTCAGATGAGCATTGAAGAACTCTTGAATTTGTGTAGTAGGAAAACGCAACAAATTAACCAAAATGTGATGAAAAGGACTGAAAAGGTCATTATCATATCAGTAGTGTTATCCACAGTAATATTTGGATCTTATGTTACCTTTAAGCTTCGTTGGACTTTAAGATGGAAATTTTACAAGGCATTGCGAACATTAAGAAGGAAAATTAAGCCAAATAGGGTTGACGATGAAGCAAATGTATTGCCCAGAAAATATCATGCTTTTGTTTCATACAATCATGAAAAGAATTATGAATGGGTTGCCCATGATTTACTTCCTAAAGTTGAAGATACATGGGGGTTTGATCTGTGTGTAGGACAGAGAGATTTTTTAGCTGGTGCTGCGATTGCAGAGAACATCGTGAATGCAATTGAAAACAGTCATTTGACACTAATAATACTCGTACCAGACTTTCTTGCCAGTCAGTGGTGTGATTTTGAGCTTCACATGGCACTCACTAGAGGTCACCAGCATGTGATAATATGCTACATTCAAAAAGTGGATAAAAAGAAACTTTCGAATGTCATGAAACGACTCATTAAAACTCTGACTTACATAGAATATTGGGAAGATGATTGCAATCAGGATTTCTGGCACAAATTGCATGAGTGTCTGATTAGAACAATTTAGGCACTATTTATACACATGTAATAATTTGCAAAATTAAGCAAGCCACTTAATTAATAAGAAAAATTGATTTGGCAGTTTTGTGCAGTTAACTTACTGCAGTTATGCCAAATTTGACCCAACAATTGTGTATTGTGTGTCTTCTTTGACTATACTATGGTGAAAGTGCTTTAAAGTAGATCACAAACTTAAAAACTAAAGATATATCATATGTTAAAATCATAGGATCTGAGTTAAAAAGAATTTAATATATGAGTCAATGTGGAACATTAAATCTAGTATAGCTTCCAGTAGCTGATGGTATGTGTTTTTGTGCTTAGTACGAGGTAGCAGTTAAGCTTACAACACACTGACGGTAATTAATGACTTGTATTTATGCAGGACAAACTAGATGGTTGTAATGATGCACTCTAGGTCTTTATTTAATTCAATTTCAATTCAATTCAAATTATTGTTGCATTTATTTAACATCGAGTACATAACCATGTTTACACATTAGCCTTCATTCTACATATTTCACATTATTTACAAACTTTTATGCTTCACATTCAGACGTCAAATATGAATAATGTATGCAAATAAAAATAAATGTGGCTGATACCATTGATATATATAACTATTATTATAATGTATGTATGTCAGACTATAGAACAGTAGTATTAACAATAATGGAAGAAAAAAAACATAATTACAAGATGAAACATTTTTGGCTCAAGGCTTAAGAAACTACATTGATGTATACTCAATACATTTCTGACACTGTAGTATGTACTGATATAATGATAATTGGCACTAATTTAATTAGAAATACATGCATAAATGAAGCAATGTTTTGTAAACAAACAAAAATGGGGTATATAAGCTGTGTGATATAAAGTCATTATACAGTTTCTCTAAATATGCCTTTTTTTAAATACAAAAATATACATGATTGCATGGCCATGGCACATTCATTGTACTTAAATTTTATCTTAAGAGCTAAAATTCCTATAGGTTTGATATGGTCAATAATTCAATAGATACAATAAACAAAATTGTTAATACTATATGACGTGTAGTTTATAATACGTAATTTACTCATATTCACTTCTCATTTGTATATTTCTCATCTTTTTCCGTTGTTTCTGTTTCTGTTGTGTCATTTGTCGGCAAAAAGCTTTGCAGCCTGTGTTATTTGTTTTCTTGTATCACCCCCCGACTTTAAATAAAATTGTGTCTTATCTTATCTTGTCTTAACGAAATATCATCAATTCCATCAATTAATGTAATTTATTTGCTAGGTTGTGACTGATGCATGAATGTCATTGTGAATCAGGTTTTCAACTACATAACACCCAAGCTATGCTCTAAGATGTAGGATTAATATCTATTTGTAGAAAGCCTTGGTGTCTAAACGATCTAACAAAACTTTACATATGTCACAAACATGTTCAGACTCAATCATTAACTGCTGATTATTAATTTTGGGTTTTCTCCAGTAACTGATTACTTTCCAATTGTGTTTTGCAAGATAATGAATAAATCTGAAGATTTTGCGGGCAGTCATTCTTGCATCCTCAGCGTACTGATCCACATCTTCGTCAGTTATCCATCTGGGCTTTGGATTAAACTTCAACTTCATGATGTCTATTTGCTCCGTCTCTGTGCACTGGTTCCCACTTTCCAATGCATATTTCAGTGCCTTCGATATCATAGCATCCTCAGATTTGCCAACCAAAATGAAGAACAGTGTTGTCTTCAGTACATATGATGTAATTGGTATTTTCGTACGCTGCATGCTGTTCCAGTGATATGCCTGTAAACAATGGTACATGAAATCCGTCATTGACAGTTATGGTTTATGTTTCATCATCTAAAGTATATAACACAATACTTAATCATATTAATAATCATGAAATATAGGGATATCACAAAGAGTGTAATGTACATACTTTTCTGGTCTTGTTTGATAACATACATATCATTCACCAGTCAAAAAATATTGAACAGGCATTTTATCAAAAACTCCTTGTCTACTATTATTATGATAATTGGCAAAAATTAACAAAGAACAGAAATCAATTGAATTTAACATGGTTTTGACAGGGCTCACAAGATTTAAATTTGAGTAATGGTTTGATTTAGGAATAAATTTACCTTGAATTTACCTTGTAGCTGATTAAAATCCAAAACCAAGATGGATAACTGATGAAGATGTTACTACAAAAGACCTGTACAGTCATGTCTAGTTATAACAGGCTTCAGTTTTGCTTTGCAAATATCTCACTATCTGTCTTGGACATCTAAGTCTATTTTGCCTCTTTTAAAATGCTTCAGTTTTCAGAATACTTCATTATAAGGAACATAAGTCCTGGGAACCTAGGTGTTCATTAAAAAGAGGATTGACTATACTTACTTGAGCTAAAGACTTTGAAATGGCAAGAGCCAATCGGTGGCTTGTTGGTAAGCTGTCAATGATGTCCCACTCCAATGCAAATGTGGATTCTTTAAATTCTGCTGCTTCATTTACAGGTTTCAGTGGTGTATACGACCTTCTGTAATGCAATGGGGCATCCTCCAAAATGTCTCCTAACTGCTGAACAAGAACTTCATCTTCTTGTGCTTCATGAAGTAAGACAAACACTACATCCACTGTTATTTCTGCCCCAGAAAATGGACCATTTCCTTCCCTCAGGAATATCCAAGGATTTTCCCAAGTGAAATACGTAGGTCTTAGTTGAATTCCTTCCCAGTCAATCTGACCCATTCTACTAAGAAGATGGCTGGTCAGAGTAACTCGGAAATCCTCATTCCATTTGGTTGGCGAGTCTTGATGTTTAGCGCTTTTGTCCACGTGCACCTCTTCACTAAAAGGCCAGGCAATTCCACTGAACTTTATTTGGACGTCTACTTCATCTACACGTCCAACTTTCAGCTTCTCCCTCATGCTGCCACCTATAAATATTTCTGCATGTCCAAATTCAGTTTCATCTATCAAACGTTCAAAGAGCAGCTTTAATTCCTGACTCAGTTTTTCAGCCTCCTTCTCCGAGACAAGTAGCATGGGCCGTATCTCCAGTAGTACATCAGAGTGACATTTCATAATACTACAACACAGATTGTGGTGCAGGACATCAACATGGTCTACCCCAGCAGAGTTTTCTTCACACCAGCAATGCACTGTCTCCAATATGCCATTAGTTGACATTACTCCAACACGAGCTCCCAGGTCTTCTGGTGTCACTCCAAAGTTATCAACCACATCATTCTCTGCACCATGTTCTATTAAGAAATGGATTGCTTGTTTATTGTGATGCAAATAGGCCAAATGCAGCGGTGTACAGCCATGCAGGTCCTTGGCATGAATGTTTTGCGTAACGACATCATGTGACAAGGTTTTCAAAGTGATTTTATCATTCAGAAAAATTACTGCCAAGTGAAGTGGACTTCTTCGCAATGTGTTGTCTGGCTCTGTATAATTTCTTGATTTATGCTGAATAAAAAGCAAGCTTTTGAATTGTACTTCTTCTGATTCATAAACATTTTGGACGAACTCCATTGCTGACTGTCGTAACTTATCACAGAAAAAATAACAGTATGTCAGGATATCCAACATTTTGTTTTTCTGGGAACCATCAAAGTTCAAGGCTTTGTCGTTGCTCAATATAGCAAGGATTTCCAAAAATGCGACATAGTTTTCCCCATTGTTTGTGATTCTTTCTCTTTCCTTTAACAGAGAATCTAAGTCATATTGCGTCAGTTTTGCCCCTTGTTTGATACAGTGGTGTAATATCTCCATACAAATCCCAGTACAGCTTTCACTCAATTTACTCAAGATGTGGTTGGACGCACAGCTACATCCCTTTGACAGAAGAGTGGTGAGAATATCC
The DNA here is from genome assembly GCA_932294295.1 of Alitta virens. Classification (NCBI taxonomy): domain Eukaryota; kingdom Metazoa; phylum Annelida; class Polychaeta; order Phyllodocida; family Nereididae; genus Alitta; species Alitta virens. The sequence continues at coordinate 33,225,590 of OW028578.1, forward strand.
TTGGCGATCTCTATGAACTTAGGACTCTTTGCATGAATCATATGGGGAAAAATAGTAGTGCTCCATTTATCAAAATGAAAGAACCAATCTTGCCTAGTTTCCATGAGAATCTTTAATGCTTTCAACTTGCCTAATGTGCATGATTGAACATTTAACCTGTTAGTAATCCATAATAACCTGAAAAATTAAGAAGAAGAATGGCGTACAACAAGGCTTAACTTGGCATAAAAGCTTTGCAATAACACTATAAATATTAGATGTTTCTGTGAGGTAAAAGAAACATAATACTTATGATACAATGTTGCTTGAAAGTTAACACAAACCTCCAAAATATTCAGTTGTGAAATAAGGAAAGCTATCTTTAAGAAGAGACCTGTATCGGAACTGGTTGAAATAAACAGCAATTAAACATAAAGAGCAATTGACAGATCCAATTTCTTTAAAAACTCAGTTTCACTTGAGAAAAAGTGAGAGCAGTGAGTGTGTGGCCAGCATGACAGTTCTCATTTCCTAGAACTTTAGTTAGGCCTATCATTCCTTTTATGGAGAGTCACAGTATGAGTGTGTCACTCACTGGCCAATCAGGGTCTGAGGCCTGCAATGGAGTGACCACTTATACACTGGTAACAACAGCAGCATCACAAGTACATATTATTGATGAATTTTTGTGAATAAAACTGCCAAAACAACATAGTTAGTTTTCATAAGAATGAAATAATGTAAGTAGATATTAAGTTTTGTTGAGTTGCATTCACTCCTAAGACCAAAATGAACCATGCCAATTTCCAGGAAATTAGACTAACATAGGGTGAGTCCATTGACGTTGGAGGGGGGGGGGGGCTGTCAAGATTTAATAAATACCTTCAAACAAAATAACCCAGCCACTGTAAACCTGTGGTCCTCAATGTTGCACAATATTATTCAAGATCTGAACTAAACTGGGTGATCTGCCCACAGCTAAATGTACAAAAACAACAGTGATGTCATGGCCAATCTTTACAAAACTGAGCAGAAACAAAGTATATCGGAACACAGTAAATACATCACAATCTTTAAAAGATCTGATACATGATGGATATCTTAAGGATTTAGATTCTGATGCAAAAAAGAATCACTTTTCATATTTCCCCAATATAATTCCATATTGTTTGTACCTACTGGACATCCAAAAGGCACAACTTGGCCATTTGAGACATATTCTATTAAAGTTTTATGCCTGTCACCACTATTGTTTGAGTTCTGCTCCAGAAATGAAAAATATTAAGACTGTATACTCCCAAATTCACGTTTGTTGGTATAAAAACATTTATGTCATGATTGGACAAATACATTCTGAATCAATCTGAGAATTGCATATCTTTTTTAGAGTCCATTTAAGATACTTTTGAAATCATGGTGTAAATAATCATAATACTTACAATGTTGGACCAAATTCAACTTCATCTTGAACAGATCCTTTGTGTCTTTCAAAGATTTCCTCAATCCTCAAAAATACAGCCATTGCAGCAGCATTGGTTTGCTCATGTATCATTTTTCCCCTCAGAATCCAACTGTATGGGGTAATTCCGTCATTTTCATTATTTTCAATTTCAGCAAGTAAACCGAAGATGTAATTGGCTTTAACTGAAGGTTTATCTTTTATATTCACAGTTTCTTCGGTTGCAAGAAGCTCAAATATAGAACAGACTTCAAATGCTGGATTTGTACTTAGAAATGTTTCTTCTGACACAATGTGCAGTGGAGTCTGCCCTCTTTTGTCCTGGATGTTCACATTATTGCCAGACTTTATCAGTTTAATCAAGCTGAGCATCATCTCATGTTGATTTTGCGAAACATCCTGGTAAGTTTCCAAGGACAGCGCCTGACACAGATGATGCAAAGCAGTGCGTCCCTCATTGTCCTGAACATCCACATTTGTTTCCGTCTTCAACAATTTTGCAATATCAATCATGTGGCTTACATTCTGAAACTGTGCTCTAACTTCACTTAGGAAACATTGGAGAGGATTTTTCCCTTTGTCAATTGCATCAGTAGCACTAGGATCCATATCAATGACTCTTATCACAATCTGCTTGAACCGCTGGAAAAATTCTTCAGTGAGGTGCCTGGTGATTTGTAACCACTTGCAACTCACCAGACCATGCAACATAGTTTCTCGATTGGCCCCAAGAGATTTTTCTGTGAAGAACAGGGGAATTAGATCCAATAACTGGTTAAAGAGATGTCCTTGGTTGGCAAGAATACAGTTAAAGGTCCTGAAGAACTGATGTCTTGAGGATCCTTGATCCGATTTTGATATTGGATCTGCTCCTTTCTCAAGCAGGAACTTTAAAGTGAACAAGAATTCGGATGTGCACTGAAGTGAATAATGTTGAAAACTAATGTATTCAAAATTATCTATGAGGGCAGTCAAACACTTTGTCCTGAAAAAAACACACAAAAAGACAATGATAGTACTATGCTATTCAATGTGAGCAATATTTATTTTATTAGTCCATTGTATTACCTTGACTGAAGACTAGGCTCTGCAATTGTCAGTATCTGAAAACAAGATTTATCAGTCGTGTGACAAGGTACAGAATACGTATACGTTTTTGTAGTAACATTATTTTAATCCTTTGGATCTCAAGTCTAGTTTATATAGATACGAATGTGATTGTAACCATTGTTCATATTGGTGCATTGTCGTTCATTCTATTGTGCCTTATCGTTAATAGGTAAAGTTAAGTAATATTATGTAACTGATTTTGTTCAGACACTGAAAATGCACAATGCACACAACAGATTGTTTATGTTGTTTGAACACATTTGAAATGGCAACAACAGATCTTTTTAATGAATGAATCTGTAAAATTCTTGCTGCATCATTGGACGTCATTACTATATTACTGCAGAGTCAATTCCACTGTGATTTGCCATCATTGAAGAGACATTTATCCAAGAATATTAGGAGCCATCAAAATACTATCAGGGACCACAGGATCATCACATTGAGAAAACACATCAGATCACAGTGCCCCAAAAGAAGGATTATATCATTTAAAAAACTGTGAGTTAGAAATTTAAATATTTAATGTATGTTTCTGTATTGTTGTTTTGAAGTATATCAAACTGTTAAACTTTAAATTTGTGTGTGTTGTTCATTCCTGCTGTTTCAATTTTACTGGCTAGTTCTATCCATTGGTGTCTGTGTCATAAATTGTCATTAGCAAGGTCTCCTGACTGTATATTTTGTGACAAACATTTAGTCCAAAAAACGTATTCCCTAACTGCCTGTCTATTATAATTTTCATGAAGCTTAGTCATATCACCATCATTTACTGTTAACAGGATGAAAAAAAATCTGATGCTTCCCTGAAGAAGATAAACCTAACTTTACCGTGTAATATCACATTACCTCATCTTGTAAAATCCCATCACCTTCCTGTGATATTACCTCGTTTAATGGACACATGTGTAGTAGCCAAGACCCTGATTATACTGGGAATTTTGTGTATGCCCTTAAATATGACAGGGGGAACTCAACTTGAAGGGTGGGTGGGTGATTAGGGCTTTACGTCCTGTATTTCTGCACCTGATGGGCTAATTAGGACAGGCAGGGACCATGGCAATGAGACGAAGGATGAAACAGCCATCCAACATAGGCTCGACTTGAAAACAGACCAACGTTCCAAAACTAGGGTTTCTTTTCTTGTAGTATTTTTCACATGTCATTGTCCCTGAATGCTTAGAAATGATTTTTTAAATTAGGGTCACCAATAAATACGTTCTGGCGCTATCCAGCTGTGGCTCCACTAGGTAGCGGGCTGCATTCTGGGACTAAGTGCACCACTATGTAGTTTCTGGGGAGTGAAGCTGGGACAAAGTATAAATTAGTGATTGTATAGAAAATAAATAGAAAAAATTAAAACGAGGAAAAGGGCTTTGTAACTGTTGTGATAAAGTACTTAACTATTAGCTTTGACCAAAATTAGTCAGAGAATGCTTAGATAACTCGCATAATTCTGCACATAAATGGGTCAATTGCCTCTGATGCTCTGACCAATTCTAAAGAGAGAACCTTAAGTGAGAAGCATGGCTCGGGCAAAAATTGAAAGCTACCTGGACAAGAGGCAGAAATCTGTCAAGTTGTGAAAACAGTAAAGCTTTGCTTCCACTCCAAGGGTCCATTTGATTCTCTATAGTGTCCAAAGGTCCAGTTTCTGGGTTGTAATGAACAGTTTTGTAGATGTTAGCCATGATCTGAAACATTGTAATCTTTATAATGATTTATGAAAGAGTGCTTGACATTCTAAAAATAGGTATGTATAGATCTTAGTTCCTTTCTGTTTCACTAACTGTAAACAAATTCTCTAGACCATCAATTCAGAATATTTTAAACTGTACGTTTGGTAATGGCCATGCCAATCTTGTTTGAATAAAAAAAAAAGAAGAACGAAGTATGTAAAGTCACTAATTTTGTATCATGCGTTCAAGTAGTGCAAGTATACTCGCCAACAGTTACTGTTTCAAGAAATCTACAGTCAATACCTTCACAATTTGTAAGTAGTATCTGGATGCCATTAGATTCTTAGCTTTTTCAGCCATCTCCATCAAATTCTGTGGCTCCTTTCGCATAATTTTATGACCATCATACAACAACATCTGATAAACTTTTTGTCCCAATATGTCCAAATCTTCTGCGGTGCTCAATTTCTCTATTGTTGCCGCCAGCTGGTTCCTTTATTGGTATAACACAATTAATACCATCAAAATATGTACAAAAAATGTACATAAAAATATAACCATTGAAAGCTATACATTACCCTTCTAATTATATTGCATAACCATGGATCAGCCAAACAAAATACTTGATTGTGACTGTTTTATTTATCAAAACAAATTGATATATCAGAAGAGATAGAAATCAGCTTAGATGTAATGTCTGGTTTGTGCAGGTTGTTGTTATGGTAGATTTGACTGTATAAGATATATGTAGCTATAGCGAATCTTACATTTCTGTGATCTGATTTCCTCCATCTTCTCTGTATGCAATTAATGGATTTCCAGCAATTAGTGTAGTTTCTGGCTCATCTATTTCGTTTTCTAGCTCTGAACCTCTGAATACAGTGAATGTAGATCTTAATATTTGTGATGAAATACATTTAATCAGTACGTTCAGCAAAGACAACCATTTCTATGCTCATTGGTGCAAAGAGTGTAATTGCAGGATATCTTTGATTTTAACTTCAAGTGAGATACACCATATTTGCAATTGAAAATAAGCAGTTATAATATACTTACTGAACGAATTCAACTCCATCTTGTGCTGTAGCAGCATCTGCCCGATTTCTGAGAAATATCTGATTTATTTTGGCAAAAGCTTCCCTTTGGGCTCTGCCTTGTTTATCACATATCACTTGTCCCCTCAGAATCCAGCTGTATGGAGTCACACACTCTATGTCTGCAGCATTTACATTTAAAAATGTTGTCACAGTGGAAATGGTATCTTGCAAGTTGTATGCTGTATTAGGAAATAAACACACCACCCTTGCTACAGTGTGTAGAGGAGTGCGTCCATCTTTGTCTTGGGCATTTGTGTTCTCAGATGACTTTATCAGACTAACCAGATGACAAAATGCTTGGTGATTCTGTGAGACGTCATAGTCAGGATAGAAAGGCAGAATCTCCATCAGCCAATGAAGAGCATTTCGACCAAGTCTATCCTGGATGTTGATGTTGGTTTCTGTTTTTAAGATCTTTATGATGTCACCAACATTTTTGAAAAGGCTCTTACACTCGATAATTGCATAAAGCAAGCACTGAAGTGGGGTCCTGCCATCAATGTTAACAACATCAAGAGCAGCTGGATGGAGTTCAGTAATCATGGCCACTATTTGTTTGAAGTGCTGTTGGGGCAGTTGATCAGGCAGCCACTCCAAAGCACCTTCTACCAATGCATGCACAATGTTGCCTTGGCATTCCTCATGTTTGACTGACTGCTCATTTAGAAGCATTGAAAGGAGTTCCAATAACGAGTCTTTCATTTGAGGTTCATTTGCCAGAACATTGAAAATTGCTTGGAAGAACTTATAGAAAGAAGATTCCTCTGAGCCTTCCGGGATCCATGTTGCATCAGCTCCAGCCATAAGCAAGTCTTTCAAGAACTTGATAAAGTCTTGCGACCAGCAAATCCAGCCTGCTCTTCCTTGAGAACATGTGTATTTTGCGTTCATGATTAGAACTCTCAGGCATTTAGTCCTATCAGGTAAAGATATTTATGTTAACAACTAAATATATAATGTTTGATTGAGATATTTCATACATACTCACACAATGGTAATTTACCTGGATTGCAGTTGATTATCAGAATCCACAGACATCACCATCTTGAAAAATGATAAAACATTAAAACATTGACTGCTTGTCTAAGTTTACAAAGCTATGACATGTCTGCGGTGGAACATCCTCTGAACTAAGGGTGGGGGGGGGGGGGCAGTGGGTCACCGGCAAGCAGGTCATGTAAGACATGTAAAGGGCACCTCAAAATATAATATAGGAAAAAAAAAGATTGGTGCCATCGCCCCCCCCCCCCATGTTTATGTCCTTATTTTGTTCTTGGACAAAATATCAGAAAGTTATTCCACAGGCACAATGCTAATAGTATAACAGATAAACAGATGAATTGGTTAATTATTATCAGGTGCATATTGGCACTTTATTAGAATTGTTAGCCATAGAGTGATGGACAGATGGAGTGTATGCTAGATTATGCTGAGTTGGTCTCTTAAGCCAGTGATTTTAATATTTTTTTTATTTTGTTATCACAATTTTCTTTTACAAACTGTTTCTATTTAACTTATATATTCATTTTTTTAATGTACATATTTTTATGCCACTTCGGTGTTCAAATAAAATATATTGAAAATAAAATTATGTGACACATGCCAATCTACTGTACCTGTAATAGTGTCAACAGATTCTTCTGATTGACTTCAGTGAAAGGCTTGCATTCCTGTTTGATAAACAAATAACAAACTAATGTTGAGAAGTGCATCTGGAGAGGTGTCAGTTTTTTTGTAAGCATGGAAGCACATAAATAGGTTTGCATTGGGCCAACAAATTCTTGGGAAATATCATTTTGTTGCAGATACTCTTTTGTGAACAAGTAATGTTACAAAAAAAAAGGAATACCATCATGTTTAAACCATAGATAATTACCAATCCAACCAGTGGTGTTTTGTAGGCATCATTCACATAGCTCAGCAATGGTTCCAGGGCTCCTTGTGTGTTTATGCCTCGGACTGCCTTGTAAAGGTCAACCATAGCCTGTTGCACCAAATGAATACAGAGAATATATATGAGTAGTAAAGATGTGACTTCAATAAAACAAATTGTCTATATTGCACTAAATTTGCAAATATTGTGTTACATCAACTTTGTTTACATTTCAGCAAAGTATGCATCAGAACGTAACGAAGGTAATCCCGATTTGCGATTTTAATGTTATTTTACTAAAAATTGACATCACAATTACTTCAATTCATATGATAAGCGAGATACTTAAACATTTTTTTACATAATAAACTTTGAATTTTGAAAATTAAATAAAAGTTAAAGGTGCTGATTAATAAAAAGAAGTTCGAAAAGAAAAAGACTCTAAATTTTTAAATGACGTTAATGACGTTCAATTATGCCTCAATTTCATTTTAATGGACAATGCAATATAAACAAATCAGTAATTTTTGATGGCATGAAAAATGTAATTCTTGGGGAAGCTTATCGGTTTTTATAGAAAACAATGAACAGAGCAAAGCTCAAAATGGTTGGTAATCAGGGTCAGTATTAAGAAGAAAATTAAATGCAATCGATTTTGGTCATATTGAGTGACAATCCACCTTTAAAACAATATCTATCCAAATGATGTGCAGTGAAACTGTATGACACAAACTTAGGAGGAAGTTATGCAGATTTAGCAACAGTATCATGTCAGTCTTCTCCTCTGTTATATCTTTGCACCAGACACATTATTTATGTTATTCAATAACAATTACCTCAACAACCTTTATGTAATGAGATGACTCCATCAGTTGGTTTGCCAATTTTATAATATCCAAAAGAATTGTTTCATTTCTTTGGATGAAACCATTTTCATGAAGCAAGTTCAGAATTTTGTCTACATTGTGGTCTAGATGTCCTGGTGCTTTCGTATCTCTTAGTATTGTATAAAATTCATGATACCTGCAACAAAATCATGCACAAATGAGCATTTTTGAGTTGATTGCAAAGTGGAAAGGAATGTGTCAATACTCATAGATGCTACAAATTGCAAATATTAGTTGGTAAATTACTAACAAAAAGTCAAAAGGCATATTAGTTATAATGTTTCTGATAATAACTGTTTTATTGCAAATATTAGTTGGTAAATTACAAACGAGCAGTCATAAGGCATACTAGTTACAATTATACTGTTTGAGTTCAATGTTTCTGAGAATAATACATACTGAAGGAAGGGAATACCATTCCTGCCACACTCCAAGCTTGCTCCTTTCTCGAGAAAAACATTCTCAATATATGTGTAAATGTTGCCAAATGCTTCGTGGTTGTGCAAATACTTTGCTCTTATGATCCAACTGTAAGGTGTTACAAATTCCTTGTCATTTGCATTTACATTTACCTCTGATGTGAGCAACTGGAAGAAGGATAGTAGATCATTTGCCAAATGGGGGTAGTGAAAAACCGTTCTTGCCATTATGTGTAGAACTGTTTCGCCATTTTTGTCCTGCATATTCACATTTTGAGGTGATACCAGGGATTTCACAAGGTCAAAAAAAATGTTGTGATCCTGATACGAATAATTTGACATACATGTATATGCCAAAAAAATGTCTACCAAGTAATGTAAAATTGTTTGTCCATTGGAATCTTGTTTATTGATGGTGTGATCTGAAGACAAAATCTCAAGTATCATACAAACAGCTTTCAAATTACCATCACTGATAGTAGGTCTTCCCATTGAAACATCTAACAGTTGATATGGCACTCTTCCCTTTACAAAGCATTGAAGTGGACACCTTCTTTCATTATCACTCACAGTGATCCACATGGGATTGAATTTTACTACTTCGGAAACAATTTGCTGATATGTTTTGATGTTCTTCCCAATTGTAATCCAATCAAGGTTCACCAGTGCATGTAACACATTACCTCGTAATTCTTTGTGTTCGATAGAATTTTCAGTCAGGAAAAGAGGAAGAAGTTCCAAGATCGTCTGAAGTGCATCGTCTTTCATAATAACTATGCGGGCTATTCTTTGGAAGAACTCGTATAAGGTTGAACTACTAGAACCTTCCGGAATCCAGGTTGGATCAGCTCCTTTTTCGAGGAGGATCTTCAGAATTCTGACATAGTCTGTCCACTGAAGTTGCTGATCGCTGTCTCTTGGTATATAATCAAGATTCATCACATGCGCCCGTAAACATATTTTTCTATTATGAAAGGGTAAAGAGAAACCCAGCATATTATGACATCGTCTGTGTAATGAAGAAAGAACTTACAATAAAAAAAATTAAAAACAAGTTTTTAGAATTACAAACCAGTAATTGAAAATTATGTAGCTAGCCCTAACCAGTGATCATGCATTATTACTAGTGACCAGTGCTCATTCATTTTTATGTTTTCTCTTTTTGTACAATTGTTTATATGTGTTTTAATATGACATTATAAGAAATTTTACAACATTGATAGGTTCATATCATTGATAAAATATAATGTAACCTCATATCATGAAATTAAAAAAATTATTTTGTTCACCGCCAAATTAAAATTCCACTACTGCGCAATGTTAATTTTACACAGATGCTCACAAATTTCAAGAGCATCTAACAAAATACATGACATACATTGAAATATGTCATGATTTGCCAAATTTCATAAGAAAAAAACACATTTAAACTGTACATTTCTTCAGTTTCTTATGTGATCATTTAGCTACAAGTCCTGGTCAGTTCTGGCTAGTGACCAATGTGATTGAACATGATCTGGGGCTAGCGTGTTGGACAGTTGTCTTGACTGCCCAGGCTCAGGATCACTGTCATGGGGACCTGTTCACTCATAAAACTTCTAACCAATTTACACTTACCTAGCATCTTTTGAGCCATCCAGAGTCAACAAGATCTGAAAAAGAAAACCAAGAAATAAGAGTAAGTTGAAGATTTTAACACCAACAAATAAACATGATAAATGACAGGAAAATTATAAAGCAAACAGTTAGAAAGTGAAGATTGAAAGGACACATCCAACAATTGGGAACTTTACATTCATTTAGGAAATACCCTATATATACGTCTTGAAACCATTCATGCCTTAGAATAATGGTGCTTAATCATTTTTTATATACTTTGGCATTTTATTAAAAACTTTTATGTACCTAGCTGTGTTTTATTTTGATAAATACCTCAATCAGTGGTAATATACTCGCCCTGTAGGGCAACAGCGGCATAAATGACCGGTCATCATTGTAATAGCTCATTAACCGTTCCAATGGGCCTGTTTGCGGCTTATTTGGAAGCTCTCTATATGTTTCTGCCAGTTTCTGCAAAGATACATATCATTCAATAAATTGCTAAGTTTTGAGCAGTCAATAATGCTGACTTTCTTTTTACCAAGTTTACCATGTCTTTAATTTTAAATTCAAAATGGTCCCAATAACTTTTGTTTTACCCGTAAAACTTCAGTGTTGTAGGATGAGGGATCTTCAACAGCTTTAATAAGCATTTCCACAAAAACTTCAGGATTTTCAAGCAGTTCCTTTCTGCCTTCTTCTGTGACCTTCTCTCTTAGCTTATCACAATGCAGACCATACTTAGGGTTGATATTCCTTATGGTCTTGATCACCCAAGAATTTCTTGACATTGATGTAATTTGTAAATAAATATATCAGAATGTGCACAACATATCATGAACATTAAATTCGTAAATAAATGTATCAGAATGAGTGCAATATGTGGTTATCATTGATGTAGTTTCTGAATAAGTATATTGAAAAGCATGCAACATATGATTAACATTGATGTAATTTGTAAATAAGTATATTATATTAGAATGATGGCAACATTGATGTAATTTGTATATATATATAAATATATATATATATATATATTAGAACGATTGCAATATATCATTAACTATGAAAATATGTACTGAGTGTAGTTTATATTTTTTCTGTATTTCATTAAATATGAATTTCATAATTTCTGTTTTATAAAATTTTCTACTTTGTATTTTGTTACATTATATTAACCAGTGTTTTTCATATTTAACTCTATGATTCATATTTTATTCCATGCTTGATTAACAGTTCATTTGCAGTTACACGTTTTAATTATACTTATAAATTTACTGACTTATTATTAATCATATCACATATATTACTTTGCCTTTCTGATTCCTTCCTCACATTCTGCGGGGCCAGGATCAGGATTCAACCTGGATAGAGACATCAATTAAATGAGCAAAAAATAAGCTGCATCTTGATCATATTTGTCAACTAGTATTATTGACATGTTTATTTTGAAATTACAGGCATTTATTGCGTGAAATTGTCATATTTAGGGAGCCGTCTGCTGTAATATTAGCAATCAGTTTTTGGGAAATATAATCTGTATTATCACTGGTTCAACACTTCTGTCAATATTTATACAATGTATAATTTTTTGCAATATTTTAATTGTGTATTATTATTGACCTGTGGCAATCTTTTTTGTACAATGTTCAGTATGTCTACTTAGATAATTTACCATTTAAGATATATGTGGCATTACATTGTATAAATTACAATAATAAAGAGACAAATGAAAGAAATACCTGATCTTTTTGGATGGTGGTTGAGCTTCCATTTTCTTCACTGGAATTTAAGGATACGTTTTAGCGAAGATCTCGACTGGTGAACCAACCTGGAAAAAAAGAGAATTTAACCACAACTGTCATAACGTATACATGTACCAGTCGCAATACAATGTAATCTGATAAAAAGTATAACCATGGCCTACTTCTCCACTTTTTATCTAGAAGCTATAGCTTGAAAATAATTTTGATTGCATATACGCCCGATAAGCTTAACCGTGCGATTTGATAATGCAATATGTACTATTGTACAAGTCAGATTCTTTCTTTTTTCAGCACTATTTGTTTCAATGTATTATATTGTAACTCCTTTTTATTTATTTATTTTTTAAATTGTTGCTCCTTATAGTACAGTTTTATTAAAAAATGTAGGCGTATTTCCCCCTCTGTCATGAAATGTTATTATATTATTACATGTCACTACTATGTGGTACTGCATAGGCTCTCTTTATTTCTATCCAGAGACTACATTTCCTTGATTGTCATTGTAATACTGGTAAAATTTTAAAATAAAAAATAAAAATGTTCTATAGTTATAAAAAACCTTGACATTTTAAGCTTTTATTAAAGAAAATAAAATTTATTTTAGTTATCTTTTTTTACAACTTTTTCTGAATTTTTTGTTTGTTTTTAAGCATTAAAATGAAAATTATTTAATTGCTGATGAACTTTCCAATAATTTTGTAGTTTCCCTATATTGGTATTCATTTTAAAGCACTTTACCAGAGCAATCCAAATAACTCATTTATCAATGAGATTTAAGGACATTACACAAATATCACTGACCTTTAAAGTTGTGGAAATTGCAAAATGTCTTCTTAAAAGATCAAATTTTTAAAGAGGCTTGGGATGGATAAAAAATAAAGGTACATTTCTGTGTATTACACCATTAGAAATGGTTTTTGAACCTTAACAAAGTTAGGATAGTTTCCCGTTAAAATTCCGATATTCAAGATTATCACCTCCCTCTATTTTTCAGAAGTTATGATACTTATTTCATAATAACTTTCAATTAAAATGCAATTTACTGAAATATTGAATCCAGTATATAAACATCATCAATGAAATACAACAATATACATTCATGTAATTTTGTATCTAACATGGTACAGCTGTGGCTCATGATCCGTGACAATTCAAACATGTAAAATTATTCAATAATGACGTCCAGTTCCTTATTTAGCTAGTTTGTTAAGCTTACTTTGCGTAGATATTATATTCTCAGCATTTATTAAGTCTGCATTACACCATCTAAATATTACTTGAAGCAATAGGAGTTTGCTTGAACAATAATGCACTGGTCATATGTTGCAACATGTCAGTAATTTGATCAAAAACATACTCAAAACGCCCCAATGTAGGTGTGTCCTTGATTGTCAAAATTGAATGAACTTACATACACCATGGTCTGGCTGGGCTCATGTCGGTAAGGAAATAAACATTTTTGAGTGGTTGAAGTCATTATCACGACTGACTCAGAAGATATGATCACGATAGCTAATTATAGATTTCATTAAACAAACACGAAAGGTATAAGGAGTGATAACCTTTTTCTGAGAAATGTCTAACATATATATTTTTTTTTATCAAAAAGTCTCGAGTTGTGTCGATCAGCCTGTATAAATATAAGATAATTGTTCAACTGAAGAGTTCAGGCCAATTGATCTAGATAATTATCATCAATAACAGACCAAAGTTTTATTCAAATCAAGATGAAAATGACAGGTAAGATATAATATAACTTAACAATTAGAAAACATGATAAAGAGGGTCAGCAAATTTCCGGGAATACTTCAAATGAAATTCACGTAGATTATTCCACAAAAAATAGAAGCAATAAATCAACTAGATATCAATAAACATAAAACGTCATTTAAGTATGTAAGAGTTCAAACACCGGAGATGCATTGCTGTAAAGGGTTTATTAAAACCATGTAGAAAGATAAGATGAGATGACTCTGAAATAGTATTGCTCCGGTGATAGCAACCATATACAGTCTTCTAACAGGTAATCAGGACCTCAAAACAGGTGACCAGGTCAATGACCTCTTTGCAAGAATTCTACCAATGCACAAGTAGTGCTCAAAGGAAAGAATATTGCATACTTCAGAGAAATCCAGTGACCAGTTGCCACACCTGAGATCAGCTCTGCTATGATCCAGACTGTCCTGGCTGCTCAATCATGCAGAACAGCCTTAGATAAAATAAATTGGAAAGAAATAATTCATAATTTAATGAATTAGGGATTTTGAATGTGATTTTCAGTTTGGAGGCTTTCTCACACCACTCCAGAGGGCACCACCATACATTAAATACAAGGAGAGTGCTCCATCTGTATATAAAATGAATTTCAACATTAGTACCTCTTACGAGTACAGCAAGGTGTATTGTATGAATATGAAACCTACGCAATAGACTTCAAGTTCAAGATTAACAATAGGTTGAGGATATATAGGGTTGTTCTGGTTATAATATGCTCTACCTCCTTAGTTATCTTATGGTTTTCCTATTACTTTTACAATACCTTTGGTCAGCAGACTCTGTACTGCATTTCATATCACATGGAATGAAATTCATGTATGCAAATGGGCTACTATTTACCAACAGAGGGAGCTATCAGTAACTGCACCCAACTCATTGTTTAATGACGTCATCTTAATATGACATCATTAACTACACTCAATGACCCCATTGTTTGATTACATCATTAAAAATTGTTTGGGCCCAGTTACTGAGAGCGTGGCTAGCGTACTACTGGAATCTATAATTAAGCAATGTATCAAATTATGGTGGACATTTTTTCTGCGTACCTCATAGAATAAACATTTGCAAATCACACAAAATATGATTAAGTTATGGCCAAAGTTTATCATGAATCAAGGCACTTAGGATGTTGCTTTGTTCAGTGAGGACAAAACGCTTACCAGTGACGAACAATGCCGCAGAGACTACACTGTAAAAAAATTTCCTGTTTTAACGGCATCATGCTGGCTGCTTTTTGCACAGTATCTTCCAAAAATTACGGTTACAAGTCGGTCTACCGTAAAGATGAACAAACTGATGTTTGCTGTAAAATTTACAGCACATGTATTTATTAAGTTGTGATCGCTTATCATAAAATCGTACAAATAAGCCAATGTTGGCCAACTTCTGTAAATTTTACGGTATCATACTATGGTTGAGATTTACCGTAACTTAGCATGAAATGCTATGGTATCATGGTGTAGAGTAGTTTTATGGTGTCTTCACATAAAAAATGCAGTGACATGCTGTATGGTGGATTTGGTCTATCTTAAGCAATTTACTGAATAAATTACAGTAGCCTTGGACTGCCATTTGCATTGCCTCAACAGTAAGTTCTGCAGTCGCACGATAGATTTACGGCATCTTGCCATAAAATAAATCAGGTGTCATGTTGCATATCAAATTAACAGTATTTACTGTATAAACTGCGGCATAAGATAGTTTAAATTTGGAAAAGCAATCCACCAGCGTAATAAAAATCCTCAAATTGCAGTATCAGTCAATTTTTCGCTGATTTTCCAAATTTAAACCGGCCATACAAACTAGATGTCACATGAAAGAAAGAGTCGTACTGCAAAAGTATTGCAACTCCTTGATACCTAACATCATTAGGTTAAGGAACAATAACAAAATTGAAATTATATATTTCTCCATCTATCCTTGTTATCTTATTTATTTATTTAGTATCCCTGTACCACTTGTGCAATATGTTTCACATGCATATAAAGGCCTATATAGGCAGACGTGTGCCAATAAGGTGTTATCTTTTATAAATATATCGCCTTTGGCTTCATGCATCGGCTTTTTCAGGAGGGGGCATGACCGAGGTAAATGGGAGAGGGTGATCTAAAAATTAACAAAAAAAAAAGCCCAATTATGCTGTGCCATATTTATGTGTTTACAAAACTTTACAATGTAAGTAAGTGAGTAAAGTTTATTCGAGTCTCACTATGTGTACATTGATTAACATTTAATAGTAGTGTAAAGAAACATGCCACTCATATTTGAGGTATGAGAGACTAAAATTGCTTAAAAAGCAATAAAACTAACAGTAAAAAATCTAAATAAAGATACATGTATTGAGTTATTTGACTAATGTGAGTTAAAACATTATACGTGGCATATAATTTATACATGGTAAAACTGCAAACTTTTGATGCGGATTACAGATTAACATAATTTAGCTGTGGAAAGACAGATGTTTGAATAACGAAGTACATAGCAGAATTTATCAAAGTCATTCAAATTAATAAAGTCATTGTATTGTAATAATCAAGATATCCTAATTAATCATGAATTGGCAACATTGGTATCCTTTGTTAAAGTTACTATGTCTCCAGATTTAGCATAGTCATACAAAAAAATTAATAAACCAATACTCCCTTCTTGTCTCATGATTGTTTTACTTATACAGGCCCATACTATACAGTAAAGATAAGCAAATCTGAGCATTCATATGCTAAGTGGATTGTTCTACCTAAAATTGCACAAAATTATACTAATGCTACGTACAATAATTGCAAAATATCTTCCAAATGCATGTGGCAGAAAGTTTGAATGAAGAGTTATCAGGCTTATGAATATTTCCATAAGCACATTGTTCAGCTAAATTGCATACTTTGCACAGTTATACTAATGAGACCAGACAGAAGGGTTTATTTGTAAAAATTGTTTTTGCTCAAACGTTCCAACATAGTGTCACATACATCACAGACATATTCAGCCTCACCCAGTAACCTTTGCTTACTAATTTTGGGATCTCTCCAGTATCTGTGAATTTTCCAACCATGCTTTGCAAGATAGTAAATGAATCTAAAGACTCGGATCTCTAACATTCTAGCATCCTCTGCATACTGGGGTTTGGATTGAACTTTAGCTTCATGAAGGTGTTTTGTTTCATCTCATCAGATTGATTTTTACTTTCCAAAGCATATTTCAGTGCCTTGGAAATCTTAGAAACATCAGACTTGCCAGCCAAGATGAAGAACAGTGCTGTCTTAAGTACATACGATGAAATGGGCATTTTTGCATGCTCCATGCTGCACCAGTGATTTGCCTGTAAACAGATAAGAGTGGGAATCACCATTACTTAGAATTTTGGGCATGAAAATACTTGAAATGCTTTATGAGATTTTCAGTACAATCGCTCTGCTGTTGGAAAAAGTGTGTACTTACTTGAACCTCTTTTAAACAGAAGCCGGGAACCCAGGTGTTTATCAAAAAGACGATTGACTATACTTACTTGAACTAAAGACTTTGAAATGGCAAGAGCCAATCGGTGGCTTGTTGGTTAGCTGTCAATGATGTCCCACTCCAATGCAAATGTGGATTCTTTAAATTCTGCTGCTTCATTTACAGGTTTCAGTGGTACATACGACCTTCTGTAATGCAATGGTGCATCCTTCAAAATGTCTCCCAACTGCTGAACAAGAATTTCATCTTATTGCGCTTCATGAAGTAAGACAAACACTACATCCACTGATATTTCAACCCCAGAAAATAGACCATTTCCTTCCCTCAGAAATTTCCAAGGATTTTATCCCAAGTGAAATATAAAGGCCTAAGTTGAATTCATTCCCAGTCAATCTTGCTCATGCTACCCAAAAGACGGCTGATTAATTTTCCTCGTGATTGACAGCTTAACCCATGATGTCCAGTTTGACTTCCATGCACCAGACTTTCATCATTAATCAACTCTTCAAAATCACACCAAGTTGTTCTTTTTCCTTTGAACCTTATTTGTACATCTACTTCGTCTAAGCGTCCAACTTTCAGCTCTTCCCTAAAACTCCCAGCAATGAATATTGTGGCTGAGTTCCCAAGTCCAGCTGCATCTATCAAACGCTTAAAGAGCAATTTAAATTCAAATAACAATATGTCCGCCTCCTTTTCCGATAAAACCAACATGGGCCGTACTTGCTCCAGGATATCAGAGTGACATCTCATGACATTACAGCAACAAAGTTTGTGATGTACGACATCAACATGCTCTACTCCTAAGGAGGTTTCAATGCACTTAAATTGCACTGTCTCTAATGCGTCATTTCTTGGCATGACTCCTACACAGGCTCCTAGGTCTTCTGGTGTTCTTCCAAAATTATCCACTGCATTGATATCTGCACCGTGTTTAATCAAGAAGCCAATCATATTGTGATTATGATGTAAATAGGCCACGTGCAAAGGTGTACAGCCATGCAAGTCCCTGGCATTGATGTGTTTTTGAATGACTCCATTCAGCACCCTTTGCAGGGTGGTTTCATCCTTTATAAATATAACTGCCATGTGAAGAGGACTTCGATGCAAAGTGGTGTTAGGATCATGATTACCATTAAATTCATTTGGAATAGAAAGGAACCTTCTGAAACCTTCTTCTGCTGATTCATGTGCTCGGTAGACAAACTTCTTTGCTAATTGTCTTACCTGTTCAGTAATCAAATAACAATTAGGTAGAAAATCGAATATGCTGTATCCAACTAAACTATCAAAGGACAAAGTTTTGTCTCTACTCAGCAAGACAAGGATTTTTAAAAGTATAGTAATGAAATGGACATCCTTCATGATGGTGTGCCTTTGAATTAACAATGAATTTAAATCACTTTGAACAAGTTTTGCACCCTTCCTCACACTGTGAAGCACAATTTCCAAATTAAAATCTTCAACTGGCACAGATTTGAATATTTTGATGAACACACAGCTGCATCCCTTTGAAAGGAGACATGTGATAACATCCCTAATGATTTCCACAAATTGAGGATTTCGGCCACACCTTAAAAAGGATAATATGGCCCAGCTCCATGCGTCTGAATGAATGAACCAATCGTTTTCAGTGAACATGAGTCTCCTAATTGTCTTCAATCTGTCTAATACACAGGATTCCACTGATAACCTGGATGTGATCCATAAAAGCCTGGAAAGAGACCATTTAATTTCTCATTGACTGAGCAGGATATTAGAGAAGGGCAGCATAAAATTAGTTTATACAACATTTGGCTATTTCGGAAAAAAATTAAAAATAACTGATTTGTATGAGTATGGAATTGTTCTATCGGACCTTGAACAATGATATTGAATTCATAATTAATTATTACAGTGACATATCATGAGATCATGAGTAATTCATAAGATCATCACAAAAAGTAAAATAAATTTGTAAATCGAAAAGATCAACTTTTTTTCACTTGGCTAGACATGTGATCTGGACCAAAATAACAAAGCATTAGAAATCTACAAAGATTCAAAACCACTCACATTAATAGTCCCATTTCAGCATTTGCATCGGGAGTACAGGCTTTGTGTCTGATAAATATCTCTTCAATTCTTGAAAATACTGCCACTATATCTGGATTGGTTTTCTTATGGAGCATCTTCCCTCTCAATATCCAACTATATGGAGCAATGGTGTTGTCATTTGCATTGTCATGTTCTTCTCTCTGACGTTTCGGGAATAGGAAAGGAAAGCCTGGTGAAGACTGGTTATTGAAATCTTTACCAGCAATATTAACGTTTTCCTCAGTTGTGAGAATCTCAAAGATAGAACAGACTTTAAATGCTGGATTTGTACCAAGAAATGTTTTTTTGGCCACATGGTGTAAAGGGGTCAGTCCATCTTTATCTTGAATGTTCATGTTCTTGGGTGACCTTATCAGCTGGATAAGGTCGAGGAATAATCCATGCATATTTTCAGAAATAAGTTCATAAGTTTCCAAAGGTACTGCTTGACATATGTGATGCAAGGCAGTTCGTCCCTCATTATCCTGAAAATCGATGTTTGTTTCTGTTCTCAACAATTTCACAATGTCAATGATGTGTTTAACATCTACGCTTTCGAGCTCTGTGCTGATTGCACCAAGGAAACACTGTAGAGGATTTTCCCCATTTTTGTCAGTTGCATCAATAGCACAAGGATCTATATCAACAACAGTTTTCACCATCTGTTTAAACTGTTGGAAAAATGTCCCAGTCAGTGTCTTGTCATTTCGGATCCACTGGCAACTGACCAGACTGTGCAATATAGTATCCTGACTGACCCCAAGATTATGTGTTCTTTCAGTGAAGAACAGGGGTACCAGATCAATTAACTGGTTAAAAAGATGCCAATGGTTAGCAAGGATATGGATGATACTTTGGAAGAACATAAATCTTGCTGATGAGCCTTGCCTATGTATGTTTGATATTGGATCAGCTCCTTTCACAAGCAGGAATTTCAACGTGCTCATGAATTCAACTGAGCAATGAAGTGAAATATGTCCAAACTGAACAAATTCAAAGTAATTAATGATTGCTTCCAAGCACCATGTCCTGTTAAGAAAAAAAAGTTGCTGTAGTTGCTGTAGTAGCTGCAGTTGATATAACTGACAAGAAGAAAATATATTGATCATGGATGAATTCCCATACTTTACCTTGGCTGAGTGCTAGTGTTTGCCATTGCTAGTATCTGAAACCACAAATCCCAGTGCATACAAACTGGTCGATATGAAGAAACATTTTAATCTGAATATTTTGTAACCACAATGATTCATCCTCGATATATCAAAATATCTACGATTGTGTTAAATTGTATTGATTAAAAGAAACAATATATTTTTTTTTCAATAAGGAAATATTAAGAACAATAACCTGCACAAGAAACAGAAACCTGTCTTGATTTTCAAATAGCAATATCTTCCACTCCTTATTTAATTGCTCCACTAAGGTATCCAGAGGTTATTTTGTTGGTTTGTGTTGGACTGTTTTGTGAATGTTAGCCATGACCTAAAATGTAACAATAAAGCAAAAAGGAAAAAAGAAAGGAAAAATAGTGCTACTACCAAATGGCTAACATATTCTACGAATCTTCACATACAAGGGTAATAATGTTCTTCTATGCGGAGTCTACAGTAAAATATGGAATTTTGAAAATGGAAATTGAAAAAATGCTCATTAACGCTCATATTATTTTACTTTCATTCAATATCAACAGATTTTGTATGATATTTTTTATGTTCAAGCTATCTGTAAATAAAGAAATATGTCATCCTACTTCTGTTATTCTATTCTATTTTACAGATACCTTGACAATCTTCAGATAGTATCTGGATTCTATCATATCCTTGGCTTTTTCAACCATCTTCGTCAGAAGGGTTGGCTCTCTTCGTAAAATGCCATGGCCATCCAACAGCAACATTTGGTAAAGGTTGTGACCCGATTTGTCTAAATCTTCTGCAGCTTTCAATTCATCTATGACGGTCAGGGGTAGGTACCTAGTTTTACCCATAGTATGTATTATCAGTCAAAACCATTGCTAATAAAATCATCAGAAGTGTTTATCACTCTAAAAAAGAGTACTTAAATTTTTTTATTATTTTTTTAAATAACATAATTTCATAAGTATTTGACGTTGTTAATCTGACTCTACCAATCCTCATCAGCCCATTTTTTTTCAAACCTAAAACTGCGAGCCACAAATGTGTATATATATATATATTGTGGAAAGAAACTATGACATCTTACAATTTTCCACAAGTTGGTTCTGTGTTCTGTCTGGATATTCCTAGACGGCCTTTTAGTTGAACAAGAAATCTAGATGCTAATGATGTGTTCGGGGCTTCATAACCAGATTGTGGAATTCCCTGCTCTAAGTCATCCATTTCCAAGTCATCCATTTCCTCTTCTACCTCTGAAAGTCTGAATGCACAAAAAATTCAACTAATTTAATCTGAATATAGGCAACCTGTGAAAAAGCATCTCAGCTGGGCAACATCATAAGATATGAGACTTAGTAAGGATTTGTGATAATTTGACCTCCTATTCTTCACTTCTTCTTTCACAGGAATAATTTGGATCCAGACCTGCTTGTTATAATGGGAACTTTTGAAACGTCCCAAGTGATTGATTACACGCTTATCTAATTGAACCTTAAACATTGAACTGTGTTAACTAAAATAACCTACCCTGGTTCTGCTGCAGCAGCATCTGCACCATTGTAGATAAATATTTGATTGATCCAGGCAAAGGGAGCCCTTGGAACTCTACCTTGTTTCGCATACATTCTGTTTTGACTCAGAATCCAGCTGTATGGAGTCACTGATTCATCATCTACAGCATTTACATTTGCAGCTGTTGTAATCATGCATATAGTTCCCAGCAAGTCTTCTGCTGAATTAGGAAATAGGCAAACTGCTCTGGCTAAAATGTGTAGAGGAGTGTGTCCATCTTGGTCTTGTGCATTTGTGTTCTCAGATGACTTTATCAGACTAACCAGATGACAAAATGTTTGGTGATTCTGTGAGACATTATAGAAAGGCAGAATCGCCATCAGCCAATGAAGAGCATTTCGACCAAGTCTGTCCTGGATGTTGATGTTGGTTTCTGTTTTTAGGATCTTTATGATATCAATAATACTTTTCAAATTGATCCTACAATCCATCAACCCATGAAACAAACACTGCAGAGGTGTCCTGCAATCACTGTTAACTGCATCAAGTGTGGCTTGATTTAACCCACTAACTCTGTAGATTATGGAGAATATATTTTGAAATGTTTGTTCCGGTACTTTTTCAGGCAGCCATACCAAAGCACCTCCTAACAATGCATGCAAAACGTTGCCTTGGCGTTCCTCGTGTTTGATTGAATGCTCATTTAGAAGCATCGAAAGGAGTTCCAACAATGAGTCATCTGTTTGAGGTTCATTTGCCAGAACATTGAAAATTGCTTGGAAGAACTTATAGAGAGAAGATTCCTCTGAGCCTTCCGGGATCCATGTTGGGTCAGCTCCAGCCACAAGCAAATCTTTCAAGAACTTGATAAATTCTTGTGACCAGCAAATCCAGCCTGCTCTTCCTTGAGAACATGTGTATTTTGCGTTCATGATTAGAACTCTTAAGCATTCAGTCCTATAAGGTAAAGAAATTATGTTAAGCCCCGTTCCCACATAGCCTAGTTTCTCGTAGTCAACTCGTAGTATTACGTAACACGCCTCTCGGGCCCAATTCGTACTAAACTCTGCGATTACTCCTCGCACTCGAGAGATGTTCGGCGAGAAACTCCTGTGACTCGTAGCGAACTCGTGAGATTTGGAGCCGAGTATGCCGCGCTGCACGGCACACTCGGCGGATTTTCCAGGAGTTCAAAAACACGGCCATGACTCGCCGAGTTACTCCTCGAACTCGCCGAGTTACTCCTCGAACTCGCCGAGTTACTCGGCGCTAATTTCACTCGTATTGCACTCGGGGGGGTGTTCAGGAGTGCGAGGAGTAACTCGGCGAGTTGTAGGAGTAACTCGCCGAGTAACTCGTCGAGTTCTACCTTTAGTACATACATCATCAGCGTAGGGGGTCGTATATAATATAAAAGGCCGCTGCTCCTATAATATTAGTCCGATTTTCGGCAAATAAAGATTGTGTTGTAGTATAATTCATAGTGACTCCATAGGTATTTTCGGATTGAAAATAAACCAAATATTAAGCGAGATATTCGTCTGAGAAGGCGGTTATCTGGCGGCGGCTGCTGCTCCATTTATATTATTCCGATTTTCGTCAAATAAATATTGTTTTGTAGTATAATTCATAGTGACTCCATAGGTATTTTCGGATTGAAAATAGACCAAATATTAAGCGAGATATTCGTCAGAGAATGTAGCTAGGTTGGCGGAGGCAAACAGTGGTGCTCCCGCAGACGTCCGCGCCCGGACTGTATCAATGCAGGTAAGGCTGAGCGCTACTTTAAAAGGCTGCTGCTCCCCTAATATTAGTCCGATTCTCGTCAAATAAGACTACATTTTAGTATAGTTCACACTGATTCCATTCGTGTTTTCGGATCGAAAATATACCAAATATTAAGCGAGATATTCGTCTGAGAAGGCGGTTGTCTGGCGGCGGCTGCTGCTCCATTTATATTATTCCGATTTGCGTCAAATAAATATTGAATTATAGGCGAGTTCATACTTATTCCACACAGATTTTCAGATTGAAAATAGACCAAATATTAAGCGAGATATTCGTCTGAGAAGGCAGGTAGTCTGGCGGCGGCAAGGTGCTCTGTGTATGGCCCTGACTTGAATGGTGTAGTCAATATTTTTGACCATTTTATATACATTGTTTGGATGAGCTTTATTGCAATTCATTTCTACTCATTCTGCCAACTGCCATGACTGTTATGTCAATTGCTATTAGCATTTTGAATGATACAAAGAATGGGTGTAGAGAATACAGCAAATTCAATACATGTGTCAATTGCCTAATTGCCTAAATTGGGGTTCTTTGACCTGTCATTTCATGGTTTGTTCAAAGATGACACAGTAATATGACATTGTCTTGATTGTCATTCACAATTACAAAAATATGTAATTGCTTTCATTAATTAAAAGCAATATATTTTATTGTAATTACCAGGCAATGATTATATTTGTATAACTTTCTTATCTTTTTGTGTTAATTTGAATCTTATTGTGATATTATGATCAGTATAAATTTGTGTATATTTTGTAAAATTTAAATCTAATATTGATATTGTAATTAGTATTTGTGATTTGATCTGTGATTTTATTTGCTATATTTAATTTACTTATACTGGTGCTCCCTGAAGCGTCCGCGCCCAGACTGTATTAATGCAGAAAGCTGAGCGCTTCTTTAAAAAGCTACTGCTCCCTTAATATTAGTCCGATTTTCGTCAAATAAATATTGTTTTGTAGTATAATTCATAGTGACTCCATAGGTATTTTCGGATTGAAAATAGACCAAATATTAAGCGAGATATTCGTCAGAGAATGTAGCTAGGTTGGCGGAGGCAAACAGTGGTGCTCCCGCAGACGTCCGCGCCCGGACTGTATCAATGCAGGTAAGGCTGAGCGCTACTTTAAAAGGCTGCTGCTCCCCTAATATTAGTCCGATTCTCGTCAAATAAGACTACATTTTAGTATAGTTCACACTGATTCCATTCGTGTTTTCGGATCGAAAATATACCAAATATTAAGCGAGATATTCGTCTGAGAAGGCGGTTGTCTGGCGGCGGCTGCTGCTCCATTTATATTATTCCGATTTGCGTCAAATAAATATTGAATTATAGGCGAGTTCATACTTATTCCACACAGATTTTCAGATTGAAAATAGACCAAATATTAAGCGAGATATTCGTCTGAGAAGGCAGGTAGTCTGGCGGCGGCAAGGTGCTCTGTGTATGGCCCTGACTTGAATGGTGTAGTCAATATTTTTGACCATTTTATATACATTGTTTGGATGAGCTTTATTGCAATTCATTTCTACTCATTCTGCCAACTGCCATGACTGTTATGTCAATTGCTATTAGCATTTTGAATGATACAAAGAATGGGTGTAGAGAATACAGCAAATTCAATACATGTGTCAATTGCCTAATTGCCTAAATTGGGGTTCTTTGACCTGTCATTTCATGGTTTGTTCAAAGATGACACAGTAATATGACATTGTCTTGATTGTCATTCACAATTACAAAAATATGTAATTGCTTTCATTAATTAAAAGCAATATATTTTATTGTAATTACCAGGCAATGATTATATTTGTATAACTTTCTTATCTTTTTGTGTTAATTTGAATCTTATTGTGATATTATGATCAGTATAAATTTGTGTATATTTTGTAAAATTTAAATCTAATATTGATATTGTAATTAGTATTTGTGATTTGATCTGTGATTTTATTTGCTATATTTAATTTACTTATACTGGTGCTCCCTGAAGCGTCCGCGCCCAGACTGTATTAATGCAGAAAGCTGAGCGCTTCTTTAAAAAGCTACTGCTCCCTTAATATTAGTCCGATTTTCGTCAAATAAAGATTGTTTTGTAGTATAATTCATAGTGACTCCATGGGTTTTTTTCGGATCGAAAATAGACCAAATATTAAGCGAGATATGCATCTGAGAATGCAGGTAGGCTGGCGTCGGCCTATCATTCGACGGGTGACTCGCCGCTGTCGTAGCTACCTTGCTTAACCCGGCGAGTCACTCCTACAACCAGGCGAGCCACCCGCCGAGTAACCCGCCGAACCCGCCGAGTAACTCGGCGAGTAACCCGCCGAACTCGCCGAACCCGCCGAGTAACTCGGCGAGTAACCCGCCGAACCCGCCGAGTCACTTTTTCCGCCAGAATTCGTCGCCAACTCCTCGAATTTTGGCCGTTACGTAATACTACGAGTTGACTACGAGAAACTCGGCTATGTGGGAACGGGGCTTTAACGAGAAAATGTATGATGTTCTATTGAGATATTTCATGATACGTACTCCTACAATAGCAATTTACCTGGATTGCTGTCGATCATCAGAGTCCACAGATATCACCATCTGGGAAAAGCAATTTCATGAAACAATAATAATATGTTTAAATATTTTCAGGCCAATGTGGCCCAATGGTGGGGTGGCTTCATAAATAAAGTTCTTACACAGCTTCTAGTATAATTGTGATATTCTATAAAAAAGTATGATTCATATCATTATAATTTTGGCAAAAACATTTAGTTCCTTATGGCATTGTAACTTAAAAAATCATCAGTAAATTCCTTCAAGGAATGAATACAATTATGTGGCTCCTATTGTACCTGAGGCACACATAATATATAAATGTTTATATATTTCATTTTGTAAATTGTGCCAGGATACATCGTCATCATCATCATCACCTGAACGAGGTTCAAAAGATTCTTCTGATTCACTTCAGTAAAAGGCTTGGAGTTCTGTTCAATGAAAAACCACATATGGATATTGAGCATAGAGGCCAGATTTTAAGCATGAAAAGATAGCATAACATCACTGTAATTACATTTTCAAAGTGTAATGAGGTTTGAACACATAACTTTAAACTGACCTGATGTGTGGAATTAATTTCATAACTGATGTGATCAGTAACCTTTGACCAGAAAGTTTATCCATATTCAAGATGAGGAGCCACATAATGAAGGTTTCCAATGCATTTTCATAATAAAAATATGACTTAGAGTCTGCAATTGTGATGTCACAATAGTCAGTTGTTATGTCATAATGAAGCTGCAATTGTGATGTCTCCAAATCAGCTTCAGAAAGAGGCACTAACTTATAGTCTGCCCAGAACAGAATTATTATTGGAAATATATGAGTTTGGCAAAGAAAAGGAGTGCACAAAAATATATGCATTGGTATTTAGATAGATCTTTGCATGTTATGTGGAATGTCAAGTACTAGCATGTACATTTTCAGTTCAATTATTAAGCATGTGTTCATACCTTAACACATCACAACAAAATACACTAGGTTTGTATTGTGCCAACAAAATGTATTGGCACACAAAACATATGGGAACAATCATTTAAACAAGTAATTTTACCAAGTAATTTTGCCATAAAAATAATCAGTCTAAATGATAAGTTATTGACTACAGGGATTTGACTGGACTCCCGTTTGTTATAGTGTTCCAATTTAAACCCAATCGGTTTGTTCTGGAATTATTTTTGCCTGATCACTCTAAGTATGCACCCGTGCACAAAATTTTGTCTAAGCATCGAACGTGAACGAGTCACTCTTATGAACTGAAAAAAGATCAACTAATAATCAACCATCCAGATCGCGGCGTGACATGTAGTGAGAGTTGGTAAAAAGCATGAACTTATGAATTGATTTAAAACATGGATATTTACCAAACCACGGGAGGGGTCATCCAATGGGTATCCAAGCAGATTTGTATGGTAAGCATCATTCACATACTTCAGTAACGTTTTCAGGAGTCCTTGTGTGTTCATTCCTTGGACTGTCTTGTAAAGGTCAACCATTGCCTATTTCACAAAATGAATAATACAGTTATTGAATATAAGTCACAAGATATGAGGCTTAGTTAGGATTTGTGATCATTCGACCTCCTATTCTTCACCTCTTTTCACTATGTAGTTAAAGGATGTGAGTATCCATCAGTGAGTGTGGAACTTATGAAACAAATGGTTATTTCTCCCTGATCATCCATTAAATAAGTATATGTCTTCCATGCATGCATTTCTTTACAACCATGTGTAGTTTTTTGTTAAACCTTACCCGAACCACTCTTATGTAATGAGATGACTCCATTAGTTGGTTTGCCAGTTGAATGATTCCCAAAAGATTTCTTTCATTTCTTTGAATGAAACTGCATCCATTTTCATGAAGTTTCTTTAAAGTTTTGTCGGCACTTTTGTCAAGGTCTTCTGGAGCTTTTGTATCTCTCAGTACCATGATAAATTCACAATACCTACAATATAATTATGTACAAAAGAATAATTTTTACTTCATGGAAACATACTTATATGTACCCTACACTGAATCGATGTGTAGTTTTTGATAAATGGATGTACATTATGCTACAGTTCCACACAAATAACTGCTTTTTGATATAAGTCTGATATCAATTCTGTTAAAAAAATATGGTACATACTGGATGAAAGGAAAGCCTTTCCTGGCGCGATCAATGTTAGCTCCACATCTGAGAAAAATATCTTCGATCTGTACAAATATGTGCTGAAATTGTTGGTGGCAACATTTTGCTCTGACAATCCAACTGTATGGAGTCACAGATTCTTCGTCAAACACATTTATATTTTTTGTTGATGTAAGCAGGTGGAGGGAAGGTAATAAATCACACGCAAATTGTGGATAGCGGAATGCCGTTTCTGCTAATTTGTGAAGTATTGTATGTCCCTGTCTATCCTTCACATTTACATTGGTGTGTGAAGCAATGCATTCCACAAGCAGACAGGTATTATTTCCATGCGCCATTGCCATAATCTGTCAAAGTCAACATCTACCACAAAAGCTTCTGCCAAGTAATGAAGGGCTGTACATCCATAGTTATCTTGGGCATTAATGTTCTGTTCAGAGATCAAAACTTGAAGAATGGCGTTCTGTCCTGTCGAGAGATGGAGCTACGACCACACCGGTCTTGCTATTGTTTAATGACGTCATCCAACTGTAACGTCATCAAATGCACTGATTGACCTTTTGTTGATGACGTCATTGAACAATTGCGAGACCTGTGTGGTCGTAGCTCCATCTCTCGACAGGACAGAACGCCATTGTACGAACTGTTTGTAACACATCAGGAGATATTTTGTTTCGCACTTTTGGTAATTTCATAATGGTCCTTCCTTTTATAAAACAATGAAGTGGACACCTTCCTTCATTGTCACTCATATTAATCCACAAGGGATTGAAATCCACTACTTTGGAAACAATTTGCTGATATCTAGCTAATGTAGCGGCAATGTCCACACCAGTCTCTTCACTTCTGATTTTGAGTTCTTTCCAATCAATGTTGACCAGTGCATGTAATACATTGCCTTGTGACTCTTTGTGGTCAACTTTTTTGGTGAGAAGAACAGGCAGAAGTCCCAATATTGCAAGATGTGCATCATCTTTCTTTATTAATACACGGATAATGCTTTCAAAGAGCTTTTGCAGGGCAGATTGACTAGAGCCTTCTGGAATCCAGGTGGGGTCGGCTCCCTTTTGCAGCAGAAGACGCAGAATTCTTACATATTCTTCTGTCCAGCACTGTGAGTAATAGTGACCTGACACATATTCCATTTTCATAATATGGGCATGCGAGCATTTCGTCCTGTTAAGAAATGTCCTAGTAAATGTAAATTTGCTGCAGATTATATTAAACTAGATTTTTACCATGCTATGATGACACGGCAGGCTGATGCAAAAAAACAGTGTTTATGCCTAGATACAAATCTTGGATTGTAACTTTAGACATTGAATTTTAAAATTAACAATTGATACATAGGTAACAGGAAACAAGAAATAGAAAAAAACTGTATACAAAGAAATAATTAAAGCAAAACAACCCTCTTATGTAATAGGTTGACCTTTCCTGATTCTTGGTTCATGATGATGAAACAAATTTCTTATCTTCAAGAATCATACTTTTTTAGAAAAAGATGAACTTGAAAAGTTTAGAGTATTTAAGTACTAATTATTTTTGTGATCCCGATTTTACAATTATTTGCTATCAATGTTTTATCTATATATATTTTTACCACATGTACAATTATTGTTATGCTCTTTTTGAATAAATAATGACATATAAATGGAATCAGGGTTTAGCCAAACCAGCCATTCATGAGGCTCACAACATAGTTTTATGAATATTCAACCTCGTTCTAAATTAATTTTTATGTTGATTATGTATAATTTTGTTAAATATAGTGGTGAATAAAATGATTGAACTTGAACTTCTAGATATTACAACTCAATTTTCTCTTGGTGGTTTCTGTCTAGATTAATTTCCATTGATACATATTGATTCATTAACTTTACAATCAATATGTATCAATGGAAATTAATCTATAGATATGCTTTGTCTTGTCTTCCTATTGTGGCCATGATTTCACAAACATGAGTTTTTATTTATATTAATGAGGCGCATACAGGTTAAGATGCATTTCTCAAAGCAAAGCCAGCTTAGTGTTCTCTATCTCACTGAAAACAAACAGTCAACACTAATTCCTACCATGCATCCTGAGAATCATCCACAGTTAACAGTATCTGGATTAAAAAAAAAATTACTAAAAATATATTAACAAGTGAAAAATAGAACCAATTTAGATAAAAACGGATAGCAGGCAACAAAAAAGACAAAACCAAACCCCTCAGTAGAAAAAAGTGTTCAATAGGAATGAAAGCATTCAAAACGTCAACAAAGGCTAAATAAGACCAAACCCCCCCCCCCCCCCCCTAAAAAAAGAAAAAAAAAACATGCCAAAAAGTAAGAAAAGACAAGGCCATTCGTAAATCAATACCCTACAAACCTCAATAAATGGTAAGAGGTCCTGGTTGCAAGTCTTTCCATGGAGTTTCGGATGGTCATTAATGTAATTATTCATCAAATGTTCCACTGGGCCTACTTGAAGCTTGTTAGGAAGTGCTCTGTATGTTTCAGTAATTTTCTGCCAAGTGAAAGACATTATAACTCTTTGCAATGCATACATTTAATAATTGTGTAAAATTGCACCACACGATGGGGCTTATAAATCTTCATTGATATGTCTAATGTAATCTAAGATAGTTTAATGTAGTCTGTAAAGGGCCCTTCACACACAGCGGGATCGGACGCCGGTGTGCCCCAGAGTAAAATTTCTTTCACTCCGGGGGTGTCCGGGATCAAAAGAGCCGAAGATGTCAACAAAAAACAAATGTCTGGCGATGTTTACACAATGGCAATACGGTGTCAACAAGGAGCAACAAGGAGTTAACACGACTCTCCGGGAGTGAACCATATTTTATAAGGTGCCTTCGCGGATATAACCGGTCTTTACACCATGTTCATTTGTGTGGAACCGTGTTGGTCCTTGTAGTCTCCGGCATACATGGCGGTGAATTTTTCATGCCTGGTTGACACCAAAGATAACACGAAGTGTGCCGGAGTCAATACGGAGATTCCCAGAGATCGGCGGAGTCTACTGGGAGTCTACACAGATCAACACGGATCAACACAGTAATACTCCGGGACACTCTGGCGTCTGATCCGGCTATGTGTGAAGGGGCTTAAGAATGACTTCTTCATGTACAAAACAGGCCACTTGGTAGCTTATAGACAATGAATGGATAGTTGTGCAAAATATATTGACTTGTTTAATTCTCAAGAAAAAAAACAAGGAAACAAAATAATTTGACAATTTGGCTTAAGTTCCAAGTGGAGTAGAACAAACCAATTGTCAAAATTGACTCTAAAAATTTCCATTAGAGTGAAGTTAGCCACACCTCTCTATTAATTAGAGCAAAGTGATTTCACTTCCTAAAGAGGGTAAATTTTACTCACAAAGTGTGTAAAAAAAAATTAGGGTGGTCATTTTTGTCATTCTACCTCACCCCTGCCCCCATGACAGCAGATAAGTTTATTTTACCCCCTTTAAAGGGTACATCTTACTATAAAAAGGGGAAAGTTCATTCATTTGTAAAAAAAAAGGATGGTGTAGTCATTTTTGCCATAGATCTGTGTTCTACCCTATCCTCCCTGCCCCACTATTGCGGAAAAATAAATTTCACTCCTTTTATACACATTGTCTATGCTGATACAAGTAAACTATCCCACCCATGGGATAAATGTGTAACTTGGGCGGACTCCTCTCTCTCTCACCTCATCAATCATTCCTCGATAGTGGCAAGAACTTGCCTCAGAGGGTTGGACTTTCCACATATATCTATAGGCTATATTTAACTGTAAAACTGGGGTAAGTTAATCATTTGTGAAATTTATCATTTGTAAAATATTAGTGAAGTAATTCTTGGCATAGATCTATGATCTATTGCATTGTGAGTTAGCTATGCTCTGTTGTATATTCAAGTGTTGTTATCACCTTCAAGATTTCCAAGAAATAAGGTGTCCTATCTTCAACAGCCATTTCAAGGATTTCCAAGAAAATCATAGGATCTTTTTTTAGCTCCTCCTTGGCTTCTTCTATGAATATGTTTCTTAGCTTTTCGCAATGCCAGCCTTTCTTGGACTGGATGATTTGTAGTTTCTCCATCATCCAAGAATTCCTGAAGAAAACATACACAATGGGCTACTATTTACCAATAGAGGGAGCTATCAGTAACTGCGCCCAAATCATTGTTTAATGACGTCATCTAAATATGACCTCATTAACTGCACTCAATGACCCATTGTTTGATTACGTCATTAACAATTGTTTGAGCGCAGTTACTGAGAACTCCCTCTATTGGTAAATAATAGCCCATTGTACCTACTAAGAAGAAGTTGATTAAGGGTCGAGACAACCATTGCATTGTTGCCTCCTGAGCAAAAGTTTATTTTATCACTCAGCACATGACAATACTGATGGTCTCGTCATAACCTATTACTTTTTTGCTAAATCAGTGTTGGGCAGCATATAGTTCTTGATACAATGATGGATGACACTCACTCAACTGTTTATCGATAATGAACATAGGAGAAAGCCTCAGAGATGTAAATGAATTGTACAATGAATTACTAAGTTAGCTCTGGGTTTGGCGTTGCATAAAAGGGGGCAATAATAATTACACTCAAATCTGTTATCAGCCTATTTCACTAATTTTGGTAAAATTTCTTGACAAAATTGTTTAGTGTGATGCAGTTTCAGAAAAAAACTGGGTAAGCAAACACTACTTCTGACTATTTATAATAAAACAAAATATTTTTTGCTGTGCAACTTGTAGCAGGACATTATAGATTAGCAATCTGCACTTCCCAAATCAGCATTTTGGGTCAAAGTTTCGAATTCATAAATCATACTCTCCCTCACAAAGCCATATTTTGAAATTTCATGCTTCAAAGTTGTGTATAATTGTGTCTAGTTTTTCAGTATATACATACATAAGTCTTACAATATTCTGAGTAAGCTAAACTCTGCAGCCTACAAAACAGTGTCTCAAACATGAATGAAACTTTTTAAATGTTGATCTAAATCACACCTATAATTTTTTTTTGCAAAATTATAGGTATGGTTTAGATCAACATTTGAGAAGTGTCATTAATGTTTGAGGATTTCACCACGGACCCTAGCCTCACTGTGCGTGTGGGCAATAGTGTATATTTATAGAGGATAAGAAACAACGTTCAAAACATTGCTGGCTAACAAGTGCTTACCCCATGCAATGAGGACTATCTTTGACACATATGTCCGTGTGATTTCAATAAAGTTTTCACAGTGAAAGAACTGCTGTCCAATGCGTTATATTTGCAAAAACAGACAATTTGTTCATTGCATACAAATGATCAGTCCTTAGCGAACGTTGTCTCGCACATAACGCCATCGTGCATTCTGATTGGTCAATCAATTTTTTTTAGTATTTGGTGTAAAAATTCATTGTAAAAGAAATCGAACACCGGTTGTTGTTTATATTAAAAAGATAATATAGTCTAAATAGCCCACTATAGTGAGGCTAGGGTCCGTGGATTTCACATCTAAATATATTAATTGTCGCATTGTGTAAAGCATTTTAAAACGGTTTATCTGCCTTTAAATACAGCCTAGGAAAACTGTAATCAATCGAAAGAGAGAAAGCCAATTTGCTAGCGAATACTTGGTTTGACCTTTAAGCTTGAGACACATTACATTGCACTTTTTCCATAATTGATTCGTCCCTTTAAAATTGGGTTTTCCATATTTTTCTGAAAGTGTCATCCTTGCTGAAAAATTGAAGAGATTGGTTAAACAGTTAGCTGAGGTGGCATGAAGAGGTTAATACACTATGAATATAATAATTATAAGAAATAGAAAGGAAATGAAGGATTATGCAATAGAAAGGTTAGTAACTGTTGCTGTTAGACAGTTCATACATATTGTCCAAAGTTTGGAGGATAGGTCCCCATAATTCACCCCTTCTTAAAAAACAGAAAAATGGTGCAATTGGTATAAGGCAGCAATTTTTTTGAATGTACCTCATCCATGACAATGAGAATGAATTTTACTAGACCCATGGGAAAGCAGTTACAAAACAGGCAAGGCAACCAGAAAAAGTGTATGTGTGAATTCCACTGACTATTGTATATTCATGGATAAGTTTTGTTTATTTCACACCAAAACTCCAGACGGTGCTGCTGCTTTATAGTTCATAAAATTAACACTAGGGCTGATCCCACATATTCCTATGACATGTGAACTATATATATATTTCCTAATATTGTGTTCAGTGCCATATTACATTACTAAAGTAGGATCCAAAATAAATTTCTAGTCTTTTTTTACGAAGTCAAATTATATTAAAGGGGAACTAAAGGAAGTTTGCATGTTAAGCTTAAATGATCAATTAGATGTAAAAGAATATATTGCAGTGAAAAAGTATGTCTAGAAGTCAAGTTTAGTGTGGTTTTAGGCCAGTTAAAAGTGCAATTTACACCAACCGCCAACATGTAGGGGGCCGCCATTATTGCACACGGCACCAAGGCTAGTGACGTCACTTATGTCCTACTGAATGTATGAA
This sequence comes from Alitta virens, assembly GCA_932294295.1. Taxonomy (NCBI): domain Eukaryota; kingdom Metazoa; phylum Annelida; class Polychaeta; order Phyllodocida; family Nereididae; genus Alitta; species Alitta virens. The sequence goes on from OW028578.1 coordinate 33,260,411, forward strand.
TACAGCTAGGCTACCTACATATTAACTAATAGATTGCAATCGGTTTCTTAATTTCATTGCAATTAAAGAAAAAACAGAATAGATTGCACACCAGGTGTTAATTATACTTCTTTAATGCCAATTAATTACTGGGATTAATTACTGATTGCAGTGAAGTCCTGGGCAAATATTATGTTTCCATTGTCTGAATGCCTAAAGAATAATATAAACACAATATTTTTTTCCCAATAACGGATGCTTAAAAATAAAAAGCTGTGTAGGGTATTAAAGTAATGCAGTACAATACCATGAGGTATTATAAACTATTCACACAATATTTTGATTTTAAACAAATGTAGTTAAATTGTATTGTCTACTTTAAAAAAAAAAATTTCCTGGATGGTTAGATAGATAAATAGTCATACATTACTCCATTACTGAAAAATAGCAGGTATGATTCACTTCAATTTTTAATGGCCTAAAATCTATAATATTTAACATGATAATTATGTAAAGCTATGGACTGATGAGTATTTTATACGAAATTACTTACACACAGTTATTTGCTTTTATGATTTTATATAAACTGTTTTATGATTTTTTCCTTTTTTTCCATTTGAGTTTATATATAAATATAGGCCCCCTATCTATATGCTTTATATATTCATAGTACTCAGTTATCCAAGCATTCAATAATTGTATTACAAAGTCAATTGACTTCAATCAATATTTCTCAGCATGAGATCAAGGTGAAAGGGCCATAATTTTTTTAAATTAATTGTCCATGCTTAATTGAGTTACTTATGTACATTGTCTCAAATTGTTCAATGGCAATTTACTTGACACTTGGTGATAACCAGTGACATGTTCTCAACAAATTAAGAGCTCAAGTGCAATTAACACCTGTTTCTGAAACTCTCAGTTCTCACCAGTACAACAGTGACGTATTTCCGGCTGGTGCAAAACACCCGGGATAGTCCAAAATGGCGGCCTCCGTGGTTCACAACACAGAGCTAATAAATGCAGGATATTTCATTAGCAGTGCATATATACAAGTTATGAATAGCGTGGATGTGTTTTAATGGACCCAAGCTAATATCTGAGAGATAAAGTGCTGAAGGTGTTAGTACCCCTTTAAAAAACGTTTGGGGCAGCTCCAAATGACAGAAATATTGTCAATAACCAGTGTTGTTATAGTTACTTGCCTTTGTAACCAGTGACTTATTACATATTACCTTGAAAAAAGTAATCTAGTTACACTACTTATTTCAGTGTGGGTGGTAACTTAGTTATATTATTAGTTTGATAGTTATATTACTTTAGTTACCAAGACACCACACAAAGATAATTTCTTCATTAGATTCTCCAATTTACACATATAGGTTTGATTCCAGGTAATAATTTCCATATTGCGTTTGATTTAATGTTCACTATGTAATAGTAATAGATCTCTCCAGGTGGCCTCACGCTAGCGACAAAATATATTTATCTTTGTGAGGTCTCCTTGCGAAACAAATATTTATAAATGAAAATATGAAAATAAATTTTTTTTTTTTTGGCAAAATAAAAAGAATCTGAATCTGAATCTGAATCTTCTTAGATGTTGAGAAAGCTGGAGCACAAAGGCCTCCACAAGAAAGCGGTCTCCAAAGTCCTATAGCTAAATTATCAAATGAATCTGAATTTTTTACTGCACATATGAAAACTCACTGCAGAGGCTCACCTGGGTCTAGGTTTTCAGGTCATAATTGGCCACTAAATGTTGCTGCGAAGAGACCTTATTCATTTGTTAAATAAGTTCTCAACTCCTATGAGATAACCTACATTCACTACTTCATCAAAGGTAAGCACAATCCAAGATAAAAGAAAAGATATGGGAAGATTTATTAAAAAAGTCAGCATGCCATAAATAAAGATGCAAGTCAAAAATCAATACTTGAATGTGTACACAGTAGAAGAAGCCTATCATAGCAACTGTTATTCTATATTAGTAGAATATTAACAAAATATATGATATCATATATCAATTCTTATCTCATATATAAGTAATTGTATGAATTTGTATATTTTTTAGCATATTGACTATGTACGAATATTGCAATTAAGATTTTAGAAAAATTAATTGATTTTTTTTTAAATTCTGTTCTAAATCAACCTCTCCTAGACAAAGTTAGCTAAATAAAATAATGGTTGTTCCACCATAGCAGTATAGGTGAAGACCCTTGGTTTTCTTTGTCTTTGGTATTATTTTAATTGGGCATAACCATCTTATTATATGGTGAAGACCCTTTGTTTTTGTCAGTATTCCACCCCCCCCTCTTATTGTGTCATAGTCAGTCAAGGTTAGCTCAGTTAATAATCCCCTAGGACTAACTAGTTCAGTGACTAGTCCCCTAGGAAGCAAGGCTGTTAGTTCAATAACTATTCCCTAAGACTGATTAGTTCAGTAAATAGTCCCTAGGAGGAAGGTTACTAAGTGTTGAGCTAACAAACAACGCAGTGTGTACCCTCAAATATAACAGAATCGCCAGAGATAGAGTGGAAATAAATATAAATAGGATCAAGTAATAAGAGAGCCAGAAGGTGAAAGAGAGCAGAGAGAGAGAGAGAGAGAGAGAGAGAGAGAGAGGAGGAGAGAGAGAGGAGAGAGAGAGAGAGAGAGGAGAGAGTAGAGAGAGGAGAGAGAGAGAGAGAGAGAGAGAGAGAGAGAGAGGAGAGAGAGAGAGGGAGAGAGAGAGAGAGAGGAGAGAGTGGAGAGAGAGAGCGAGAGAGAGAGAGAGAGAGAGAGAGAGAGAAGAGAAGAGAGAGAGAGAGAGAGAGAGGTGAGAGAGAGAGAGAGAGAGAGAGAGAGAGAGAGAGAAGGAGAGAGAGAGAGAGAGAGAGAGAGAGAGAGAGAGCAGAGAGAGAGAGAGAGAGAGGTCACATTAGAGCAGATAGCCATAGGAGATGCAGATTGGCAAGAAGAAGAGTGGTCAAACACTGTATGCATAATGATGTGATGCAAGAAAAACTCAAACTGGTTCAAGGCCTGACTTCCGGCGGTCAAAAGGTCCATCACAAAAAGCGAGCAAAAACCCCTTTTTTTCTAGTCCATGTGAACAAATAGCGTAGAAAGCTAACTACGTTACATTATTTCTGAGTTCAAGGGGAATGACTTCTTTGAGAATGTATCTTCAGGGTAAGACATTCAAGTTGACCAGGTATTAGTGACCTTGAAATACTTTTTAAGGTCACAGAGCTTCGCAAAGGTAAAAATCAAGATATTTAAAATTTTTTTCTGTGAATGATTAAGTTGTAGAAAAGTGGCTATAATATTTTTGTCCGTGACTAAAATAATATTACTATTCATCATAAAGTAAAAGTTGTGATGGGGTACAGAATTCTAGTTTTCAAATTGTCTTTCTTTTTTGCAAGTACATCAATTGAGTTCTATATTTTTAAAGCAAGACGACCATCATTTTTATAGATTTATTTATTTTTGTTATGTTTTCATGGATATATTTTGTAGCAATATATGATTACAATAAAATAATCATTATAAATGTCAGTGTCAATGATACATGTTTGTATAAATCCAATGACAATCGTTATTTTCACTGTTCCCATTACATTCGTAATTATTTATCATAATCATGCACGAAGCCATCTGCAATTTTCATCCACATTTTGAAATACTGGAGCTGTTGTGTTGCCTTGGGTCAGACTTTTGCTCAAATTTCATTCCTCATTCCTTTGTTCTTTTATCAGACTTTCTTGCAATTTAGCCCAGAACAGTTCCTTCCCAGCGTTATCTTCCACATACTCTATGCAGGTTAAAGTTTTCATGTGACGGTCCATCTCCTTTGACACTCTCATTTGATCTAACTGTTTAATGTAGCATATGATTACATGCTGGTGACCTCTAGTAAGCGCCATATGAAGCTCAAAATTACACCAGTAGCTGGCCACAAAATCTGGAGTCAGGATTATCAGTGTTCGTTGGCTGTTTTCTACCGCATTGACAATGTTTTCAGCAATTGCAACTCCAGGTTCAAAGTCCCTTTGTCCCACACAAAGTTTCAATCCCCAATCTTCCTCCACTTTTGGTACTAAGCACTCAGCAACCCACTCATAATCCTTCTCATGGTTGTATGACACAAAAGCATCATATCGGCTTGTCAAGATGTTCGTTTCCATATCATTCATGGCATTGTTGAAGAATGTCATGCGGAAACGACTTTGGACTTTATAGAATTGCCACCTCAATTTCCAACGAAGTTTGTACAAAGTGAAGGCCATAATTACCACTGTTGACAAAGTAATTGTTGCAATGACTACTGCCACAGTTTTAGTAATAACAGACTCATGTTTGACTTCATTTATACAGTGTCTGAAAACATCCTCAGTTGCTATTACCATAATTGAAATATACTCATCTTGGAAGTCACTGTAACATTTGTATGATTCACTGTTCTTAAAGGAAACTGTTGTGTTCACCATCCATCCAAGAAAGTCTTTGTTAGGACATGTACATATGAAAGAGTTTCCAGTAAAGTCTATCTGTTTTAGTTGGTGGTTTGTAGATAGAGTTTTGAGGTTATTTACTTGGATTTCATGGATTTCATGAATGTTATTTTGTGACAGATCGAGCACTTGTAGCTTTTGCAGATTAGAGATTTCAAAAGCAAAACTTATCAGTTGATTTCGCTTCAGAGAAAGTATTTCCAAACTGTCCAGTTTAGAAAACAATATTTTATTGTTTGCTAAGTTGAGCCGGACACCATCCAAATATAAGTATTTCAGCCTTTGTAATTGATGAAATGGGTTATCATTGAAAAACATTGGGCTGAATGAGTTATTGAGTAAGTCAAAATAAATTAATTTTGGCATATTTAAAAATGCTGGTTCTATATACCTCAAGGAACAATTTTTTAGATCGAGAAATTCTAGATTGAATAATCTCTGATCCCCTGTGATGTTATACAGTTGTACAGAATAAAGACCAAGGGTAGCAAGGGGAGCAATAGCAGTATCATTCCTCATATCAAAGAAAAATGAAGTGTCCAGGATATCCATGATTAGAGCTAAATGAAAAATGCAGGTATATCTTGCTAGAGTTGATAGCCTCAGACCTGGCTTGAAAGTCACACCAGAATAATTAGACAGTGTATGATCACAACTTGGCACTGTAACATTAGGAAACTTTGCTATGAAGTAACTCTCATTCAGATCTTTTATTCTCCAGTCAGGAATATCTGGTTTCTTGTAAGCATGGCAACGGTATACAAAAGCATTCATCATAGTTGACTGAGGAGTTTCAACAAGTTCTTGTAAATCAACATCTTCAAAACAATCGCGAACACCTCCTTTGTAGCCATCAAATTCCAGTGCGAGATAAACCAGTCCAGGGAAAGAGATATTCATAAGTCCCTTAGGAAGCTTGTGTAAATCAGGTAGGTTTATAACTAGGTTGTTTATTGTTTGAAAAACTGGCGAAGTGAGATGTTCGCTTTTGAATGCTTCAAGTTCTCTGGGATCTATAGTCGTTTTATGATAAATAATTGTCTCCATTTTGTCAGATGTGATGTTGATTGGTGCACGAAAAGGAAAAAATTCCATGTTTGACAGAATAAAAGATTTGAGATTCTCAAAATGTGAAAATAAATGACCCATAGACGATACATTTCCCTGTGGCATTGAATTTATACCATCCACGAATGAATGCATCCTTAATGACCAGACAATTAAAGTTGTTATAGAATCCGGTTCAACAAAGTTTGGCACTTCATCAAGGTATGCAGCATATTGGCAACAACATGCTCGAAAAGCAGCATGATGGTGAGATGCGTGGTTTTCTGGTGTTCCCTGATTAGTGTGATTTTTCTGAACTTCCTGAGGTGACAGAATTCTCAACATATTCTGAAGGCATCCTCTGCAGCTACCAAATGCATATGAGTGTTCAGATGTGAAGGAGAAATACTCTGCATGTTTTATTACGACACCAGATGTTGGACAGCGTGTGAGTGGCACCTCTGAAAAATAATAATTTTATTATTGCAATCAATAACAAATGAAATGTCGTGGTTAAAACACTTGTTTATTATTTGCATCAAATTGGTCTTAGTACTAAATGCCTGGAATTAAATGGTGATACCAATTGTCTTCAACCGACCATGACATTAACAAAGTCTTGCACGTATCAGATATCATAATAATTGAAGCATTTCTTGAACATTTAACTTAACAAAATTTCGAAATAGTTACCAGGATATTATGTTTGACTTACCAATAAAAGGAACCCTTTGCAGGCCACAGACACTGTGACAATCTCTGTAAAAACTGTCTTCCAAATTGCAGCAGTTTAAAGGGGGTTTGCCTGACACAATGGCAATGCAAATATAAAATAATGAAATCCTCAACTTGGATTTCATGTTCACTTGTGGAATGTCTACACAACAATGAATGTCTGGAATCAAAATAGCAAGTAAACTATGAGCCAAGAATGTATATTTACCTACAGACAAGCCTCTCAGCCTGAGGCTGAATATTTTCAGAATGACAGTATATGTTCAAAAGGCATGTCTTTATGATGTACTTCAGAACTCTTCCTCTTTGCTTATATTAAAACAAAACTTATGATTCAATATCAGATATGCTAGTGTGGAATTTCTTGTTTAAAGTAAAATGATTTTGCTTTTAAAATAATTATATTTGTTGTAAAGGAGCTGATGACACAGTAGCATGCCAAGCTCTAATCAAACTCAACATATTCACATTGAAACACAGTAAATTGTGTCCGAGTTTAAAAATTATTTTAAATTGTCACTGCTGAGTTTATATATATATATATATTTATTTATTATTTAATTCACACCAATATAGTACAGTTTAAGAAATGTAGAATAATATAATTATATACAATAACATGAATTTATAATAATAAATAAGTTGAAATATATGCTATTAAAGTCAATATTTCTTCTGATGTGAGCTTCCCATCTAAACAAGCATACAGTTCCTTAATCTGTTCAGATCTGGAAAAACACACATCTCCACCGATCATCTTGTGCTTTTGATGCAGGCTTAATAGTTTCTGTTTTGGGCAAGTCCACCTGGCACTAATAAATTCAATGTTATTGATTATTCATATATGCATTGCTAAGTAACAATTGCCATGTCCTTTGAGTTCAGGTTAGTAATACCAGGTACTTAAAGTTAATCCATGCAATATCACAAGCTTTAGCAGGTAATAATTGGTATTAAATTTATGATGAGTTAATTACATGTGTTCACCCAGCTAAAATTCATTACCATAGTTAGGGTCCAAAGGCTAATTTATTTTCGATGTCGCTTCATCAAATTTGAAGTTAACCAAAACTGCAGAGCAGCATCATAGATAAAATTATGCTTGTCATAAACCGTTACCAAATGTTTTAGGTTGTCGCAGTAGACATTCATGCAGTTTTGTCCAGAATAATTCTCCATTGTCAATATCTGCTTCATACTCTATGTACGTGACGGTTTTCATCAGTCGCCGCATAACTTTAGTGAGGACTTGATCGTCTACTCTTTCAACATAGCATATAATTAATTGCTGGTGACCTCCACAGAGTGCCATATGTAGCTCGAAGTCACACAGGTTGCAAGTGAGGAAATCTGGTGTGAGGATAATGAGAGTCCGTTGACTTCTTTCAATTGCATTTACAATGTTCTCAGTGGTAGGAACACCGGGTATGAAGTCTCTGTCTGGTATACACAGTTTGAGACCCCATTCATCTTCGACTTTGGGTATCAATCTATTAGCTACCCAATCATAATCCGTCTCATGGTTGTAAGACACAAAAGCGTCGTAATAGTTATCTAAATTGACCAAATTGATATTATCCCTTCCTTCCTGCATGCATGTCTTACGAAACCTCTGCTGCAATTTGTAAAATTTCCACTTTAAATTCCAGCGGTTTTTATAAATACAAATGCTCATTATGATGCATACCAACAATGTCAAGGAGGCCACAATGATGTCAATGAAGTATGTGTCAATTTTAGTAGCATTCTGACAGAAGTTGAAGAATTCTGTATTGTTTAACCCAGCAATGGTAACAAAGCTCTGATTGACCTGATTAAAGCATTGGTAGAATTCAAAGTTTCTAAAAATGATATTAGTATTAAATAACCATAGCAGAAAATCTATGTTGTAACATGAACATATCATTTTATTTCCTGTGAGATCAACAAATTGCAGGTTGTGTTTCTCTGAAAGTTCTGTGAAATCCCTTGTCTGTTTTTCATTTAATGTATGAATGGCATTATCAGACAGATCCAACTCCTCCAGTTCAGTCAAATTAGAAATGTCAAAATAGAAACCACTTAACTTGTTGCTCTTCAAAGACAGGTGTTTCAGACTTTTTAATGTGGAGAATAGATGGATATTAACCAATGTTTCCATGGCAACACCATCCATCTGTAGATATTGTAAGTTCTGTAATTTGGTAAATGGGTCTGATTTGAAAAAACCTTCCAACAAGGAGTTATTCGTCAAGCTGATGTATGTTAAATTTGGGAGATCTAGAAAAGCTGGGTTGATGACTTGTACAGAGCAATTTGTCAGATCCAAAATTTGGAGATTTAACAGTCCTTGATTTCCAGTAATATTCTGCAAAGGAGTGTCAGAAAAGTTCAGAAATGTCAGAGGAGATATGATGCCATCAATGGAGTCAAAGAAGACACTGCTATCAAAGTAGTCCATGTGAATGTCTAGGTGATGGATGCATGTGTATTTTGCCAAATTTGACAGCCTGAATGCAGAATCATGAACTGAGAAGTCAGTGATATTTCTCAAATTGGCGAGATCACAATTTGGTTTCGTCAAACTTGGAAACTGAACCATGAATGACTCGGGTGTTAAATCCTTTATTTCCCAGTCTTGAAAATGTGGTCTTTCAAATTTGTGACATCGCAGCACAAGAGACTGAATACCATGGAAACTTTTTACCAGCTTTCTAGTGCTATTAAAACAAGTGTAGGGCTTGCCACTCCATCCCTCCAGTTCAAGAGCTAGATAAGTCAGATTTCGGAAGTCTACATCCAAAAGCCCCAAAGGATATCTTTCTAACTGACGAAGAGTGAAGACAAAATTCTTCAAAGTTTTCTGTAATGGTGAAGTTATCCGCTTTTGCAGATATTTGGCTGTGTATTGCCTTAGCAGGTACCAACTTAACGGTGATCTGTGACATATGAGAGTCTGTAGGTTTTCTGATATTAGTGTGAATGGTTCAAAGTCTGGGTTATACTGAGATTCATCAAGGTGATGGTGAATGATTACATTTTTAGATTTTATCTCAACAGAATCTAGTGTTGGGTTCCATAGGAACTTAGACAGAATTAGACTTTTGAGTTTGTTTGCAGAAACAACAGTCTCCACACGCACATTATCAAATGGGTTCGGTTCAATTCTAAATGATCTCAGAACTAAATTGGTGATCTTATGATTGTCCACAATTAATGTATTATTCCCACCCAATGCCGAACCAATGCTCGTGCCATATATGATTAAAGAATCAAGGTTATTAAGGTGGTTGACTATCTCAGACACACCATATGTATCATTCACTTTAATTGTTGATATCATTAGTTTGGTCAAATTCTGTAAGCTTGAGAGAGCATTCTCTACGAATCTGCTGTATTTATCATAACCAGCACCTCTAAATGCTATTGCAAAATGTCGAACATGCTTCATGTAAGAAAAATTCACTAGGGCCCTATTTTCTGTTGTATTTTCTTGCAAATAATTGACAAGCAATGGATTGAAAGATATATCAAGAGCTTTAACATTTGCCAGTCCTCTAAATGCCTCTGGGTGCACCTTGGTTATCCTATTAAAAGCCAAATCTAGCATCTCCAGATTGGGATATTCTTTGAATGCGGACTCAGGGAGACTTGCAATATGGTTGTTTCTTAAATCCAGTTTGGTAATACCAGTACCAAATCCATTAGGAACGTTTGTCAATGAACATCTGTGACAATCAACATGAAATAAGTTGTCCACTTCACAACAACCAAACAGATCAGCACATTTTACATGATAGACAGACAAGGCATAAAGCAAAATCCATAAAGATATAATCCAAGCCATTTTGAATAACCTTTCTCTGCAGGCAAGTAATTGAATCTACTTTATTTCATCCTTCTCAAGCAATAAAATGTATGATATACATCAGAAGTTCAGTGTTCTCATTAATTCTGAGAAAATAGAATAAAATATAATTAATTTTAAATAGTGAAGTACAAATATATTGGCAAACCTATCCAGCAGTACAGAATATTGTATTGTATTGGATGTGTTAAATAACAATGTGGAAAATAATCCCGAGGTCTATTAAATGTTGTAAGCCAGCTGCGTTTTTCTTTAGTGTATAATATACCACACTGTACTGAAATGCCTGAAGCTTGAAGATATATATGTTCATATATAAATCCATACATAGAACATGCCTTGTTGAGTAAGCCTCATATTATTTTAACTCAGTCTTGTTTCTTTATATCTGCCTGCAAAACATATTTTTATAATTAATTCAAAAACTTAGGCTAGATATCCTTGTTATTTTTTCTGGCACGAAGCATATGTACAATGTTTACAAATGAATCGCCAAGAGCAAAACATGTTGGCAAGTAATATCGGGATTTCTGAGAAAGTAAAAAAAAATTCACATGCTGAAGAAATAACAAGATTTAATTTGTATCCATTTATTTTTGCATTATAGTGCCTAGCAAAAAAGTGGTTACATTGCAAACAATCGCAATTTTTCAGTCTTTCAAAGTACTTCTGCCACGTCACATTGGTTGTTATTGTTTGTAGCTTTAAGCTATAAAAAACCATGGAATATCTCCAGCCAACCTTAACTGTTTATAAAACACAGCGATCAACATTTTAGGATAATCCCTCTGTCGTTCAAAACTCTTGACTGAAAATATTTTGGACAGTTGTTTCACAAAGTTTGAAACACGTAATAGATAATGCCCGCGTTTTCTTCGACATGGGAGTTATTGCGAGGCGTTAGCCAAGCAATAATCCCATGTCGAAGAAAACAAGGGCATTATCTAACTTATACCACTTAAGATGTTGCCTATTTTGCAAGACATCTGTTTGCTTGTTAAGTGTTTACTTGTTAAGTTTTGCCACAACATTTGCTCATATAAGTGTGACCATGTCCTCCCTGCTGTTCTTAGTACATGTGATATATCCCCCTGTAATCCAGGCTTTTGATTGGCTGTGGAAGGCAAACAGTGGTATAAATCACATGAGCACTTTATTTAGTCATTTTCAGTGCTTGCTCAACGAACTGCGTAATCACTATTATGCTTGGCATTCTAAGAATCATGGAACAAAAACGACTTGACTTTGCCACAATAACTTCCTTATTTACTTGGATATAAATTTGGAAATTTTTGACAATAGACAGGTAAAATTTGGGGTATTTCCAAAATGCTCTTTCCTTGACTTTTTGTTTGTGGGCAACATGTTTGCTTTACCATTGTGCCACATAAAAAGCAAGCATTCAGTGGAAATTGATATTTAGCATTTTCTCGAGTGCTATAATAAGTGCCTTCGACTGAATTGTACATTTATTTTGATTCAACACATTTCTCATTATCTTACCTAATGAGATGGCCTAAATAACAACCAATTAAGAATGAAGAAATAACTGCAACAGATGGCAAAACTATATAGTTTTTCAGCCAGAAAGCCTAAAGGAAGTGCACTTAAATTTTTAAATTTAGAAAATAAACCGAAAAAACTATAAAGGACCTCATTGTGATACAAAATTAACTTGAAATATGTAACTGTTAAACAGTTATTAGGCTTCACCGATTGTATTTTGGTTGATCAAAAGGACAAGCTATATATTGGAGGATGCAGAAATTACATAGTTGATAGTGTTCTTGTTTATTTATCCTTAATAATTCATAATTTCAGGTTAACCTAGTGATTGAAAAACAAGGTGAAAACGGACAAAGTATTTTTGTTGCTAAGAATAAATGATTAACATGGAATTAAATTATTTCAAAACTGCCATCACATTTTGAAGTGGCGAAAGTTTCATTAAAGGCATGTAGTAGAACAATAAAGAATTTTCTTATATACATAAATAATCGTCAAAAATAGCAATTTTAAAAATATTTCCAGATATTATTCTAAATTATCAAAATGTTGCTTTTAAATAAATTTTTATAGCATAAAAATTACTCCATTCAACTCTGTTTCATTAAAATTTCAATATTATTTTAATGCATGTAATTAATTATCTCAATATCACAATGTATTGGTTTTATATTCTCTATCTTTAATTTGTACCAGCTCGATAAGCATTTCTGCTTCTTCTGGTAAATAAACTAAGAAACAAACAAACAATTATAAACAATATGGTTGAAAATTGAGGCGTATGGAAACATGAGAGTTTTGATATTTCCCCGCACAAAGAATATTTTTCCAGTACAATTTTGCTAAATATACTGTCGCTTCACATTAACTTGATAGTAAAGTTACAATTGCATAATGATAGTAAACAATAAATAAATTAAATTACATAGCGCCTGTTTCAGAAAATATTTCTGCTCACCAGCGCTTGGATAAAAGAAGCCTGTTGTTCATAGGCAGTATTGAATAGATGAGTTTTTAATTTCCTCTTAAAGTCATCATGGGTGGAGATTAGTTTTATATCTTCAGGTAATCTAATCCAAAGGTGAGGTGCAATCACTGAGAAAGCAGGAGCCCCAAATTTGTTATTAGACTCAGGTTTGAGGAGCAAACTATTGTCATTGTTTCTGAGATTTATTGTTTTCTGAGGCGGTTTCCTCCACAGATTTAATATTTAAGGTGGTGTCTCGTTGTTGAGTGCTTTCCAAGTAATGCTGAGAAGCTGGAATTCAATTCTGGAACTAATTGGCAGCCCAGTGAAGTTATTTTCTGATATGAGTAATGCGATGATGTTTCCTCAGTCTAATTGTAGAGTTGTGCAATGCAGAAATTGTTACTTTGTTAAACAACTGTAAACATGCATTTTTTAATAATCTTAATATGTACAAAGTGAACAGAGCAAATACTAAGATTTAAAAGAACAACATATTTAAGGCAAGCTTTGGAAAAATGGTGGCACCACCCTATTTTTTATGTCTTCTGTGTTTGACAACAAACTACAATCTTAAGTCACCCCCAGTAATTTTGTTGCAATTAACAGTAAATACATGTGTTGCCTTTGGGCTAGATACTCAATTGTCTACTCTTTGGGCAAGTAAATGAATTTTAAAACGGCTGCAAGAATTTTCGAATTATGAATTATAGTCCTTGTATCAAAGCAAAGACACTGATCAAATTTGGCAAGCAACCTCTTAAGAATACTGTGAAATTAACAACAATATTATCTTGATCTACATAGAACACATTCCAAAAACTCTTGCTTCACTCAACTGAAATTCCTAAGCTAAAAATATGACTAGTTAAATATCATTTATTAATATAAATTTAGTTAATCAATAATTCTCGCATCTGTTTCCTGGCGCTGCTGGTCATCCAACTACCAATCATAGTCCACTTCATTTTAATCCCTTTCATCCTAATAAAACCGAGCTGCTTAGCCCTCCTCGGCATTCGTCTTCAGCCTTTCATTTTCCCACCCGTCCATCCCCTTCTTTTTTTTATTTTGTTTATCATTTCCGTTTCTTATTTCTATTTTTGTATTCAAAATTTTCTTGGTTCACCATTTCTAAATTAACCATGTGTATGGTCTTATTTCAGGATGCTCGGTATAAATGTAAGTACTTTGCTATAAGTTTTAGCATAAGTATTTGTTTTTTGTTCGTCTAACCCTAATGTTCTAGGGTAGCTCGTTATTTTTAATTACATAAGAATATGGATTAAGTCTAATTCTAAACATAAGTAAAAGAATAACAAATGTTCTCTAATGTATAATTAAAGTGTTACCTAATGTATGTAAGATGTTTGCTAACTTTGTGTGGGTGTCCACAAGAGCAATATCTCTGTGTATATGTTTTGATATATGTATGCTGCCAATAAAAGGCATTTTCTATCCACGCTATCATGTGTGTCTGCCTTTATTATTTTGGGTTAACAGTTATCATATAATTCCAGACTTTCTCTGCTGTATTATGGCTTTTCATATGCCACATCTAACAAACCTGCTGGGGCGGGGGCATAGCTCAGAGGTAGCGCTCTTGGCTTTCAACCGCTGGGTCCCGGGTTCGATTCCCGGTCGAGCCTAAGTTGGATGGCTGTTTCATCCTTCGTCTCATTGCCATGGTCTCTGCCTGTCCTAATTAGCCCAACTGGTGCAGAAATACAGGACGTAAAGCCCTAATCACACACACACACTAACAAACCTGCTGTCTTAAAAAGTTCTGATCACAGTAAGTGATATTAAGCAAAGATTAGCTTTAGTTCCTGTTTGTCCATGACATTAGTATTCTGAAACAAATATATTTTTTCATTGTCGTATTTTGTTTTACATGTTCTAACGCCCTCTTCACACTTCAGTTGTCTCTAAATAAATTCTGTAAAATCTCCTATGTCGGTTTAACTTACTCTTGGTACTTCACTCTTTTGTGTCTCACTTGCTGAAAGTTATTTCCTTTTCAATAAATTTGGTTTGTTAATAAAAAATATATAAGGTTTACTTCCTGTTTGGCAGTATTTTGCAACATGCATAGTAATATCAGAGAATGATTTGTTCATATTGTGTGAAACAAGAAACTTGAAAAGAAGCCGAAACTACACGACATAAACAAGAAATATGCAGAACAGGCATAGACATCAATCACATGACTTATTTTGTAATACTTACATGTTCTTTTATCCTGGCTAGGTTGTAATGAGGATCACATGACTTGTTCCACTTCAGTGAATCCAGAGTATAAAGCCAGACAAGTCGAAAAGCAAGCACCAGACAGTCCTGGAGTTCTTACACATTTTGTCTACTTGTTTATTAACTTCAAACATGAATGGAATACAGTTTGTCTTATATCTTACATTAACAGTCACTGCTCTTACAGACCAGAATAAGGTTCTGGTTGTTGCACGTTCGTCTTTGTCAACTGCAGCAGCGAGCCAATGTCTTATTGAACCAATGAGTTACAATTATGCTGACCATGACAAAAAACCATCCATCTGTAGTGCTGAATTTGATACGGATGATATCTTTAATGCCTTCGACCACTCTAAATCTCGCCTGATAGTCAACATTGAATGTGTAGGCAAGACAGACAGATTAAGTCAAAATAAGTGCATTTGCTTTGATGTGTATTACAATGATGAATTGAACTCATCTGTCCAAATCCGGGGGCCTCCATACAAATGCAACAATCACACCATCACACTAAATAGAAATCATTTTCGAGGTCAGACCAAACTGCAGGTAAGGCCCTTTCTAATCAGTATTCATTTTATCTTATTTCAAACCTTTATCCATATTTTATTTTTTTCGTTTTATTTATGTTAAATTTCATCTTGACTTTATTATCTTACATGTCACCAGGAGTGTGGTTTTTTTCTCTAGTCCTGTTTATAAACTGTTGATTTTTTATCTGTTGTTTTTCCTGGGCATAACATAAAAACAACATTTGCTGGAGTTAAAACCGTTAATCAAAACATAGACACAGGTCACTGTAATATAATGCATTCTTGTAAAAGTGCGTGACTATGAAAGGCTAAAACAGAAAATTCTTACATTTATAACCAAACGATTCCTTAATAGACAGCCTCATTATGCATTTTCTGAAAGCTTACTATCTTTGCTTTATAAATAATTATTTAACTAGTGTCACCTGGGTGATGTTAGTACAACTACAATAACTGGAATACATTC
Organism: Alitta virens; assembly: GCA_932294295.1. Classification (NCBI taxonomy): domain Eukaryota; kingdom Metazoa; phylum Annelida; class Polychaeta; order Phyllodocida; family Nereididae; genus Alitta; species Alitta virens. The sequence goes on from OW028578.1 coordinate 33,276,244, forward strand.
ATATTATAATGTTTACCTTTTTTTTTCAATGACCATGGCCTTTGAGCATGACCTTGACCATGAATCCTATTTTTAGTGTCACAAATCAATTCTCCATCCTCGAAAACATATATTTAGACACTTTTCGTATGTAAATACCATTTTTCCTACTTGAGATTTGAAAAATCAAGGAATTTTCAGTTATATAAAAATTGGCTGACTTTTCCTAATTTGTCGTGCTGTATTATCATACAATTTCAGAGTCCTGAGAATATCAGCTTTCAGAAAATATATATTAACCTCTCAAAAATTGGGGTCTGGTGCAGGGACTAATAGGCATATAATTATATAAAACAATATTACCTTCTTGTCTTAATATGATATTTTGTACCATTGCATGATCATTTGTGCATAGCAATTTAACTTTAAGGTACAATAAATAATATAGAGCTGAACTTAACTCTAATGCACTTACCCTAATATGGCCTAGTGGTGCCTTGTGATAGCTACACTGACATATATTTTTCTAAAAAGTAAGGCCCTTTTTACTTTTGTCCACTAAGTTTTACATTGTCTTATTTTGATGCAAATATACTTGGATATTAACATGCACATTGTAATATTCAGCCGATTTGGTAAATATGAATGAAGAACTGCGTTTATGTTATTGTTTAACAGCCAATACCCTGTTTGTTTTTTGGACAATGTAGTTAAATATATTGGTGTATATAACTATATTAGTGGTCTAATTTTCATGTGAGCATGATATTATAACGTCTTACAAATATCTTCTTATGAAGGTAAACCTGCAGGAACCCTGTAATAACAGCAATTCATTCTGTTCAGAGTAAAGCCAAGTGGGCATAAAAAGTATTGTCTATCATTTTCCTGCCATTTAATTGTTCTGTTTAAAAGATTTTATGCACAATAAGGTATATTCAGTTCACTAGAATTATCAACACAGCGGCATTTTCCCTTAACTAATCTACAACTAAGATTATCATTTATATGTCCAAAATAGCCTAAGGAATATATATGAAATTCAGCAACGATGTTATGCCGCATAAAGATGTTGGGTATAATTCATACAAAATGAACCTTTTAGGTTTGTATTTACTTGTTTTAAATAAATAAAGTCTAAATACAAATAAATACAAATCTTAAAGGGTTTTTTGTATGGAATGATACTCAACACGCCCATTTTAATGCCGTTATGAGTCAAAATATTTTTTGCCTGATGTTTACATTTGGCTCGCAACTGAAAGAACTATAAATTATGAATTGCCATATTCCCTTCAACAATTACTGAATTGTTGGGTGGCTGATTTGCATTAAGTCTATGGCATTTAAATCAGTATTTATAACCAAACACTTTACAGGTGTACATATATGAAGAAACCAATAATAAGTATTGGAGTCAAGTGAAAGTAACATAGATCATTATGCAACCATATATTATGAAATTGCTCATTATAAGCAAAAAATGTTGAATGGGTTGAGCATGACAATACCATGATCAAATATTTAATAATTGTATGCATATGAATTGTACAACATTTATGTAATAGCTAAGTATGGGAAGCTAAGGAATATGAAGTAAGCAACACCATTTTTAGCATTTGTTCAAGATTTGCCATTATCATAAAAAAAAGAAGGATGAAAGAAATGTCAAAATTAAGCTTAGAAGTGAAAGTACTATAATCTAGATATATCATTGGCAAAATGTTACTGATTTAAGGATCATAGAGTCATGGATACAGGGTTTGAAAGAGTACCAAATTTTCATATTTTTTTTTTTATATAAAATAATCTGTCATTTCTCGTCATGAAACCCCAAAAAAGTATCTCTAAACTATTTTAGACATATTCTTATTAATTTTTGTATGCATGTAGCTGCAGTAGTGTGTGAGTCCTGCTCTGGAAACTGAAATTGTTATGTTTTAATTTTCGTTTTTCTCTTAATATTTTATTTATTTATTTATTATGTCAATGTGACTGACTATCATAATGCACAGCTAAGTTATATAGAGTAATAACATATAAAATTTTGTTAGGGTAAGTGCATTAATGCTAGAGTTCTGCTCCGGAAAAATCAGCATGAACTGAATATCAAAATTGAAAATGCTATAATTTAGATATGTTATTAAGTTCTGTTCCGGAAACGAAAAAATTAATATTTTTCCTTTTTTTCTAAATTTTGCAAAAGAGCCAACATATGTCAATGTGACTATCAAAAGGCACAACTAGGCCATATAGAGTATTACTGTGCAAAATTTTGTAAGGGTAAGTGCATTAGTGTTCCGGAAACAAAAGTTTTATGCCTGCCCGCCCGTCGGACGGACATTGATGATAACAAAAAGCCGTTTTGAACTTCATGAGCTGAGGGCTAAAAACAACTATTTAATGGTAAATTAAAAACCTAGATCGCTGATTCATCAAACATTTTCACAAACTAAATTAAAAATGTAAAATACTATAATCTAGCCATTTAAGTAACAATTCAGTCTTATTTGATGAAAATCGGACTTAAACAAAACATTATTATAGTTCTACAAACCACTGCTTGTCACCTACTGCTATTGTCATATAGAAAACGGGTTGAAAGTAACCTCATCTAATCGAGGTTCCTTGCCTCACCTTCCTCAAATATATATATATATAATTTTCAAACTTATCCGTATAATTCGTTTTTCAGGAGCTGGTTTTGTCTCATGTACCAGTGGTGTCCATCTTGCCGAACTCTTTTGATGAGCTCTCTGCACTTGAATTGATATCATTCACTCACAACAAGTTTGGCAGCTCGGATTTGCCATCTGGACTGTTTTGCAATAACTGGAAGCTATCAAAACTACTGCTGGAAGGTCAGATGTTTTCTGAATTCCCATCCCAATTATTTTCTTGCAAAAATGTGACTCTTAGAAAATGTCTGCCTGAATTGACGGATATTAATATTACAAACACAGCAATCACCTCATTTCCTCGGGTTCCCTTAGGATGTGCTTCAAATGTTACATTACTGTCATTAAGTAATAGCAGTTTAAGAGATGTATATAACTTATGCACAGGATCAATGCAGCTACTGAAGACACTTATCATTCACCATAACAATGTATCAAAGCTAAAACCTTCCACATTTCTCAATTGTCCTAGCTTGTCTCATTTGGACTTAAGTTTCAATTCTTTCACTTACATCAAAAGTAAGTGGTTTGATGGTATTAAATCATTGTATAAACTGCTTATGAACAATAATTTGATCTCACATATAGACGGAAGTTTGGCTAGTCTGCAAATAACTCATATTAACTTATGCCACAACAAATTGAAAACATTGCCAGTGAATGTTTTGAATGGATCAAAATCATTGGAGCAACTTGAACTTCAGGACAATCTACTTAGTGATATTCAGCCAGGCTCTTTGGCAGGTCTACATGGATTAAAAGAGCTGGATGTTTCCTCAAATAACTTGACATCAATGAACACGTTATCAGAAGCTTTCAAGTATCCAGCAAAAAATCTATATACACTAACTTTTCGGCACAATAGAATAACTGAACTGAAAAAAAGGTCATTTTACAACTTTCCGAATCTAGAAAATATTTTTCTAACCAATAACACCATAACAAAAATAGATCCTTTATCATTTTCCACGGTTACTAATTTATATACGATAGCCTTAGGCCACAACAACATTAGAACAATCAGCAACGACACTTTCAAATCTTTAAAAACATTGACATGCATTCAGCTTGAGCACAATCAACTTGACTATATTGATACAGATACTTTCCCACCATCAGTGAACAAGTTACTTTTAGATGGAAACAGACTAACTTGGCCTCCTTGCATAGCAACAAGCAACAACCTTACCTATCTCAGCCTTTCACATAACAATATCACTACCCTAAACAGAAAATCATTTTGCAATATTGAAAAGCTAATTACACTGAATCTTAGTTACAATCATATTGAACTGCTTGAGCAAGAGGTATTTATCGAGGCCTTTAATTTAGAAGACCTTAATTTGAACTGGAATAGACTTAACCTTTCTTTTGCCACAAACTATTTTGAGCGAACTTCACTGAAAAAATTACGTTTGATAAACAACCAAATTCATTCAATCGAAAATTTGTTCTTCCATAAACAACTGCAGAAGTTAAATGAAATTTACCTGGCTAATAATCCCATCAAAGAGATTCCAATCTTACGACCCATATCTATATTGGCTGGTAAGCCACTTATTGAAACCCTAGATTTTTCATCTTGTAATATCACAAAAATTAATGGGGCAGCCTTCGATGACTTACCTCTGTTGCAGCAGATAAATCTGGGTAACAACGAAATGCAATCATTTTCAAATTTACATTTTGATTCTTCAAAGGTTGTTGTTAATTTTGCTAATAATCCTATTGAATGTTCCTGTAGAATGAGGTGGTTGAAGGAGAATGAGGCTCTTTTAACATTTTACAATCTCAGCTATTGTATTCACCCTATGAATAAAAGTATGGTGCTATTCAGGAAATTGCCATTAGATCAGTTTGTTTGCGAATCCATATGTTTTGATTATGAGATGTGTTCCTGTTTCTCTGAAATAGATGACAAAGCTGGTTACATATTACCAATTATTGTCAACTGTAGCAACAGAAATTCCACAGATACGCCTTTGTATTTACCAAAAACCGCGAAAGAAATCTATCTCCATGGAAATTATTACAATATATTAAACTTGACGATTTCATATCCTCACACATTTTTACAAACAAGAAAGTTGACTCTCCACAACTCAAAAGTTAGCGAAATAGAACCAAATGTTTTCAGTGCTTTCAGATACTTAGAAGAGCTTTATCTGCATGATAATGATATACAGTTCCTTCCAAAAGGAATATTCTCCCCACTCACTTTGTTAAGAACACTGACACTCCAAAATAACTTGATTTCATCTCTTGACAGTAATTTCTTACTCCATAATAATGCTTTGCAAGTGCTAAGATTGCATAAAAATTCACTGAATGGACTTTCACAACAAACAAAGCAAACTATCAAAGATATGGTCTACCTTCAAACTCTGACATTACATGATAATCCATGGATTTGCAAGTGTGACAACTTGTCATGGAAATCATGGCTAAATAGTCTTGATAGTCAGCAGAAGTTGGGAAATGTTCAGGATATCAAGTGCAAAAATGGTTCTTCTATTCTGACTACTCCTGATGATCTATTCCTGTGTCGCACGAGCCTTCTCTTAGTTACAGGGCCTCTAGTTGCCCTCCTTGCAATAGCTTGCATTGTCATGGTGCTAATTTTTTATCATCGACATTTCTTGGCAGTCTTGATATTCAACTTCTTCGGGATTCGTATGTATAAAACATGTGGTGTTATAGAAAAGTTTGAGTATGATGCAATTCTTCTCTTTGATGATGAACCATGTAATGAAGATTATTCTCATGTTATGTCTGCAGTCAATCAAATCTATGGCTGGATGACCAATCTTGGTCCACCATACAAAGTCATGATGCCTCTGATAGACATTGATGGTGGTGTCAGTTGGACAGAGGAAATATGCAGAGGGTTACACTCCAGTCACAAGAGTGTCATTTTTATTACAATGGAATTTATTCAAAAGGGTAGAACAGTGTTCTTATTTGATAATGCCTACAGCATGATGACACAGAGAAAAACATCGGATGTTATTATCATATTGGACAGCAAGGACACTTTGAAATATATTAAAAGCAAAGAGGTTTCTGATCAGCGACTGAAGGCTTTCTTGCGAACTAACAATTACCTGCTGTTTGGGGACAAACACTTCCATAAGAAGTTGCTCTACTTGCTGCCAGGAAATGTTAGACGCTTTCTCACAGTTAATGTCAACCCTCCTTTTCACATGGATGAAATATAATTCAATGGAACCCTTCATTAAAACTTTTCACATAATCACACATTACCATGACTGATTTTTACCATTGCATTTTTCCTGAACAATAATGTCCTCATTGTTTTGGATATTTTTGAAAATTAAACTGGAGTGATAGTATAATTGTGATGTTTGTTGTTTAAATGTGTTTTTCAATGTTCTTTTATTGTATGTTGTATATTATTTATATGTATTTGTTGTATCAAGTATATAGCTAATTAACAAATTTCACATGTGTTTTAACCTGGAACTGTTTGGACATGCATCTCTTCATACAATTTATGATTACTTAAAAAAATATTTACAAGGAGGCCACTGATATGCGAAATGTGTTATTATATATATGTTCTAATATAACATTTTGCAAATATATAATACATATGTTGTGGCTTCCAAACAGAATGTTCTCTTAGATGGTGATGAATCAAAATGATGATACAATGAAGGTAATAACATATTAAATTAAAGCCAGAGGTCGAGTTTTTTGTGCATTGTTTAGATAAATTATATCTATGCCAGAAAACATGTCATATGATATCAGCCAGACCAACAGTGTCAGTGGACATTTGCAGACATTGGTCCAAAGTTGTAAATAATTTTTTGTTTAAGTGACATGCAAAGAAGTACATGTACAACTACCCGGCATGTGCAATTTATCATCATAAATGCGAATAACAAACACAAATCACTAGATACCAGTTGTAATGCGGAAATTCTGGAGATTTTTCAAGGGACATTTATTTCCAATGACTAAAAAGATTTTTTATCATTCAATTTCATGTTAGATGGATCAATTGATAGATACATAGACAGATAGATCATTAGATAGATAGACAGATAGTTAGATAGATAGATCAATAGATAGATAGATAGATAGACAGATAGATCAATAGATCAATAGATATATAGATAGATACATAGAGAGATAGAGAGATAGAGAGACAGATAGATAGATAGATAGATAGATTGATAGATAAATAGATAGATAGTTAGATAGACAGATAGACCGATAGACAGTTAGACAGATACATAGATAGATAGACAGACAGACAGACAGACAGACAGAGAGACAGATAGATAGATAGATAGATAGATAGAAAGAGAGAAAGATAGATCAATAGATTGATAGATCAATAGATAGATAGACAGACAGATAGATAGATAGATAGATAGCCAGATAGATAGATAGAGAGATAGAGAGATAGACAGACAGATAGATAGAGAGATAGATATATAGATAGATAGTTAGACAGCTAGATAGACAGATAGATAGAGAGATAGACAGATAGATAGATAGTGGATAGACAGATATATGGACAGATAGACAGATAGATAGATAGTGGATATACAGATATATAGACAGATAGACAGACAGCTAGATAGAGAGATAGATAGAGAGATAGACATATAGATAGATAGATAGATAGATAGGTAGCTAAATAGATAGCTAGATAGAGAGAGAGAGAGAGAGAGAGAGAGAGATAGATATATAGAGAGATAGATAGATAGAGAGATAGATAGAGAGATAGACAAAAAGACATATAGATAGATAGATAGACAGACAGCTAGATAGATAGATAGACAGATAGATAGATAGACAGAAAGATAGATAGATAGATAGATAGATAGATAGATAGATAGATAGATAGACAGATAGATGGATGGATTGATAGATAGATATGGGAAGTGCAGCCCTCTAAGGCAATTTCTTGCCACTATCAAGGGTTGATTGATGAGGTGAAAGAGTCACTTGCCTCAGAATAGACACTTAGTACAATATGTACAAGGGACCACCAATTTAACATCTCATTCGATGACTTCAAGCTATATGTTGCCCATGAAGGGTGCCTGGGCGTGGGATTGAACCTAGGTCCTTCAGAGGAGCAGGCAAATGTCTTACCACTAGGCCACCCAGCTGATTATCAGCCAGCCCCTGCTTGATTTCGGTATCTTTATCACAAGCCGAATTGAGCCCAACAAAAAAAGAAAAGAAATCACTTGCTGCTACCCCCAGATACAGATTAGAAATTAGTTCAACTTCTATAATTAGACTTTGTGGACTTTCCAATGTTTTCGGTTTCCAAATGAATCAGTGCATGATATTTGGAATCACTTTTTTTGAGCACGAAAGACACGACACCGTCAATCAACCAACATCCAACTGAGACGCTCATGACAGACAGACAGCTAGACAGATAGACAGACAGACAGAAATAGTTTTTTCCAATACAGCCAATATATGACACGATACAATGAAATTTACAGAACTAGTATTGAGTTAGAAACAACATTAACTTAGGCCTAGCAATCATTGTGATCCTGGACACACCATTAAGCCAGAGTAAATCATAAGTGCCACCTCACAAATTAAGCAAAACTAACAATAGAAAAGTTAAATCAATATAAAATATATACATTTTTAAGATAATATGAAGGAAATAATGCAAACAGAAAGGAAAAATAAAGGAATTAACGATTAAACTGACAGAAAAAAAAAACAATAAGTGGATGACAAAAAGATAATTAATACTTCATGAAGAGTGCCTGTCCAAAGAATTGAACTCCGTAGCCACTATAGGCCATCAAACATACAACAAGAATGCAGGGTAGAACTGTAATGTACACACAATTTGTTTCAGTACAACTGTGTAACTCAAGTGCAGGTAAATAAGGAAGTTCAAATGTGACCAAATTGGTCACTGGGATAGAAAAACTTGGCAGTTTTTCTTATTTTGATACTCTTGTAAATGTTATCAGGAACATGATACATTTTATCTTATTTCTGACATTCTCCATGGCCAATACAGGCCAGTAGTATTCTCGCATTATTGCTGGTGCCACGTTCAATCTAATTCAATTGGAGTTTCCTGAGCATGAATAATTTCTTGCGTGAATCCCATAATCAACAAATAATTTCCGTAACCAAAATAACTCCGATTTAATGCAGTTTTGTGATAAATTGAGATATTTTGTAGTCAAAAGAAATATATTATTATGTGGTGACTGAGCTATGTTATAGTAAATTAATAAACTCAGGTAATTAGTAGCAATTGAGATATTATTATTATAAATTAAACTGCCATATTACACAACAACTAAAACAATGGTATGACTGTGATTACAAATTAGATAAGAAATCAATGGAGGAGACCTTGCTATAGTGCAATGCACCTCTGTTGGAGTACCACCCTTAAGAGGCTGGCTCTCGATGTTGTATGAGCTTACTGCCCAATAAGCTGATCCAGCATCTAAGCATCTTTGTTTACCTCGTCATAGTACCTTACTGCGAGATAAAATAGATTTACTTTGTAGACTTGTAGACAGTGTTAGGCCATAATGTGGATGTTGTTGGCCTTCTTGGGATGTATTTGAGCCCACTGGATGTTCTAACTGCAAGTGTTGCAGCGGATTATGTAATCACCTTACATAACCAAAAACTGATGGTGCTGTGGAATATTTGCATTTAATTATATACCTATATTATGTACTCGTATATAATTCCTTAACCTTTTTTATACATACTATTGCTTTGCAGGTTGTGGCAGATGCTGTCCAAATAGATAAAGGTGGCATCCCTATAGTGGCAATTGTCTTTGGGATGTTTCCGCCCAATTACTATATTTACCATTTCATTTATATGTAATAATAATCTGCCATTTTGGGAAATAAATGATATTCTGACTGACTCATTAGAGGATTTGACAAGGTCATCTTGCAATGTCAAACACCTTACCATAAAATGTTGTCAAGACTATTTGGATTTTCAGAGGAATGTCATCAGTGTCTTTGACATGATGATAATATCAGTGACTATGGATTCAAGCAATGCAGTTAATTCAGCCAGCAAGGATGAAAAAAGCGGTTTATGGTTTATGAATGATATTTTAATTGCAAATGCAAAATGGTTAACAACAGATCAGAAATTCATATAACCAGTAGCACCAAAGTATATGAAACTGTATACATGTATAAATAGAAACTAATAATTTGGACCAAAGGTATTCATCCATGTATATTTAATACACATTTGAAATACGTCAACAGTCTATATGTTTTCTCAGTGAGTTAATATAACATAATCTGGGCAAAACACTGTGTAGGTACAACTGTTCATCCATCAATAATTGGCCAACATTTATTACATTAAATAACAGGTGCAAAATTTTCACTGATTTCAGCTAGGTAAATTACAATGAATATAATTTATATAAGTCAACATGAAATAAATATGGTATATAATCGCAAAAATTTCTTCAATATGAACTAATTAGTGAAACAGCCTGAGCAAAACAATTATAATAACAATTTTCAACCCATCACAAAAAGCTCACATATCTTAAAACCTAGCACTATATGAAACATGCAACAGGTTCTATAACATTAATTTGTACAATGCAATAAATTAGGTATAATAAGTACACAATGACATAGCACAAGAACCCAAAACATACAGTATTTTCTCAACCCTTGTGACCGTGGACCTTGCGAAGATGCCGTAACATGTTTCCGGACTGAGTGAAGGACCGAGAACATGTCGGGCAGACGTGAGGACGAAATCCGGAATGAGTGCGAAGGTGTTTGGTTAGCGTTGACCGGTGAGCGAAAGATCTCGGACAAGATGGACACTGGAATGGTTTCGGAGAAGTCCTGGAGCGTTTACTCGGAGGTGAGTCATCTTGATTTTGTGTGCAAGGACGTTTCTCGGAGGCGGGTCCATGGTGGAAATTGAAGGGTACCATTCGATTGGAGGTGTTCCCATGGAAACCGGTGTCATACACAGGGTGATGCTGAAGAGAAAACAACCAAATTAAAGTAAGTTCGACAAAATATTGCTTGATGAAGCCATTGAACACTCATATCATCAATTATATTTTACAATATTTAGAGTCAATTTACAATTGATCTGTATTACTGTATAATTATATTCCTCCTGTAACTAGAGTATAACAGTATTCTTAATAATAAATTGAATCAAAATCTATACCTGTAAGTAATTGGAAGGCAGGTATTCCCCACTCTTTGCTGGCAAAGTTCTCCTGACAGACAGATCTATTGGGGTGTCAGCTGATGACGTACGACTGTTGTGAATGACGTCACTATATCCAAAAGAAGTTGGCGCCCCCTGGAGGTTGGATCTCTCACAGTCCCATGACGATTGGCTGTCTGGAAATGATAAAAGAAAATGACCCTTTATATTTTTGTCAGTTGCATGTTCAAGTGCAACCTATTAATTTATGGTTTATAACTTCATTTCTCAAAAGTTCTGATTATAGAATATGAAATCTAATTTATTATACAAATGCATATATTTCAAATTAATAGGCTATAATTCACATGTCATCACTGTTATATATACTGGTAGCTACAACAATATAAAAATGTTACCCAAAACAAATAAATATAGATTTCTTTATAATAAATATTTCATTTGCACATAGCTTTCAAGCTTATTAGGTGCACTCAGATGAAATTTGCACTTCTTTAGTTTTGTAATATGAAAGAATACACCCTAAAATACAAATTTCCTGAATCCTAGGTTATTTGGTTAAAGTTGATCTAAGAACATTTTGACATTCTGCAGTTGAAGCAGTATCTCATAACATATGCATGATGTCACATAGGAATAAAAATTGTGTAAGGATGCCACAGTACAGCATCCCAGCTCTCTGTTGTTTCTTAACAGAAATTATGGAATATTCCTGATGTGATGTCACACTGACTCACTAGATTAAGGGCACTTGGCATGAACGAAAGCTTAATATTTTTGGGGGGTTTTAAACCAGACAATAGCGATATGACCAGTTGGTTTGCAAGATAAATTCCAACAATTTGATTTATAAAAAAGAAGATCAATTTAAGGCCAACTCTTAGCCACATGGAGAATATAACAACTATTCTTCAATTTACCTGTATCAGTCCAACTGCTAGCCAAGGACCAACTCACAGAGCTGACACTAGGGGGCCTGGATGACGTCACTGACGACCAATCACTAGCACTGTCTTCCTGGTAGGGGGCGCTCCTGTAGCAAAAGGGCTGAGTGGCGACACCTTGTGGATAGACACTGTGATAGTCAACAACAGAAGAATTCTGACTGGGAACTTGATAAATGGCATAACCAGGTTGCAGGAAGGTTGGCTGAACTCCCAGGAAGAAAGGTTGCCGCTGATGATCTGGGACACTGGAAATGAGAATGAGAAAATTAACTTAACTAAATCATAAACTTTCATTGACTCATATGATAAGAAAATGATAAAACGGATGATTTAAGATTCCCTAATATAATGAATTAATTATTGGCACATTATAGTCCATTACATATATAGAGGGAGCAGGTGAATGCTTCAGCATTATACACTAGAAGGCGCTAAGCGCAGAAAAAATTTGATTAATTCCATGTTCTATTTCATGTTATAAGTCATTAAAAACCAAGTTTACAACAAGATGTCCATGGATGAAACAGTGTTCAATGAATAATTGCAATTAGTGCAAAAATATTCACCTAGACTAAATGATTTAAGTAACCAGATATGAACATAGATTACAATAAAAAAAAAAACTGATTGCAATTTGTAATACAATATCACTGTACCTACAATATTAACATTGCTTTATTCTGAAAGTACTGGCCATTAGCTATTTTGTTGCTTTAGGTATTGTCTTAAAACTGAATGTACCTATTGACTTCTTAATCAATTGTAATTTAACATTTTATCATAGTTCCTGTGAGTGTGCAGTATTAGTATAAACACCATACTAATACTGTATATTTATAATGCCAATAAATGTAACTAATACTTCAATAAGATACATCTTATAATCCTAAAAGTTAAATAACAAGTTCAATATGAAGTCTTTGCATATACGTATGCCATTGAATAATCCTAATATTATTTAGACATTTGAAAATGTACCTTTTCTCTTTGACATTAATCGTTTTTGGCAAAAGCTAAAAACTAGTAGAGTATCTTCAGATATATAAAAATTATATACAAGTTTCCAAATGGGTGCATTGTCTGACATAAACTCGTCTGTAGACAGCTAATACCAAGCTCGTATTGCATTTTTGTAATTGAGTTTCCAAATGTATGCATTTTTTTGTCTGACAGAATTATACAAATTAAATTCACACTTAAAAGATAATTGCAATCGGTGACACTAGTCATTGCTTGTAAGGAATTGAGTGATTGTAATTTTTAGGCTGAGTGATTCAATTGCATCTATGCAAAGGCTACTTTTGTTCTGATGAATTGCAACCATGATTTGAAGATAATGAAATATCGTCTTTGTTCAAAATAATATAAAGGTTTCATTTAATGAATATTGAATAATAAAGTATTGAATAATTCATATTATCAAAAAAAGAAATCAAATTACCTTTGTGACGGCTGTGCGTCCTCCAAGTGAGCAAAGGGTCTCCATATCTTATCCATAATCTGTAAAAATAATAAAAAATTTGATTAGTTTAAAATCAAGTATATTTTCTACCAAATAAGACTGTAAAATGCAACACAATGCGTCATTTAATGATCGTGTAAATATTGTTAATCCTCTCAAAAGATTATTGAAATGTAGTTAGGTATAATAATACTATACATTTTCATATTTCATACATGTTATGCATGATGTTACATATAATTTTTTTTTTTTTTACATATGATGATATTTGTTGTTCCATAATATTTATCTCCTACATTAGACCAAGGACAGAGATGCGGAGTACATCGGGTTTGCAATGAATATCACTAAATTGAGAAAATTATGATTACCAAAACAAGAGAATGCATGAATAAGATGTGACATTACCCTACAACAACACAATGGCAATCAATATGATTAGTAAAATATAGACATCATAATACTAATCATTAACATTAGTATTGTATATTAATTGTAATGAGACTTACCAATAATTTTCTTTGCAGAACTTCTATATCCAATATGAAAAGTAACAATTAGTACAACTTATTCAGCAACTTTAAGCTTAGTCCTTGGCCTCTCCAATTCATTAATGATCTACTCTAATTCTGACTAACACTTTAAATAGTCAGATTGATTTACTCAGAGAACGACTCAAAATTGATTTGCCAGCATGCGATTGGCTACAATGGTCACATGGGTTGTTACAGGGCCTCTCATTGGTTCGTTCCAATTGCAATCGTCTCTCTCAGCCAATCAGAATGCATGATTTCAAATACGCTGAGTTGTGTCATGAGTAGTTCAGGCAATTGCTGACAGTTCCAACTAATTGCAATTGGATAACTCATGAAGTTCATGAAGCCCTTAGAAAATAAGAGTTTAATTTACTGAGAAAACTCATGAAACAACATGGAAGTACGGTGGGTTCTTTTCATAATACATTATATATATATATAAAATATCGCTGAGGTGTTTATTCATTTATTGTTTTGATAGAACAAACGGATATTTATGTACAAAACTAAAAATGTCAGATGACAACTACATAATATGAAATAGGACTGTTAGCTAAATAAATATGAAAACAAGTCCAGTGCAGTAATTTAAACTGAATGAAGAATATTAAACTTTTGTAGCTCGGACAATAATAATAATTAAGGTATTCTGCACGATTAAAACTACGCTTGTCAGAATTTAACAAATACGAATTAATCAACTGAATCGCAGAAGTATATTTCAATCTGTAAGTCAGTAATTTAATCACAATGCAAAATGGTTAACAACAGATCAGAAATTCATATAAGCAGTAGCACCAAAGTATATAAAACTATGTGGGGCTTATTATCAAATCATTAAATTGGATGCGGAAATACATCATTTATATGTTTTCATTAAATATATGGAACAGTAACATGTTTTGAGATCATTTGAATTTGCAAAAGTGAATAACATCTCAATTTCAATCAAATTATTTAAAATAGGCTTGATCACAGAAGTGTTTCAAGTATACTAGTTCATAATTCTGAGTTCTTGCACATTATTTGAACCAATTTCGCATATTTCCTATTATATTATGGTCCAGAGTGACTATTTTACTGAATCAAAAAATGTACAGGGGGCAACCGGAGTTGAACCGGTGACCTCTCGATCTGCAGTCGAATGCTCTGCCACTGAGCTATACCCCCTGATGATCCTCACAGTGTGACTAAAACTAAGTAGATGATCGACATTACCAATTTTTTAATTTGAAATATCTACTAAGTTTACTTTTTGCCATCACACACTAGGTTTAATTTTATTATTTTAATTGATAATTGTTATACAATTATTTTATTGAATTTTATTTGTATAGGCAATGGATAATTTTAACTGAAAATATCAACCTAAGTTTGGTTTCCTTTACTACTAATATAATACAATACATTTTATATATAATAGTATGTATCTAAGTTTACAATTAATACGCGTATACAAAATGTTCTATAAATAGCACAAATACAGGTAATGCACCTGGAAATGATAAATTCTCCAATGTGACACCAGGTGAGGAGACATGCATGTGGATGTCACACTAGGGCTCCCTCTCGTGTCGGTTGATAAAAACCAATTGACGTTCAGTTGCTTGGTTTCAAGACAGATATATAGAAAGATATATAGAAAGATAGAAGATAGAAGATAGAAGATAGGCAGATAGGCAGATAGGCAGATAGCAGATAGATAGACAGATAGACAGTCAGACAGACAGTAAGATAGAAAAATAGAAAAATAGAAAAACAGAATGAATGATAGAAAGACATTTTAAATTAGGCAATCATGCTCTATGATGATAGAGCTGCAATGCATTTGAAATAATCTATTCTCTTTATTCATTTGTCTTTAAAGATAGTACTTGCATAGCGTGTGATCTATCAATATTATCATCTATGATTGAGTGTCATCCGTAATGGTATACAATTGTGTATTCCATTGCGGATGACTGTATTGTAATTTCTTAACTGCTCATAGCGGTATGGGGTGTTAATTGCAATTTCCAAACACTGTCATAATCATGAGATGAAGTCAAAAGACAGTGCTCTTAACAGACACTGTCATCAAGCGTGACCTAAATGTCTGATCAAGTCAACATCTGATATCAAAGAAGTTTCTTGAAACATCAGTCAATGCCCATGAATTAAGGGGCTAATAAACTGCTTAATTATTAATAATTAACAGACCAAGACCAAAATGTTCACCATCAGTTTTGACTACTGAAATGATGCACAATCCAGTAAAAAGTGACAACTCGCAGAAATAAGTTTCAAATATTTATTGTGCCATTTATAAATTTTCAAGTAATATCTTATTTTAATGACACTATAATAACAATCACAGACTTAGCTTAACAATTGGGAATTAACAGTACATAATAAGCTGAGGTTAGTCAGGTTAATTTTTTTTAGCTGTTATCCTAGACACCCGTTAATGTTTATTAATAAATAAATCGTATTAATAATTCATTATTATACATAATATTGCACACGCCTGCATATACAAAACATATGTACAACTAAAACCTTGAGATCAGTTAACATTTCAATGGAATTCATTGCATAGAAGCACAAGAGTATTTGCTCATTTGATTGTTGCAAGAGTTCATGTCAATAGCAAGAGTTCATGGTTGCTATGGTAACATTGCAAGAGTTCATGGTTGCTATGGTAGTTACCAAGGCCTCCAAACATCAGAAGAATGCATTTTGCTGATTGGTGAAATGCTTTCATAACCAGATTCAACATCAGAGTCGACATATCTCTGGAACTTCTTGGAGTAATATTTTGCAGTCTGGGGTGATGGGGTAGAACTTCTGGAACTGGAACTCTCGCACGAGGAGGAAGGAGACAAAGATCTGCATTGTTGATGAGTGACGTCATGAGTTGCGTCATAGTTGACATCGATCTGCAGCAGCCCCTGGTGAGCAGGAATGGAAGCTTGAACTGGAGCTGAGACCATCATGTTCTGGTGCATATGTTGTGTGTTGACCATCAGAGGGCGTGCGTTGTACTGAACTGGTTGCACTGGAACATGCTGCCCTCTAGCGGGAGCTGAAGTAAGTTGCTTCAAGTAGGAGACAGTCAAGTCTAAGATGTCTGCTTTCTCGATTTTGTCATATTGTTCTGGCTGTAAAGATAAAAAAAGTGGACATGAGTATAAATTCAAAAGTACATCATTTACTGAATAAGTCAATTTAAGTTTTTAAAACTTTCTTAAAATGTCTTCATTTTTTGCAGATATTAAAAATTTGAATTCAATATCACTACAATTAAGTTATTTTATAATTCTAACACTTAAACAAGCACTTTATAAACTCTAATACTTAATGGCCTTAAGATTATTAAACAATCAAATTAATAAGTTCATTAGAAGTGGTAGTGTTTGCTAGGGCACAATGGCGACTGGATTAGTCTTCACATTGAAGTCACCATCAACCAGCACACTTCAAACGACTGGGTACAGGTGTTGCTGGTATAAGTGACTCTTTTGTTTTTGAAGTTGGTGGTAAATAGATAAATAAACTTACGTCTTTGTTCAAGCCAGTGAGGACCATCATCTTAAGCTGCTCTAAGGAGCCATTAATTCGGTTCCTGCGTCTCTTTTCGACCATGTGTTTCTTATACTGTAAGAAAGAATATAAATCATTAAAAACTGGTAAATGGCAGAATAGTTCTTACTAACTTTTTCAAATGGTTATATCTATGCGAATCATTGAAATTAAGTAATGACAGAAAATTAGGACTAACTTTCCGTGTTATTAGCGTCAATCATTACATTAAAATTCGGTAAAAGTCAACAAAATTCGGACTAACTTTTTGTTTAATTTTACTTTTTACATCATTCCTAGCAGGTGCATCATGTATTTGTGGAATTGCTGTGATTCAAATTGCCTTTTAAAATCAGTGTCTCAAAAAATAGCAGGTGCATTGAAGAGCAGGTGCAAATTTAAAAGAATTGATAATTTCGCCATTTTTTCTTTTACCCCGTTTTGCCTTTATTTGCATAGGCGAGGCCATTTTGGGTCACGAATTCCATAACCAATCTTTTGGAATGGTTGGTTACGCTTAGAGTCTCTCATAGAAAGTCAACCAAACATAACCAAAGACTTAAATAAATTCAAAGATAAATGGAAAGCATTTGACAGTCTGCAGATGATGTCAATTTTAAAATGGATAGTGTTTTCAAATTGCCTTTTTCAACTGAAATCACAGTGCAGGTGTATGTCACCTTAAGTAGCAAAGACAGGTGTTTTTTTTTAAGAATATCTTAAAACCTTCTCAAATACCTAATAACTTATACTGAATAAAGACTTAAGTCTTTAAATCATACTATTATAAGATTAATGTTTCCTGAATATTATCACATTTAAATCTAAAAGCATTTTGAAATACACCTGTTAATTTTGAAATGCTCAATTTAAATTTCATTTTACTTTGCGATTACCCATTAAGTTTAAAAAGGCATTATTTAAATGTGCACAGGTGTATGACATGTGTGCATTCTTCAATAAAATTCAACTTTGAATTGTAACTGATGCCGGCCTGGAATAATAGCATGATGTAGCAACAGATGTATAATGTGCCTTATGCCTAAATTGTGGTGCCATGTGTGTCAAAAGACACGGCCAGAAAATGACAGTTTGCCGTAAGCAATGGCTTGCCCTAAACTAGCAGTTCCCAGTCAAGTAGATAGCAATTAGCCAAGACTAGCCAGGTGTAGCTGTCTATTTAGCCAAAGTCTAATGACTATTTGAGAAGATAACTGTAAAGATGAGCATATAGTATAAAAAGCCGAACTGTAAAATGCTTTAGCTTAATCAATGAACTACAGTGTACTGAATATTTTCCGTACTTGAAAAACTAACTAAACTGTTCAAGAATTTCTAAATGCAATAGAATTATCACAATATTCCACAAATGCATGATGAATCAATTCCAATAAAATCTAATAAGCCTATGTCAGATATGTTATTTCGCTGTTACGTTACTGTTATGAAATAATAATAAGAATTAATAAAATAGACCTACCAGTCTTTCAGCACGCTTGGTGCCGACATGTTGAGTGGTAGTAAGTCCAGCCATTGTCAATGAAAAGTGTGTATCGAAGTTGAATTGTAAAAGTTTCTTCAAGCTCGTCTGCTGAGCTGTGCTCTAGTCTGATGCCAAGGCAGTTGTGTCGGTGTGAGGAGTTGGCCTGGCTTATATACCGCTCAGCTGGCGCGTGCCGCCGAACTTCAAAGAAAAGCGCCGTCGCCGTAATTACGTAGAACGTTCTTTGTTGTTGTGCACTGTCGTCTGCAGCTGTCAATCAAACTGAGCCCCGCCCCCGCGGCACGTGCGGTCAAGGGTCAACGACCACAGGCACCGCCGATGCGGATCAGTGAATTCCACCGTCGGCATTTCTAGGAGCACTAAAGCCTAGAAAATTGATGCCTAGAAGGTCCATTGTTATCAATGGCTTTTTTGTGTGCTGAAATGTGAGTGGTGTTCGCATACTTTCACATCAAAGACTTCCGAGAAGTGGGGCTGGCGTATCGTCTGCCATTTTTGACCGAAAAGATGAAAATTTAATAGCCGGTCAGGAGTCCTCACGACAATACCAGGCAGCTGCTACGAACTTCAAAGAATTCCAAAATAACGCGCTTATGGCAGTCGAAGGAAGTGTGTTCAAAGGAGTTACGTAACATTCACGGGCATTATTGTCAAATCCGAGGAAATGAGTTATGAAATTTTAGGTCATGAATAAACTACAAAAGGGGTTGCCAGGAAATTAAATTGTTATTCGCGCCAGCTAGTATCGAATGTCAAAGAATTATCGTCTGCTATAGGATTTACAATAATTCCATATTAGACATCTGCCACGATTTTATTTGACATTTAATCCAAAACTGTTCAAAAGTTTTAGTGATAACAACAAAAATCTTAATTCCGTCCATATTACAATTCGGCTGCAAAAAATCTTAGATTATAGGGACATTGACCTTTATGTTTTAGTTTCTGGACAGCTTTTGTTTGTTGATAGCAGCGTTATTAGGACTAGGCCTATATGTGTTATGTAATTTAAGCCCAAAGTTTTGTCTAGACAGTCAATGACCCTGAATGTGTCAATAACCTATCACGTGAAATGAACTTCAGTTTTGAAACTGACCAATGTTATTAAATAAGCAAGCACTGGACCTCAGAAACAAAAACAGAGCTACGGTCAGTGACATTTATGAATGAGTGAGATTTGGCCCTTTCCAACCAGTTCACATTAGAACGTTAATGATTTATTCTGGATTTCTTAGTGATACAAATTAAAATATGAAGAAAATATTCAAGTCTAGAGGAGTAAGACAGCAACCAAATGAGTGAGACTCACTCTGAATGAGTGAGAAAAATAGAATCCTTGCTTTACTCTGAGTGTCTTTTATATAACATCTGAGACCTATATAAAAGTAAATACTGCATAATTGAAAAATGTACATGGATTACTGTATAATTTATTGATTAACAATCATATTTGATTTATAGGTATATATCTATGGCATTTTATTATTGATAATCAATGATTCCAGTAGTCTAAAAAAAAGATGAAAAATAAAAACAATGGCCACTGTATATTCAACCTGTTGAGAAGTGACCATGTGTTTTGGCAGAAAATAATCTCTTTGATAGAAGTATCTGTTATCTATCTTATCTATGAACCTATCAATAGATAAAATTAAGAGCTCTCTCCAGTCTATAAGGGTATATTTGAGAGGTCACTGATAAAACAATTTTGGCTGAGTTTACAATACACCTGTACGTGCCACAACAATGGCGCCATTTTATTGTCGTCTGCTTTCATCAATTTCGGGGAAGTTCAGAGAAAAACTCCACATCTGCCTCTTCCGGGCATTACTAGGGGTGGGAGGGGGTATTATAAGTCAGGAGGGGTGTTGCACATATAATTGCCCCTCCCCAAATCACCCCTATTGTTCATTCTATACCGCCGTGTTATCATATTTTGCGGCTTTCCCTTTGATGTCGTAGCGACGCTCTCGGCAACGTACTAAAGACGTTCGTAATCGCTCGAGCGAATCGCCGCACGCGTCACTGCCCTGCCCAGAATTCCCACGTTCAAAATGGCTAAAAGGAGACAAGTCAAGACATTCCATGAAATGGCTGAAAACTAGTTCAGTATTTGTGGGAATATAGCGGATAAATATATGTAGGCTGAGTTGTGAAGTTAAAACACTGACTGTAAATTTATTAATTAAATATTATTAATGCAATGATTTGATATATTTTGCTCAGTGAGACTTATGCTATTACACAAGTTAAAAGAAGGCCACAGTCTTAACAGACTTTAATTGGGGTTGAAATTCCCTCAAATCAATTTATGATTATAAGAACTTTGTGGAACATATCGCTGGCAACATTTCAGAATTATCACCAAATTGACTTCAGAAATATTTGATAATTCTACTTCAGTTGACTATGTTTGATTTCATGGACAAAAACTTTACAGAAATTCAAGAAAAGTGCATTTCTAGCCTAAGTTCATAAATATATATATATAATTTAATTATGTCATTATTTTGCTATTTGTTGCATATTGCGAATAACTATAATGTTCCATAGAAACTGAATTAAGAAAAACATTCCTATACATGTGCACAAATAAAGCTGTGCATTAAAACATTTTTTAAGCAATAAATCATTAAAGTATAAGTCTATTAATACCCTGATTAAAGTTGTTGTTAAATATAGCATAAATAGCCATACATTTAAAGAAATTAAAATATTCTAACATTCCAACGCACAATTCTGTGGTTAGTGCACACGTCCTGTGGCTAGATAAACTTTTATGGCTCTGAGATAGACTGTTCTGGAACGCGACTTCATGGAGCGAGGCAGGTGCAAGATGGCGGCAACTTCAAAGCAACTCAAGCGAGATGGGCCCTACTCAAGTATCTGAACAGCTCAGATGCTCAAAAATACTCTTTTGTGTTTGTAATAACACGGGGAAAAAGCCCATGGCACTTAAGATATAGATTATTTGTCGGTTTTCTTTCATCCTAGAAATTCCTAGAAAGTTCAGACGACAGGGTATTCATCCATTGTTGTCGCCAGGTGGAGGCAGTGAATGCGAAGTGTTCCACCCCAGAAATTCTGTCAGGATGGAGATTAATTTATGTCCTAAACTTGTGGAGGAGTTTCGATTATTAACTACAGCCACATGTGACCATGATGTCACGATATGTCACACTTTGGCAGCCATTTTGATAACTCGTTTATTTCTTAAGATATTCCGAGTTTTACTTGATAATGCATACCAAGTTGGAATTATGATATATTTGGTGTTATCAAACTAAAAAATAACCCTATGGAATATTATAACTCCTCACAATGACTTTATTGCCTGCTGCACAAAATAAATTTTTAATGGTAATTTCTCCAATTATATATATTCCTATTTTAATTTATATAATGTTTGTTATTCGTTGTTTTTTTCTTACGTATTTTATTGTATAAAACGCAGTAAAGATTAATTGTACGTATATTGCACTATACATATTATTTTAGAATAAATAGATAAATGAAGATATAAAATATATAATCATGATTACTCTTTTGAGAGGAAATTAAACCATATTTTTCATAAGTACAGCTATATCATATTCAAATAATATTTCAAAGTCAAAATTCACTGAAACATCAATCACAAAATTATTACAAATTTATTGTGCAATTATCTTAACGTGTTAAAGTCACAATTGGAACACACGTGTTTTTCATTGAGATAATTAACTGCAAAGTCTGTAATAATGTCACTTAAGTTGTGAAAATCTTTTATTTATTTATCCCTTATTTCTATATACTTTCTTCAAAAATTTGGGATCTTATATTTATTTATCTCTTACTTATACACACTTTGAACATTTGTGGAATAATTATCTTTTGGCTAAATAACCAAAACATATGGATAGGTAACCAAAAGCCTGTAATTTAGGTGTCTGGCTATTTCTAAAGCCATCCTTTTGATTGGCATAACATTATTGACTTAAGTTGTATTTAAAGTTAAAGTAAACTTGGGGCCCCCCTGCAGTGTGCAATTGCATTGGAGCTAGACCCTTCGGTTTAGTCTTTAATTAAAGACCTATAATCAAAACGAGGCTCACTTCTGAACAATATATTGTCCTCTAAAGTGATTAATTGTCCACTTAAAGTTGGGACTGCAGTCTTGTAATTATTGACAAATTTAGAAGAGCAATTTTATTGTAAAAATAAATTGTAGAAAATACAACGAAAGTAGCATAAAAACCATTCCTGGATAAACTGGAATTTCAGCAAAGAAGTGTCATCCGTAATGTAATAACTGTATCACCCACAGTGGAATACATAAATTTGGTAACTTATTCACTATGCATTTTGTAGAAAACATACCAATTTATGTAAATAACCTGCATAGATATTTCATAGAAATGCGTGTCAAAGCGTATATCATTGCAATGTTATTTACTGAGACAGACAGTCAAAGATAGAAAGATAGACATGACCACAGGGAGACTGAAGTTCATATACTGTAACAGGTATACATATGGCTTTATTAGACAATCAGAAACAGTAGTTTATCTTAAAGTTAGGAGAATACTGAGACAGCATGACATATACCCAGGAAACATCCATTTTACCTATCTGTAGACAGACATCATGAGCCTTATAGATAGCACAAACATCAGACAGATATACAGAGATAGTCTGATAAATAATAGGCAACTGTTTCTCTCAATATGTTATCATTGTGCAAAACAAAAGTGCTTTTACCAGGCCTGTGCATTTCCTTAGGCTACAAATTAAGGCAGAACTTCATATGGAGCAATTTTATCTAATTTTACTTATTCAAAGCAATCTAAAAAGCCCGGGGTTAAGAACTGCACTTTAGTGTTATCTAGGTCAACCTCAAAAGTCCAGTTTAAGCCTTCGGGTCATCTTGAACTAGGCCCTGAGGTGACTAAGTACTAAAGACCTTCTGTTGTCACAATTAGCAAGTTTTTGACTTTTTTTTGGGTGGGTTCTTCTGAAAGTAACATTTAAATTAACTAACATTAATTTTGTGTATATTTTTTGATGTATGAAATATTCTACCATATCTGTTATGATGTGGTAGGCCTATATGTGCAGATCAGACTATTCTCTCTCATATCAAATAGGTATACAGTGTTATTTTAGATACAAGAAAACCAAAGATATTTGAAAATATATCATTGTCACTTTAGGCCTCGAAAAGCACAATAACTGTCATGTAATTCATTTTGTAAATTTGCTCTCTTTGTTAAATATTTTAACAGACATTATTCTTACAAAATTAAAATTCCTGATTCGAGTGGCCAGTTATTTCAACAATATACACTCATGAAAAAGACACATAGTTATATTAATCTGTATTAACATACTATATATAGCATGTTTTATGAATTAATACAGATTTGCTGAAATAACCACACACAGTTCAATTGCAATTCACTTTCAGTGGTTGTGTAGGCCAGTTAGGACAACTGTCTGCCGAATTTGTGCTGTAAGTTAAGATTGCAATCGTTGCATATACAGTGATCCAACTGTTCAAATTGCAATTGTAATTGACAGTGATCCAACAGCCAAGCCAATTGGGATAATCTCGTCAATTGATTGGTCTGACCTATCCTAAACCTAAGCAATAAAATCCATAACTTTTTTAACAGTTCAATAATTACATCATATTAATTTGCATGCCTTATTATCTTAACTGAATGCTTAGTATTTCAATATATCATAAATGTATGAAGTACAAAGTGTATATTATTATAATATATTTTACTTGTAAATAATGATATATGCGGACCACACATTAAAGACCATCCAATATAAAGATCACCTCGATTCTAGGAATACATTGGGTCCTTAAGTTGTGAATATAATGAAAAATTCCATTATTTTAAATCACTTCTATATTAAGATCTTTCATGTAAGTCCCAAGCATGGCATTATGAATATGGTTTTCACTATATTTTTATCTAAATGTTATTTCAGGCAAAAATGACATCTGATTATCAATATCACCCATTTATTTATTCATCTTTTTAGGCATGCTTGCATCAATAACCAGTTTGTAATTGATAGGAATTTGTCTCATCAATGAAGTTCATTTTTGGTCACAGACTTTGAAATTCTAAATCCTTTTTTGGGAGCAGGTTTTTCTTTCGCTTCAGTGGTTATTCACTCTATCATTATCCTGGAAATTATGTTTGTACTCTTGCCACTAAACCCTGATGGAAGTTCAACAATATCCGACAGAAATACCCCGAAATTTCGGCAAGTTCAAAGACCTCCTGTTCAGTAATCACTGACCGTGACTGACTTGAAAGTTCTAGGAGTTCCGCGTAACTGACTTTGTTATATTTAACCAGGGAGCAGGTGCTACCAGGAATACTGTTGCTGAAAATTTCTCCAAGCATAGCTATACATACCTTTAACATAATATTAAAATAAAAACTATGTATTCAAGTATATGGTATATTAATTTTATTATTATTTTATAATTCATATGCGAAGCCTAGTTTGTGCATCCATCAATATATTTAATAATGTTTGTCTCATTTTGAAGATATATCATTTTGCCGTCAATATTTTAAATGTTAATAATAATACAAATAGTAAGGTATTAAATAAAATCTTAATATAAAGAGGACAATGAAATATAAATAATATTGAATTTTCTATCAAATTTACAAAAATATGGATGTATGACTCATTGAAACAATATGATGAAAATGTTCAATAGCTTCCGAGATATAAGGGGACACATTTATACTTGAAAACCCCGTATAACATGAACTATGACAATGTAAAATGCATGATTGGGAATCTCAGCAATCATTGATCTTAAATAGCACTACAATAATATTTTCATTCGGTGTCAACACATTACATTGTATTGAAAACTTTTGAAGATTTTAACCTGCAGTAGAAGTGTTATTCTTAACTCTGTTGGGGTAGCACCCAATCAAAATATTGACACTCGAAGCTTATTAGTGGACTAGCACAATTGTCTGTCCTTAATTAATGTATTCACTGTGAGAACACGTACCCTGGGGTGCATAAAACCCCAGTAATTGTCGGCTTAGGGTAAATCTGCCTTTGAAGTTTACAGGTTAATCATTCCATAGATGATCAAAAACTACCTATATGTTGACCAGGTGGAAATCATGAATAGATATACGTGTAGTTCATTATCATAAGGTACTGGTACAGACATACAGGTAGTCTAAAGACATACTCATTATCACTCATTGAAGATAGAAGTATTGGTGATCTGAAGTGTATTGTTGTCTGTCTAGCTAGCTGTCTGTTTGTCTGTGGCACTGTTTGCTTGTATTATTTCTTTCCTTTTAAGTTGGTTTTTATTTGTCTTTCTTACTTTCCATTGTACTTTATTTTCTTGCCCACTGCTTCTTTTTTCCTTTCTTTCCTTCCTTCTTTTTTCCTTTCCTTCTTTCTTTCTTTCTTTCCTTCTTTCTTTCCTTCCTTCTTTCTCTCTTTCGTTCTTTCTTTCCTTGGGGAATGTCTGGGTCTTTATTCTTTCTTTCTTTCGTTCTTTCTTTCTTTCTTTCTTTCTTTCTTTCTTTCGTTCAATATTCTTTTATATATTTTCATTCTCCATTTACTTACTTAATAACTACTTATTTACCTACTTATTTGCATACATACTTATCTATTTACTAACTTACTTATTATTTTTGTCAAAACCATGTTTAAGTGATGTTCTGCTCATGTAAAGCACAATTCAATAAAATCTCGCTATCTCTTGTTTTTTTCCACAAGAAAAAAAACTAAAAATTAATACAAACAGGAGTACCCTAACATACAATAATCATCCAGGCATTAACAATGATATCGATCGGTTTTCTGTGACAATTGTTATATTACAATGGAAGAGGACTACATCATGTGACATATGTTAAGCTCACTGATGTCATAAGGAGTTTAACACGGTTGATTTAATTGCTATACCCAAGAGTACATCAGAGTACAAAATCAAAGAACTAGTTATGTACACAAACAAATTCTTGTTTGTAGCAAGTGTGAAAATTAAGTTATTGTCCTTAAGCAATTGGGATCAAACATGCATGATCAAAAGGTGAGTATCGTCATGCTTGGATAGTTGCTTTGATCCCTCTCCTTTCTCACGGTTTTGGGGTGATTTTGATCATCACTGCATGTACCCCAAAATGTTGTTATTGAGGGTAAATAGAAAGTATGCACCCTTTTTTGTGCTTAAGAGTTAATTGGCGTGAAGAGCAGTGTTTGTTTTCAACCTGAGTCCTAAAAAAATATGAAGAACAAGAAATGTATTTACATAATATAAATGACTATAAATACCGATGAATAATTTTGATACATTTTTAAACCACCATTTTTTTTTATTTTATAGATGCATAATGTTTAGATTTATGTTGTCTTCGGGGCAAACCTGATATCTTATCTGAGTTTGTTACCATGGAAACATAATCAAATAAATGTCAATGTTATGGTTACACAAATTTCAGTGCCAGATTACTTATACTCATAGACATAGTATAGTTGTAAATAAAGAACAGATATAGTACCAAGTATAAATGCCATCTAGCAAATTAAGAAATAAGAACAGTGACCTTTTAGCATCATAGCATTTTCTTCAACGCTGGGTGGGAATACTAATGAACAATCCATAATTATATTTGCTGAATTTAATTATTAATTTCACTCTTGTAAACACTATTTTTAAATCTATGCATTCCGAATTTCTCAATTATCTCTTTTCCTGCTTTTAGCGAAATTACATTGTAGTCTATACACTAATAACTCATTACTTTTTCTTACAATACTCATGGGGTTAATTTGCTAAATATTCCATAAGTTACCCCGGATTTGGGGCACTAAGTCCAACCCCCTTGTTGAGGGGGTGTTTAAGAGTGGAATTATTTTGGGATAGGGGTTACCATGGGAAGGCTTCTAGAAAACACCCAAATGTCACCACCCTAGAAGTTAATGAAGTGAATATAACAACTCATTGGGAAATATGCTAATGTATACAACCCTCATTAAAATGTAGTGTTATTCCAATTTTACTATTTTATGTGTGGGTGATTCTCAATACAGTACCAAACTTAACAGTAGTTTGTATGTGAAATGTATAATTACAAAAGGAAATTATATGGGAGAGACTAATATTTTATTGTTGACCATAATTAAAGCTATCCCGTTGAGATGTGTATATTATTTCATTACAAGGAATGCTGAGAATATCTAAAGTCTCAAATATAATCAAAAAAATAAATTAACCAAAGGAGGGAAGAGAAAAAAACGAGGAGTTTTTAGAATAAATGGTATAAAGCTATTGTGGTAAAACATGATTGTGTAAATGCAATTGCCCAAAGTAGTTAAAAACAATTGCAATTTACAAGGCCACTAACCTGATTGAAATCCTAATGTCTTACAGCATTTCCAATCCAGTAATCACATTACCTTGTCTAGAATCCTAATTAAATTCTATGTATTTTCAATGTTTTGTATTAAAGATCAATTTCAGACAATGTAAGTGATCCAGCCAATGAGGCAGGCTGTGGTGTGTACAAGCTGTGTATCAGCAGTTTATGTGAGTTGGATCACTAATTGCAATCACTCAGTTCAACAAGATTGCAATTAGTATAGTGTGAAATGTACTGATGCAAATGGGTTTGACTTGACATACACTCTACACAGACGTTTTAGAGGCAATAACTTGACTGAAAGGCATGCATTGGGATATATATAAATTATAATTCTTCATCGCATAAGAATGTCGTCCATGATCTAATAAATTAATTATCACTACCATCCACAATGGTATACTGTACACTAACAGAGACTACCATCCACAATGGTATACACTTTCAGAGACTACCATCCACAATGTTATACATGAATGGAGACTACCATCCACAATGTTATACATTAACAGAGACTGCCATCCACAATGTTATGCAGAAATTGAGACCACCATCCACACTGTTATACACGAATTTGAAGCATAGCATCCATTATGTTATACCTACAAAATACATAGCAAGCCTATGATGACAGAAAAAAATATTAGGAATCACATTGAGAGCGGCTTTAATATACTAAATGTCTTCAAGTCTGGTAGATGTTTGCTGCAATCATTGTATTTTGCAGATTCACCACTGAGACATTTGCAAGCATTTTTTGTTTTATTTATCTGAAATATGCTTAATATAACATAATTTTTGTTTTAATTAGTACAAATTCAACCAATATCAATGAACCTCACTAAATACATGGTGTGGCCATTCCATGCAGTGTTAATATGGCTGCCACGTGAAAGGCTCTTGCTTGACCTGTGCTCATGTCCTCATGTCCTCATGCCCCATTGTGCCCACTCTCCACCATTGTTCCCTTCCATTGTTGAAGACTTCCTTTCCCCATTGTTATTCTGGAAGGGGAAAATATAACAATGTTAGAAAGTGGTCGAGGAAAATATAAAGGAGATATATATGAAAAAATATGTTCTTGTCTTCATACTAAGAATTGAATAATGTATAATATTACCAAGGGCAACTAAGGATTGACAAATAAAATGATATAATTAAACATAATAAAACTTGGGAATATGTGTAATACATGAATCAGTGTATATCAATGAATTCAGAAACCAAGAAGGAAAGTATATATATTTCATATTTGAAACTATTAGATATCTGCAGATTTATATAATAATTGTATGGCACTAATGTGTGCGAATATGAGAAATAAGCAAAAAGAAAAGGTGGTAACTATTTAATTCATTGGTTGCTTGGTGTGTTGGCTGGTTGGTTGGTTGGTATAGCAACAGGCTACTTCATGTTGAGGAATTTTTGACACAGCATTCCCATATGGGGGGTAAAATGTTGAAAAAGCCCCATGCGACAGTCTTCTGCACCCCTTGTCCTATCTAGCCTTTTGCCCCAGGCCTTAAAAGGGCAAAGAGGGATGGAGTGACCCACCCCTTCTGTTAGGCTGACCAGGCTGACCAGGCTGACCAGGCTGACCAGGGTGAATGATTATCACCCCCTGTGCGGGAAACAGGTGGACGGAAACACAGACAGGCAGCTACAGACAAATACAGACAGCCTAGGGTTACTGCAATTAACAGAAATTAAACAATAAAATTAATTTTGAATGCATTCATCTTTGATGATTGGGTTTATTGTGTAAAGATTTTATATTTATACAGTAAAAACCTCACAACTAAGAGAACCAAATATTAAGAAAACCTCGATTTTAAGACCACTTCACTTGGCTCCAAAAACCAGTCCCTATAATGTTGCCTAGATATTAAGAATATATAGTTTGATAAACATGTATTCCTTACATGGTTGTTCTACCTATCTATCTATCTATCCATGTATCCATGTATCCATCTATCCACCTATCCATCTATCTACCAATCTATCTATCAATCTACCTATCAATATATCTATCAATCTATCTATCAATCTATCTATCAATCTATCTATCAATCTATCTATCAATCTATCTACCTACTTATCTATCAATCAAACTATCTATCTACCTACCTATCTATCTATCTATCTACAGATTTGGTAGGTCATAGACAGACTTGGTGGACAGACAAACAGAGGACAATTTCAAATTTACATCCCATCCTGCAGTTATATATGGCGTCGGTGGTGTAACGGTTAGCATGGTTGCCTTCCAAGCAGTCGACCCGGGTTCGACTCCCGGCCGACGCAGTTTTGTTTTAGCCAAAGATATTTTATTATATACATATTTACCTACAAAATGATGTTCAGCTCTTTGGCACGATACTTAGCAACAAATTCCTATGTATCTGTCATTCAGATTTATCATCAACACTATCAACACTACAATAGTGTGAATAATTGAAGTTATCTGTGCCTTAAATGCTCTTAAGTTTACAAGCATGATATGTAGCACTTTTAAGTATCTCCTTAAATATATGGAACTTTAAAAGTGGATCTTTTAGTGATAGCATCACTTTGAACAGTAGCATCAAAGCTATTGACACACTCTTAGCACGTGCGGAGATAAAGATTTATTTACATTTCACACAGAATGTTCTAGATTGTTATCAAAGATCAAAACATATTTTTGGTTAACAAATGTCAAGTTTTGACCTTAGCAAGAATTTCTTGGAGTGTTCCACCTGTGAAGACTTTTGAAGTCAGGAATTTAAGAGATATTAAGATCGTTCTTATTTGTTGACTGTCTTTAAGAGTTTTGATAAGGTGCATAGACTGACACAGTTCTGGGCATCAAAACTCCTAATCTAAACTTGGAGAGACATTGTAAATAATATAACAAGGGGCTTGAAGTACACGACATTAGTTTTCTATGTATATCAAGTCAAAATGTTTACACCTATTGTGTAGACTATGTACTCCAAAACTGCATGTTTCAAAAGCTGTCAAAACATGTAAATGCTAATACTCATTTAATTCATTTAAAAAATACCACTGGAAGAGCAAAGGTGTGATACTTTTTGACCATTTCATGCAAAAAATAACTATATGTTAGTTTCTATTATTCCTTAACTTATTCAATTATGATATTATGTACTTATTATATATTTTAATATGATAACATTTTACTTCGCTGATTTGTGTCAATATATGTGGGTTTTCAGAATTAGTGACTACAATTGTACATCATTTGAGAGTTTTGCTGTTATACTGGAATGATTCGAATTTTTATAATGTTAAAGGTATCTGAACTTGCACACCATCAAAAATGTTTAACTTGGGTTATTAGTTATATATAATTCATTTGGGGTCAATTACAAAAGGTAATTAAATATATATATGTATTGGCCTAAAATTGTATCTGTATATAAACTTAGGTAAAATGCATTTGATTTTAGGCATAAATGCATTCGTAATTTGATTTAAAAGTGTAAAGTATTTGTTATCAAACAGTGTTGTATGTATGGACTAAGTTAGGGATAAAGTTTCTAGGAATTTCTGGACACAATTCTGAAATCTTTGGCAGCACACGAATTTCACAAAAGGCAGACGATAGTCGCCTGACCAGAGGAATGCTCCACGTGAAATTCTTGTGCATCAAACGCACTTACAGGTGTCGCCCCGAAATTCGGCACTCTCCTAGAAGCCGCTGAGAAAGGAGGAGCTATGCGCTCGTGCGGAACAGCGTACAACGGGACGCCTGATTGACGGCCCGAAGTGCGCTCGAGCGTAGAAGTCCACACCAGGGCGGCAAGCCCTTTGAAGTCTTTGGCTATTCCCCGCAATTATCAGAGGAGCCGCTATATAAGGCCTGAGAGACAGAGTGGTGGCATTCCTACCTCAGCAGCCTTCTAGGAACAACCTACAGTGTCAAGGGCTCACTGAGAAATTCCTGTACACTATCGAAGGCTTTTGCCTCATCTCAAGGAAATTTGTATAATTCACTGAATCACGGATTAACCTGCAATCATGAAGACCTACACATCCCCAGAAAGAAAGGTATGTTCAGTTAATTAATAATTTCACTTTCTGCTGAATATTTACATAATCTAATAGATAATTGTTAACATTTTACTGATCATTTCATTAACTCAAAATATATTTTTTATAATACATAGTATCTGAATGGATTATATCAATTACACAGCAACCACGAGTTACTTCAAAGTTCTCACCTCGAAAATAAACTATTGTATTATCGTTAATGATTTATTACAAATCTTTCATATAAAATAATGACCTATATTTTTTAAATTTCAGTTGAAAAAGGTCATGGTCGAAAAGAGGCGGCGCACGCGCATTGACAGGGCCCTCGTCCAAATGAAGACTATGGTCCTTGAAGCACTTCATGTCCAGGTTAGTACAAAATGACTTTTCCTTTACTTGAACCCTTTCAATTGTACATTATTAAGCTCCATTGGTATTGTTTAGTAATTTACTTTCAACTTCAATCAAACTTTAATGAAACTTAATCAAATTGTGAATGTATTACACAAAGCAGACCATAAGCTGCCATGTTTGGTTTTTGGCGCCACATTAACTTGACCTAATCCAATCCAAACACGTGGCAGTCCACCGTCAGACAGATAGTTGTTTACTCAGTTAATCACAATTAAGTAGCTGGAATTTACCTGCAAACTGTCTTAAAATCTTTAGCAAACTCTCTGTTGCTAGACTGTTCAATTGCAATCAGCAAGCAGACGCATAGATTAGTTTGCTGAAAAATTACAGTAAAGAGATTAAAAGTAAGATTGTTAAGTCGTAACTTACTTACACTTAATGGTAAGTCCTTTTGGGGGCACTTACTTAGCTTTAAAACCACTTTTCATGACTAACGTTTCCCTTTGTTTTGTATTACAGCCGGACAAGTATGCCAAAATGGAGAAAGCAGACATCTTGGATTTGACTGTAAGATTCCTGAGGAGAGTCAGACAAGAAAGGCAGGCAGCCGGTATGTATTTTAGCCATGAATAGTCTTTGACAACTTGTATTATAATCGGAAAATGTAATCTTATCTAAATTTCTTATGAAATTACTAAGCTTTGAAAAAGTAGCATTCAAAAAAATAAATAAAAATACAATGAAATATTCCATTAGTTTATTATATAAATATTTATAACATACACCTATATTAAGGTTTATATATATATAGATGTTAAGTAGAGAAAAAACAAGTTAATTACATTAAAATAAAATTATAAGATTCCTATATTTTTAAAACAGCGATATTAATGCGTTTTCTTCTGTTATTTTCAGTAACTACCCCAGACCCCAGAAACTTGTACCCTGCTGCTGCCATGTACCAGGGGTATCCTGCAGCTGCTGCTGCTGCCGCTACTGCTGCTGCTGCTTCTGCTGCTAACCCTTACCCCTTCAAGATAGCACCCCTCAGACCCATCCCTACCACCCTCTCTGGGCACCCTTATGCCCACATTGGCAACCTACCCCGTGGACCATTCAGACACTCCACAACTCCCAGATTCAACCCCATGAAAGTGGACAGTGGTTCATCCCAAATGACGTCACTACCAGGAGCATCACGTGACCCTTCAGCAGCGTCATCAATTCCAAGAAGAGTCCCAACAGCCACCGTGACATCATCAGAAGTTGCCGAGGCATCATCAACATCACGTGGTCCAGATTCACCTCATCGTGACGTCACAATGGCTCCAAAACAATCTCATGGTCCCTCTTCTTCTCCACTCAGAACGTCATCACCCTGTTCTGCTGTGACGTCATCATCAGAACGCAAAGCAGACACAAACAACAATGATAGCCAATCACAATCGGCCATGCCTGGTCCCTCAACAAGTGGACAATCACCCTCTGTTTCTGGAAACGAGGGTAGAGCCCAAAACGAGGCTAGAAGATACCAAATCGAGGCTCCCATTCCCTTAAGAATGTTTAAGTTTGACCACGTGCAAGATTTTCCAATGTTTGGGCCTGGAGTTTGGAGACCATGGTTTGCCTAAATCACAAACTTTAGGTTTGAAATAACCCACAAACTTTAACATTACAAACTCCATCATAACATTGCCATTTTCATAAATCCATGACATTATTTCATGTTTCATAAACACATGTCATACAACACATGCGCAGGTTGCATGTAAAGACATTGAAATCACTCCAAAAGACTATAGCATCATTGTACCAAAACAATCACTTATTGTATATTTTGTACATAAAAACAAAAGCTCTACCTGTGCCACGAAGTTAAACACTGTATGCTGGTCATACACTGTTCATGTTTGTTTTAAACTGTTCTTGTCATTTGTGCAAAAAATAAATGCATATCATAAACATTATGTTTTTTTCCTGTCATATTTCATGAGAAAGTTCGTGGGTTCTTAAATGTAAGAATTATTTTTCCGCAAATACAGCAATATCAAGAGATGAAAATGAAAGATGAAAATATAACTATAGTTAGTTATATGGTGTCTCAGAATGCACTAATATAGCCCATGAAGTTGAACAGCTGCAAAAGCATAGGTAATGAAGGTTAGTTTGCACCAACATTTTTACGAAAAAATGCCTTGCATTTGGTGTCTATGCTGGGGCAAGTAAAATACCCCACCCATGTGTGGCATGGTGTGGACTAAGAGCCTTTGATATCATCTTCTGTCTGCCTCTGGTAGCTGATGGTAGCTGATCATATAAGCTATTACAGTCCAAAATAGGGACATAGCACGATAGAGAGTTATTGAGAGAATTGGTAAAAAAAACTACAAGGCAGACGTAATAATGATCTGACAAAGCTAGATTTTAATGCCAACTAGTTTCAGACAACATCATGATTAGTTTTATTTTAAGTGATTCACACAATTTCATATAGTGGATGGTGGTGTCAAGTGAAATAGTACTGAGAGAAGTAGCAACTGTCAGGGGCAAACGTAATGATGAGCTATGGTGGGGTTCAATGGGTCTAGACCGTTCAGAAAGTTAAATCATGGGGCTAGGATGTAACAGAAAGGTATGTCCTGTGTTTGAATGGTTTTCATTCCATGCCCATCCATGGGGTAAACGTGTGGCATGGTGTGCACTCCAATCAGCCTTGTCATCTCATAATTACGTCTGCCTCTTGACAGCTGGTCAAATGAGCATCATATCAGCTGCATATAGACATGGTATGCTCAACGAAACAATAATTTGTTCAGTTAACATTTAGCCCTACAAAACATTTGAAAATGACTTACTTATGTAGTCAAACCAAAATTAAGAAATTAGACTCCTTCACCATGCATAGTTTCATGAGAAATGTGAATTCCTTCTATGAATTGCAAAATGACACTTGTGGAGTCGCCTTGCTGCACTCCAACCTTTGCCATAAGGTCACATAACTTGAAACTAGTCTTTTCATGAAGTTTTCCGGAAGTTTCTTTGATGACTCCATATCTCGAAGGAGTTTCATAACTTCTTGAATTTCGTATTATGACGTAACAATAACCCAACAATGACTTTTTTTTGCCATTTCCTCTCTCCATTGATGTTTCTCTCAAAAGGACTATTTTCCATTCAAAATTAACACAGTTCACTTTCAGCTAGAATTCCTAGGATGAAAGCATGGACTTTGTACTAAATGTACAGGAAAAAATAGCATAGAATTTCTGTTCAAAATAATTTAAATGAAAAATATAGAACAGATGTATGTTGATAAATATTATTTAGCCTTTAAAGTATGTTGGAAGTACCAGTAATTACCATGGTAGTTGTAAAGTAGAACCAGTATCAGCATCAGCAGTACTACTAGAAGTAGAAGTAGAGCAACAGTAGTAGTAGTAGTAGTCATAGTAGTTGTAGCAGTAGTAGTAGTAGTAGCAGTAGTAGTAGAAGTAGTAGGAGTAGAAGTAGTAGTAGTAGCAGTAGTAGTAGTAGTCATAGTAGTCATAGTAGTAGTAATAGTAGTAGCAGTAGTAGTGGTAGTAGTCATAGTCGTAGTAGTAGTAGTAGTTGTTGCAGTAGTAGTAGTAATAGTAGTAGTGGTAGTAGTGGTGGGATTAGTAGTAGTAGTAGTAGTAGGAGTAGGAGTAGTAGTAGTAGTAGTAGTAGGAGTAGTAGGAGTAGTAGTCATAGTGGTAGAAGTAGTAGTAGTAGTCATAGTGGTAGTAGTAGAAGTAGTAGTTATAGTGGTAGTAGTAGAAGTAGTAGTTATAGTGGTAGTAGTAGAAGTAGTAGTTATAGTAGTAATAGTAGTAGTATTATTAGTCATATAGCGCTCTACCAGAATTCTCATGACTTGCGATCATCTATATATTAAGTTTTATAGCAATGCTTAATATTTAGCTGATCGTTGTAATATTTCATTTGTTTCATAACTTAGTTAGTTCTTCATTTGTTATACTTATACATAGTAAAGGAATAATAGTGACAACAGTGATAGTCCACCTATAAATAAATAATTCTGTATAAATTAACAGTTCACCAACATTCAACCAGCCATATTAATTCGCCTCAATTACAGCAACAACCGCCAACCACTCAAGAGCCAACCAACCACATCTCTCTGTTTTGGTTGACCAAATTTCCAGGGAGGGAGGGGCAGCCATTTTGTCATAGGTTGCTTCGGGCTGTCACAGTTGGTTTGGCCTGTTATCAAACCTTGAAGAGATGCATCAGTTGCCCTGTCAACAGACAATGGAGCCTCTCTTTCGGCTCCTTTGATGATTGTCTCTCAGCACCTGCACAATGGACCCCCCATTGTTGATTGTCCTCGGTGCCCCGAAGTTGCTGAAACAAGTAATAACATAGGGATGCGGTTTGCTTATGGATGGTAGTGATGGAATTTATTTAAACGGAGCATAGGAATTTGTAGTGTATTTCTAAAAGCAACATATGTGCACATAATAACACTGATGAAAATAAAGATTTATGATAATAATATTTGGGCCCAAAAGAGTAAATTTTATGGACAACATCAACATTTTTCATATCTACATCATAGATACATAGAAATAAAATAATTTACCTAATAATTTGAATTGGTGGTACCTTGTACTAGGTGCTTAAGCCGAGGCAAGTAAATTACCCCACCCATGGAGCATACATGCAAGCGAGTTAATTATAATGTCTTCAAACCTCAAATTGTTTTAAATACTATTAATTGATTAAACATTGTTGTACGAATGCTAATATAACATCAGAATTTCCAGGAATTTCCAGGAATATTTTGCCAACCACCCACCCCCCAAACCCAACTAACCCCCCCCCCCCCTCCAAAATTCTGCTCTCCAGCTTCGTGACCCTTCCATTAAACATGGCGGGGCACAGGAGACCCCCTGTGACCCCCAAACCCCAAAAACAATGAAGGGTCAGTTCTGGCTTTTTGACCAACAAAAGTCTTCATACCCTTGGGGTGCGGGAACCCTTGATCTATCACATTAGGGGTAAATAAGGAGGGGTGTTTAGGCCAGGGGGAGGGTGGTAGGAGGTGCCCCTTTAGGCACTGACTTCAGAGAGAGGCTACACAATCGGGTATTATACGTCACAATACATGAGGCTCACTGTAGGCCCCTTGTTAATTCTGGGTAGAAGCAACTTTGTAGAATAATTGAGGGGGGGGGGGGTAGGCGGAAGGGGGGCGGGTTCAATATAGTATGGATTAGGAACTTTTAGGTTTAATTTAATTTTATTTTTGGGGTGATTTAGAATATTGACGAACAAAGTTTCTCAAAAACATATGCCATTTCGTATAATTAAAAGTAAACTGCAAGGTATTATATTTTCAATATTTATAAAGAACATTTTGAGATCGACTTGTCTATACGTGACTGACTATATTTTTGTCTGTCTAAAAATCAGTCTGTTTTTCCGTCTCTGTATTTCTATATCTATCTATCTCTTTGTAAGTTTATATCTATTGTTCTCAATAAAAATTGAAATCAAGAAATTCGAGTGAAAAACTTTATCTTCACGATATCAATATTTCATAACATGTGCAGCTGCGCCATGAAACAATACGTAATTTTGGCGCCAATTCTTCAAAGAGTAAAACTTCAGAGAAGTCAATGAAAAAGTTGATGTATTAAACTGTGCCAAATTTCCCTTTTCTGGTTAGTGTCATGATAGGGGTGAGCAATACGGTTTTTCTAAAAGGTCAAAATGGCGAAATATTGTCTAGTGCCAAAATTGGGGTTTCGGACAAATTTTGGGAATTAATTTCTAGTGACCATTATTAATTTTTTTCAATGGAATGAAAGATGGACATTTTAAATGGACATTAAAATGGTATGGTTTGTATGGCCCTTAGTTTGAAACTTAGCAACTCATTAAGTTAATTGAACAGTTACTATAGGCAGATATAATGATGAGATGACAAGGCATGTTTCGCTGTGTCTAATACCACAGCTCATCTGCGATTTTCCAAATTAATCTATCTATCTATCTATCTGCCTATCTATCTATCTGCCTATCTATCTATCTGTCTATCTATCTATATATATATATCTGTCTATCTCTATCTATCTATCTATCTATCTGTCTGTCTGTCTGTCTAGCTGTCTAGCTATCTGTCTGTCTAGCTATCTGTCTGTCTATCTATCTGTTTATCTATCTATCTATCTATCTATCTATCTAACTATCTACCCATCCATCTATATATCTATCTATCTATCTATCTATCAATCTATCTATCTATCTATCTATCTATCCAGTCAATTCAGCGCACCTCATTGCTCCAAACTTCTTTTAATTGTCACCTCAACACTAGTTTGATAAATCGCACAGAAACAATCAAGACTTGTTGTTTCTTCACGGAAGGGAAACATTCCGATAGAATCCTTTTGCCCCGGGTGATGGGGGAGGGTGCAACAAAGCAAGGCAAAAACAAAACACAATTTACCCCTTTGAATAAGGGTCTGATTGAGTGTCCTAAGGGAGGGACAGTATAATGGGTCATTACCCCTTTTCCCTGTAATTAACCCCAGTATTGTTTTTACTGATAACACCAACTATCTTAGCCTAGGGTACTCTAAACAAAATCAAGATAAGTCCAAGATCTTCAGATTTAACCCATCTTAAACTATTCCAATCAATGGACTGTTGTTTTAAATTGAGATCAAAGTATCTTAGAAGTTTTGAAGACACACCTAAGGGTTTTTCTAAGGGGGGTTCAAAACTCTCAGCCTTCCCTAATGAGATAATACTATAATGCCCCCTTGTGAGTGAAAGTTGCGTTAGACCCTCCTTAAAACTGTTTCTTGTTAAGAGAGGTTCTTAAGGACATAATTGACTTAAAAGTCAAAGAAGAGTCAGAGGGTACTTGTTAATACTTAGGATTCACAGAAAACCGTTTAATATTGTTAAGATAATCAATTCATTTTTTATATTGTTTGAAAATTTATTGTATCTTAAATTAGTTTTAAATGGAATTCTTTTTTATTTTACCTTTAGCTTCAAGGAAATAAAAAAAACAAAAATAAAAAATCATATGACAATATGTAAATATTCCAGACCAACATTTTATATCGCGTTACAGATGTCAGCTCTACTTCACAGGTATGCTAATTTCAGTGACAATTCCCAGAATATGACATCAATTGTTTTTGGCATACAACTGAGGGAAAATGACAGAAAATTTGCATGCAGATTATATCAAAAATGCCTCTAGTTCTGGAGTGAGCGATTATCAAAATTATAATCGTCTGATTATTATGAATAAAAGGCAACGCGTGTTTTAATTCAAGTCCTAGAAGCGCCATTTCTTTTGATGTCATTTGCACCTGCCAACTTCAAAAGAACTCTCCTGTCATCCGCGTAGAGAAGAGAACGTCGCACGTGCGCTGCCTGGAAGCACGTGCAACAAGTGTGACCCAAATAAGGGCAGCCCCTGGTGGACAAACCAAAACTTATGCTAAGGAATTTCTTCAGTGTCTGTGATTTTTGAAAGCGGTTAATGACAAAAAGAACTGTATTTATATTCTTTTTTAATACATTTTTGAATAAGTATTTTGCATCAATGCTATTAACTAAATATAATTACAAGTTTTTTAACTATTCAATTCACTTATTTCACAATTCATAGCTATTCATGCTACATAAAAGTTCAAACTTTTTAAGTCAGTCAGCCAGTCAGCCAGTCAGTCAATTAATCAGCCAGGCAGGAAGTCAGTCAGTCAGTCAGTCTTTAGTGAGTCAGCCAGTGGGTCAGTAAGTCAATCAATCAGCCAGTCATTCAGTCAATTAATCAATCAGCCAGTCATTCATTAAGTCAGTCAGTCAGTCTTTAGTGAGTCAGCCAGTGGGTCAGTCAGCCAGTCATTCAGTCAATTAATCAATCAGCCAGTCATTTATTCAGTCAGTCAGTCAATCTTTAGCGAGTCAGCCAGTGGGTCATTCAGTCAATCAATCAGCCAGTAAATTAGTCAATTAATCAATCAGCCAGTCATTCATTCATTCAGTCAGTCAGTCTTTAGTGAGTCAGCCAGAGGGTAAGTCAGCCTTTCAGTCAGCCAGCTAGTGGTTCAGCCAGTCAGTCACAGAATCAATCAATCAATCGAGAAAACCAAACCATCGGAAATTCAAATTGGTGTTGATTTCAAAGTCTGTTGTTCCAGTCGCCATTTCCTCTTAATGTTTGGACATCACTCCAAATTCCCAGGAACAAATTCCCACACAGGCTTTTCATGGATTTATTTGTTGATTAAATATTTGCTCGTGGTCCAGTATGGGTGAATGGATTCCACCTGCTTCCAATTTGTTTTTTGTCTTCAAATTTTTAGTCAGGTGCATGATGCAGAGTTAAAAAAAATCTTGTTTAAATTCAGAATGTTGAGTGTGCTGTTACACGTGTTGTATTTCAATGTACACTGTATTGGTTTAACATTTACCAAAGTGAGTTTAGGTTTGCAGAATTATATTATATTTACTACAGATAATGTAATAGGATTACAAGGAATTCAGATTTCAGATTCGGACTAATTTTATGTGCCAAATATTTCTTAATTAGATATACAATTTTATGCATGATAAAAAAAAAACTCATATCATTGATTTTGCAGAATTTGGCAGGGTGACCTCCCAAAGATATTTAATATATCGCTGTCGGAGGGGGGGGGGGCACCCTATAGACATTAATTTTACTGTAAATATAGTAAGCTGCCAGTGGTAAGCACATTCACACATAACTATATAAATTAGCATGACTATTCAATAAGTGTTTTAAGACCACCTCATTATTAAGTCCACCTCATTATTAAGAACACCTCGCTATTATGACCACGTGTACCACTTTTAAGGCCACCTCACTATCAAGACCACATCACTGATGGGGTCATTTAAGTAGATCCCAATTCTGAGGTCCTACCATAGGTTATTAATTAAGTTATTAATTAAGGTAGTCTGACCTCTTAAAACTGGTCACTCTAGCCCCGGCCTATATACGAGAACTAAATCTATTTTTAGGCCCAACTAATAATCCAGAAAAAAACAGAAGCCATTATATACTATATATATATATATATCTGTTATTATCTAAGGGCATTACTGGAAAACAGTTACTGAGTGATTCACCCTAAATAAATAAAATAAATAAACAATGTTTCTAGTTCATAAAACACATAAGTTAAAATACATCTATAGCAGAAAAGCTTATTAATGACTGTAATAATTACTAATATCTTATCTTAAACTCTGAAATAGACAAACTGGGTAATCTTGAATATATTCCAGTCAAACGAGGCATTAATTGCTTCAGGTGCCCATACACAAGACAAATGGCCCCATCTTTAATTTCTTTCACCAATAATTAACTGACATATGCCAAATTTTATCTATACTTCGACTAGAAAGAAATTATCTATTAATCTGTTTCTCATTTCATTTTCCCTTTCATTAGTTACCCCGAAATGGCACGGGACCCCATTTTGCTCCTCTGGGGTCCCTAAGATAAACCCCTGGGGTGCCAAGACTATTACTATCCGCTACTGCTCCATTATGCCATATGTTTATATGACAAATCTATAGATAGCTAGTGTGATATATTATGCTGATAGTATACGTTAGTATTTATATATTCTACATTGGCAACATTTGATATACGAGAATGTTACTTTTTAAAATATGTTCCAATCTTCAAGAGTCAGCATCATGTTTCATTTGTAGTCATTATGACTAACTTTTTAGTCGAAAGCAAGCTGGCTACATATTAGTAAGTTAAGAAATGATATATAACAGTTTATTCTGAACACCAATAACAATTCTATTTTATTCTATTCTATTCTATTCTATTCTATTCTATTCTATTATATTATATTATATTATATTATATTATATTATATTATATTATATGAATGAATTTTATCGACATGCAGAGGTCACTAAAGACCTATATGTCACATGTAGTTATTTTAGTCAACCACCCTATAAACTAAACAATGCATGTGTACCATGGTGTGGACTCCGAATCTTACCATCTTATCATTACATCTGCCCCTAGCAGCTGGTCATATAAGCCTTAACACCGAGACGATACAACACAAAATTATTAAAAGTTTCTAAAGAGTGCATTTAAAGTAAAAGTGAACTACATTTAAGAACATTAACTCAACAATCAGAGCTTTCTTAAATTAGCCCAAGAGACTGGCTGATTACAGACAGGAGTTTGGCTGCGTTTCACTAATGGCTAATATTTGTAATTAGGTATAGAGCACCCTCTTACAATGTGTAATTACAAAATGGCCAACATTTGGGAGCCGTTTTGAACTGGAGTGATATCTGAGGCAATTACGTATTAGCTCATATTATTATTAAAGTATAATGCATAATAGTAGTTAATAAGTAACTGGATAGTCTGGGGCGTAATTACAGAAGTTAGTGTTGCAAGTTTGTGTCAAATTTGAAGGGGGTGAAATAGTGGTTTGATGCTATTAATAGACCTGTACCCTCTTT
This sequence comes from Alitta virens, assembly GCA_932294295.1. Taxonomy (NCBI): domain Eukaryota; kingdom Metazoa; phylum Annelida; class Polychaeta; order Phyllodocida; family Nereididae; genus Alitta; species Alitta virens. The sequence goes on from OW028578.1 coordinate 33,319,487, forward strand.
TATGAAAGGGTTCATTTATACCTGATATTTACCCCCACCACAGAGTGGCACAGACACCCATTAAGTGCCAGTGAATAGGCGCACACCTAACCTATCCATTGGCACCCACCTGTCGTCTGCTGAACTTGAATTTGGCGCCAAAATTGCACGAGCCAGTCACGTGCTGATGGAAGGTCACAACAACTGGCTCACGGGTCACTGAACAAGGCCACGAGCCTATGGGCTTTCAACCGTGGCTGGAATTCCTAAAAAATTCAAAATCAGCTAAAACTCTTTAAATTGTTGTACATTACCCTGTTTAATTAATTATGCATTAAGTGCATGGAAATATGTTTCTTCAGTCAAAATGTCTGCTTGCAATTTCTTATGAATTGTATTTAAAAATAAACCCTGACTAATAGTACTGTTGACCTATGATGTGTTTCATCTCATGCAGGTTTGTTTTGTCTATCTTTTTGTTACAGACGTCTGTCTTGTGCTGGTCTGTGTAATGGTGTCTGTCTACCTGTCTGGTAAATGTCTGGCTAATATGAATAGTCAATCAATACTGAATTATATACTAGTCTGTAGCAGTAATATAATACAGTTTAAATGCATCAATCATTATAATATGGAAAGATTACAAAATTGAGCATTACAAATGTTTTTTACATATGCCAACTAAAACTATTTTTCTGACCAGTGTCATCCGCCATGGAATACAATTTCACTGTCATCCGCGGTGAAACGTATGATATTTGTCAGACTCATTATTTATTTATTTGTAATAAAAAAGTAAATAATCAAATAAATGTGGTATATGTCAGACTCATTATAGATAATGAGTAGTAGTTGAAATTCTTAATAGGGATAGTTGCTAGAATGTATTGGCAGCAGCAATAGCAGTAGTAGTGGTAGTGGTAGTAGTAGTAGTAGTAGTAGTAGTAGTAGTAGTAGTAGTAGTAGTAGTAGTAGTAATAGTAGTAGTAGTAGTAGTCATATTAGTAGTAAAAATCATAGTAGTAGTAGTAGTTGAAGTATTAGTACTAGTAGTAGTAGTAGTAGTAATAGTAGTAGTAGTAGTAATAGTAGTTGTAGTTGTAGTTGTAGTAATAGTAGTTGTAGTATTAGTAGTTGTAGTAATAGTAGTTGTAGTAATAGTCGTAATAGCAGTAATAGCAGTGATCCATAGTAGTAGTAGTGGTAGTAGTAGTAATAGGAGTAAAAATTAGTAGTAGAAGTAGTCATAGCAGTTTTAGAAAATCTGCATGCTCAGTTGAACACAATTTTTCCTGTCAGTCTGTTTCTAGGATATGTCATTAAACTTCACGGAATTCGGCACTATTCTAGGGCAGCAGGTGCCCGTTTGATCGCTGGATTATTTCATCCTCTGTATTAACATTTGATGTTGCTAAACACCAACACTTTTGAGGATAAAGCAACTCATTATAATAACGCAGTTGTTTGCGCTATTGTTTACGTCCAGCTGCGTACCTGTGACGTGCTATTTTCCCTTTGATGTTTATGTTTACATAATGCGGTTAAGTATTATAATACTCTTAATGAGTAGAGCTCTTATATTGGGAGTTGCAATGGGACGCTTATAGTTATTGGAGACTTCAATGCAATTATGTATGAGTTTCCTGGAGAACTGCTCTCCTAGAATTAGTATTTCGCGGCATTCCTTTGATGTCGCGCCATCTGCGTCCTGGAACGCGACATCAAAGGATATTGCAAGCGTCTTCAGCGTCGCATGAGTGACAACCCCACTTCAAGGGCAACTATTTTTTGGGGTTTTTTGGTGTTCCCGGAGCCCGTCACGCGCGTGTAAACACGAACACTGTACTCCTATATCGCTATGTGAGCAGGTCACGTGTGGTCAGGGGGAAACAGGGTGTTATCTCATTTCCAGGATTTCTAGGGACACACTAAAAGCAATCCACAGTATTTTAATACAGTGAACGTTCCAGCAATTTTTGCAATAATCTTTTATTGTATAGTTCATTTCACTGATCTTTACCCCACAACACATATATAAACTACTCTATTTATTTATTATATATTGTAATAATAGTATATTTTTTACTCTGTACAGTTGTTTTAGATAACGCATTAGAACAATATGGAAGATCAGTGAATGAAAATATGCATGTCATATTTCAAACTGTCAAAGTGAGAGGTATACAAAATAAATATCATATTGCCAAAAAATTGAGACATTACGAAAAACTTAAATAGTGAGAATAATTATGTTCCTGAGAAATATATGGGATATTCAATGTGTACATGCACTTTATGATTATGAAAATTCTACTTTGCTATAGGTGGTACCATTAAAAAAAAAAATCCATCCTGAAATAGAACATTGTCATTTGGTTTTCCCAACCTTTATTGAACGTTACAAGGTCTAAGGTAATATGGAAATAAAACATTCCACGAAACCCATACTCAGTTACACTACTTTGACATTAAAATTCTTAACACTCATTTCCAGGCACTGCTTATTTTTTGAGAGAGGCGCCCTCTCTGATCGTTCGACTGAAGCGTGTCGTCTGCTTTCTCCGAAGCGCGCGCGAGCGGTGGGCGGAGCTTACATCATTTGATTGACGGGTCCTCTAAACTTCACTTACTAACTAGTTTGACAGTCAATTGTGTCGGGACGCTGTGGTTTCCTTTGATCTTTGCACGTGCTCCCAGAACGCAGCGTACTTGAGAAGGTACACACTCCCAGGCAACCATTTTGGCCAGAACACGCACAGAGATCGCATGGCAGACACACATACAGAGATGGCGACAGAGTACAAGCATGCTGAACGAAAGGTAGGCACTGATTTAATGCTCATAATTTATTGTTGTGGCAGGAAAGCTCTTATGAATGGTGGCAGGTAAGTTATGATTATGATGATGACATTATAGCTATGAATATGATGATGAGAGCTTATTAACATATACACTGTATTCACGATAGAATGTCATCAAGCTAGGATAGAAAATGTAATGATGTGTTGTTATATGTAGGCCTATATTTGAGATCAACAACTTCCAAAAATTATTCACTTGTACAATGCTTTATTAATTATGAATATTAATCACACATGTTTTTGCAAACATGCACATGCTTGCTAAGTTCATATTCCCATGCTCATGTTATCATATCAGTTATGCTTAAAAAAATAATGAAATAATTCAGAAAAAGATAGTGCATTATTTTAAATAATTTGCTTAGATTATATGATTATAAAACAGTTGGACATTCAGTGGGAATAGAGTGACTGGTCAATGCATATTATTTATGTCATAATTAACATTGCTTATCAGCGCCAGCTACTATTTGCTCAGTTGATATAAAGTGATAATTATGCATATTATATTGGAAGCTGATTTTGGAAAATTACTAGAAAACATTACATACATGCTTTAACCAATATTAATGAGTCACTTTTGAGGTTACAGAACTTCAAATAAAAGTAACTTGTAAACAGACACACGCTTTTAACTTCAATAGCAGTGACACCTGTATGGTCTATATGTTTATGTTAAGACTGTCAGACACCTGTTACAGGTCTATGGGTTTCAAAGGCTCCCAATATGGCTGCCTGTGACTCCGACTTTGAGCTCCCTCTGGTGTTAAACTCACAAACTACTCACAACTATATCAAACGCTTTGGTTATATCAACAGGGTCATGATCTTTGTCTGAGGTTATTTAGATCTTTTAAAAATCGATTTAATGACTCTGTCTGAAGCCTTCTTAAGATCAATCACATTTAATTTATTGACAAATAGAGTTTATTGATGTAAAGTGTGCGAAAACAAACATATCGTGAAATTGTGATCATTGATATAACATGAATCAATGAGTGAACTTCAAAAGTGATGTTTTAATTGTGTAAATGTACACATAGGCCTATGAAATACACACCCTGTTTATGATCAATAAAATCATACAGAGAGATGGACTGAGTAAATTTTGACATTAACATCACTATACTGTTGTAGTAATGAAAAAGTAAGGCAATAAAAGTTATAATCTTGAACTCTTGTTTATTTTCAGTTCAAGAAACACATGGTTGAAAAAAGAAGAAGGAACAGAATAAACTATGCCCTGGAACAATTGAAGAGGATTGTTCTGAATGGACTTCAGAAAGATGTAAGTTGTGACATCTACTTTATATTGTTAAAAAAAAAGAATTATATTTAACTTTAATTGGCTAGGATTGTTACGCGTGACTCCATCTTTTTCTTAACAATATGCAGCATTATTTTCATCACTAATGTGATCAGTAACCTTTGACCAGAAGGTTTATCCATGTTCAAGATGAAGATTTACAATGCATTTGCATAAGAAAAATATTAGCCTCTTTCACCAGTGTTTCTTGCATAACTTAGAGTCTGCAATCGTGACGTCATAAATTTACAATAGTCAATTGTTATGTCACAATGAAGCAGCAATTGTGACGTCGCCAAATCAGCCTCAGAAAGAGGCACTGACTTTGGCTGCCTAGATCAGTATATCATTGGAAATATAGCAGTTTGCAAAAAAAAGGTCTGCAAAAAAAATATGCAGCAGGGACTTTGTATTTTATGAGGAATGTCCAATATCAACAAGTAAATATTCAGTTCAGTTATGAAACATGTGTTCATACCTCTCTACACACCCCCAAAAAATACTATGTCCATTATTATATTATTATATTGAGCATTCCTATATTGCACTTATGTACCGGTATAATGTTGTGATATTATTATAGGCCTATCTGAATTATTACTATTCAGAATATAATTATTTTTGCTAAATCGTTATTTCTGCTTACAGCCTACTCAATATGACAAAATGGAGAAAGCAGACATCTTGGATTTGACCGTCTCCTATCTATTCAAAGTCAAGTCCAACAATCCAATCAGCAGACGATTCACCAGCACCCCAGTGACATCATTTCCGGTTCCCCCACCATGTGACTTCTTCTCTCCGCTGACGTCAGAAGATCGAGAACAACCCCCCAGAAGAGTGACGTCACCACTGTCCTGCATTCCATTCGACGAGAACAACAATGCGGTTGGTCACGTGAATTTGAATTATGCAAATTATCAGCAGACTATACAGACGCCACCTAGCGTTAATTATAATGATCAGACGGCGCCCTCTTGTGAGAATGAAGAGATTGACATAGAGAGCATTGAAAATGACAGCCTGGAAGATTTGAACAATAGTTGGACGTCATCGTCGAGTGAAGAACAAAGAGATGATGTCACAGGAAGCGATGATGACCACAGCGCCATCTGTGAAAAGGAGGACAAAATGTGGCGACCTTGGTAAAAACAATGATAAATGGACAATAATCAGAGACTAGCCCATGCAAAAATCAAAACCTTTTCTCGATCTATATATTAACTAAAAAGTTAGAATTTTGTAGCTTTTTGCTTTGTTTTATATCATATTCTTATGTTTCTATATTGCACTTGCTTTTGCATGCTACATATTTTCTGTTATGCTCTGCTTTTATAAACAAAACTTATATCACATTGTTTGATAACTGGATTTTAGTTATTACTGATGAATTTAGTTGTCTGATATTAGTCTTTTTGTTTATTATACAGAAAAGCATTGAACCTGGTGCAGGCATCAAAGATTTTGGAATTTTGTGATTGACAGTGTCAGCGTTTTGCTTATTATGATACACTGGAAAGTATCGGCATTATGATTATCGAAAGTATTATTTTCATAATAAACATCGCATTTATTTGACATGACTATTTCTTGTGTTTTTATTGAAGGTAATTAAAACAATAAATTGTGTCTAAAATAAAAGAAAGGAAAATACAAAAATCTATCTAGAGAAGAACTGTTACAGCTCTGCTATGTTCAGGATTCGAACCCGGGTTGTCTCACTAGATACAGACCTACTGACAACTTTACATGGCCAAATGTGCCACGTGCGTTTTCCATGAGAAGGACAAACGCATGGAAAACGCATGGTTTTTAGCTAATTATAATAAGGATAAAGCCATGCGTTTTCCATGCGTTTAATCAAACGCATGGAAAGCGCACGTAGCACAATTACATGTACCATCAGTACAATTATTATGCAGTTATTTATTTTCAATGAGTATATCTGGCAAAATATTATTTTTGGCTTTGTGAACCAGAAAGAAGTAAAGTAAGTTCATCCAACATGTCACCAATGGTGGAGGTCCATGCTGTATAGTACGCCATCTCGTGTGTAATTCACGAACTATTATTATCGATTTTACTGTAGAATTGGTCTCATTAAACCAGCTCATCACTACATTTGTGCAAATCAAACAGCCATTGTCCGTCATTTAGCACATAATTTACAACATTATAAAAAATGCTTTCTCATAAAACCTTGTATGTCCATGTCAAGTAGCTGATAAAAACAAGTGCAAAATCTGAGTAATGCCAACAGAAACAGCATGTTTTTTGCTTCTTCTGTAAAATATGTTAAAATGGACTTAGAAGGTTTCATTTGCAGGCCGAAGATATTCTAATGAAAATGTGTGTATTGTATGGAAGGGTGCTTAGTCTCAGCAGCTTAGACAGGAATGATCATAAAATATGGATTGTTTAAATGTGGGATTTCACTCTCAGGGTATCTTGGAAGTTCCAACATAAAAATAAGGCAAGAGGGATTTTTTAGACAACTTTTTTTTAAACTGTGGCTACTTGTCAGCTGTTGGAGGTGCCTTGCACTCGGTGTCAATGCTGAGGCAAGTAAAAGACCCCACCCACGGAGTAAATGTTTAACATGATGTAGACTCCAATCAGCATTATCGTCTCATCATTATGTCTGCCACTGACAGATGATCATATAAGCTGACTATGTTTCAGACCCAGTAGCAGCAATCCACATCTAATATCAAGTTCAGAAAACTCAGATTTTGATGCAAAATATAGAAGAAATTGAAACAGAGGATTATAAAATGTGGCTGCATGATATCATAGCATAAATAAATCGACATTTTTATTTGTGAAATAATAGATAAATAATAATAAATCTATTGGATTTTGCTCTTTTTTTTGGAGGGGCAGTTAAAAAATAACCTAATAACTAATGATTTCTAGGCATCCCCGACTCTCTCAAAAAAGAATGTCCCACTTAACTCTACACAATTAATTTAGTCGATAACTCTTAATTTTACCTTAACCAGTTTCTCTATCCTTAAATACCCTTAAATTTAAGTTCACTTTGAGGATAACTTTATTTGCTCTACTTGAAAGTGCTTCTGGATTTTAAGTAATTACTTGTTCACTCAATCAAGTTAGCACTGACTTAATTAGCTCATTATGCGATTAAAGGGGCTTTACCCCACAATCCCCATTGTTTATGGGGCAGTAATTACCTCAGGAGGGGGTATGGGGAGCCATTGTTGTGCATTGTTATGTCATAGGCCCTCTACAGTGAAACCTCACAAGCAAGGCTGCTCTTGAGAATGGTTGAAGTGATCTAATATCGAGGTGATCTTAATTCTAAAACTGCAGTATATATGTATATATGTTTGAATGAGTAAAACATAGCAGGGGCGGATCCAGAAAAATAATCACATTGGGGGGGGGGGGGGGGGTTTGAAAAATTAAAACATAGGCTTACTTCAGAACAACTATTTTAAAATGTACTATGCCAGCGGGGGCAGGTTTAAATCTCTAACCCCCCCCCCCCCCACTGGATCCGCTACTGCATATTGCAAATGTTTTTGACTGATCTTAGACAATTTGACTACAGTATTTCTAGAATGATTAGTACTACTACTGCCCTCCTAGGCCTATGTATTTGCTTTTGACGAAGTACGAAAGTATTAGAACTTTTTGTGAGTTTATTAATTTTGAACAACTGTTCTAATAATTTTCCTCTGTTCTCTACATGTAAGAATGTGTAGACATGCAGTCAGAATTTCAAAAATATCAAAATACCCTCTAAATTGCTTCTTAGAATGGTTTATCCTTTTTAAGTATTTTTTCAAGATTGTGGTCTCAAAATGGAGGTATAAATATTGGTTGGTCTTAATTATTAGATTTTTCTGTATAGTGCCCTCTAGCGGTGTTTATCGGAACTGCTCCCTGCCCTTTGATCTCACAAGCTCATCATTTGACCTACAAGTAATTACGTCATAATCGAATGATTTGGTCACGTCAAAATTACCCCACTGTTACGTTATAATTAAGTCATCATTACGTCACAGTGGCCAAACTACAATGATTTGATTCCCGAGGGATTTACCGCTCTTCCATAGGAAGTTCTGTGAAGTTCCATTGTGACGTCATGGCTTATATTGTCATGTGATCACGTGCTCAGCATGCGCTGATTGTTTTCAGCGTCTCCTATTGTTAAAACAGAACAATCATCACACCTAAAGATTGTCTGATCAAAGGTAGTACTTTGGACAGTCTTTGATTTTCAGTTTTAGGAAATGCAATTATCGGAAGAGTTTACTTCGGGGAATTATAGGTGAGGTGTATATATACAGCTATTTTTCTATTAGAACCCGGCTCTCAATTAAACACCTGAGCATAGTAAAAATAATTAAGAGATAATATAATAACCAAATGTTATGCAAAATCTACAAAGATTAATTTTTTTAGTCTGTAACCAAGCAAAACAAGCAAAATTGAGATAATTATAAAACATGTTGATAGAAAATTATACAGAAACTAAAGTTGTTACTAACAACATATTTAGCCTAGATGTTTTAATTGAATTTTGAAATATTAAAAAAATACCCATCCCCAACCCCCCTCCCCACCCCCAGGGATTCACAAAAACATCTGTATAATTTGAAAGGATTATTTAATATATATAAAAATAAATGTAATTCTTGACCACATTACATTTTTAATTCTGCCTATGGAAACGTTTCAACATACCTATTTCCAGCCTTATTAATTTTAACACCCCCCTCCCCCCAAATAGCTGCCCATGGTGTGCTACTGACCATTAATATGTTAATTGGGGCACCCGATTCACGCCTGCTTGCCCAGTGGTCACTTGTGAGTCGTTTGCTCCTTTGTGTTGGTCATTTATGGTGGTCAGTTGGTCAAGGGGAGCTGCAGGTGTTTCCTGGCGGTCTCCTAGAAGCCCCTTTGATGTTTTTGACGCGCCGTCAATGACGTCACCAGCGCCAGTCGGACGTCTTGACAGCGCGTGGTGATGGACTTCAGAAGGGATGGTCAGATGAGCAATAATACAAATTATTTTTTCCTGACAAGTTGGTAGGATTTGTAATAGTGATTTTACTATTAAGTCCACCTCTATATTTCAGCCCCAACTTTCTAGCGGCTAAAATATCACCTCTTGGTAAAATCTCATTTTGTGTGGCTCTGTACCATATATGGAAAAATAATTAATACCCAAATATAGGTGGACATTTATTTGAATCCTAGATAGTCTAAAAATAAAGTTCTGTTCAGTATGGAGATATATTTCAAATAAATGAACATAATTATCTAAGTTGGCAAAACTGCGCTGCTTCGAACCCGGGTCGACTGCTTGGAAGGCAATCATGCTAACAGTTACGCCACCGACGCCATATATACGTTTGACCAATATGGCCAAAAAAGAAAGAGATAATAATTTAAATTCATATCCTCAACATACATCCTGTCTGAGTTATACCGACACAGAGAAGTATTTTAATGTTTGCTTAATGACATCTTTTCGAAGATAACCTTTTAACTTCACCTCTATATGAAAAATATTGCTGTTGCCTAATGCATATATACATTGCAAAACTCTTTTTTTTTTAATTACCAATTAACTTGACACTAATATTGTCACCTTGCAAAATGAAAGTATGCCACCAAAGTTCTTACTGGTCTACTACTATTTTGTTCCATGAAATTTATTTGACACCATCAAATATGTTTTGCCATAAATTGTGCAACAGCTCTGTCTGAAACACCTTTCAAGATGTTTAATATGAAATGAAGGTTGATGAAAGACAGCCTATAGTCCTGTTATCTTATTGGTAGCATCTTGAGAAAGTAGAGATACGTCTGACAACAGGTGTGGACTCCAATTTAATTCCCTTTTCATATTGTCGATGCATTTTGATTTATGAGCACAGAGCACTGTCGGCTCCTTAGATGTCAGTTTGGCTGACTCTGCCTATTTCTTGGAACAGTGGGCTCTCGCCCATCGCCTGTGTGTTAATTTCACTTCAGTGGTCGGATTAAAGAACTGACGGAGCTTGTTTTGTTAAGGTCTATTTGGCCTTGTCTCATATCCATTTTTACCCCTTTAAGGGGTTAATACCACTTCTTGGCGGACCCCCTTTGATGTGCCAGAATTCCAGGATGCACCTGCCCAGCGCCTGTGACCCCTTGTTGGTCTACTGACCCCCTAGAAGTCACTGAACCGTGACCCCAACCCCCTATTGTCCCCGAATTCCCCCACACTCCCTTTCAATGGTGTACCTATGCCGTGGCATGTTCCCAGCCCTGCAAGAACCCACGGCGCCTGCCTAGAAATATTTCGTGGTATCGTTGGGAATTCAATCTTGCGAATAAATTCTTATTTAGTACTATATGGAAATTCATTCTGTTGAAACATTCTCTTACAGTGGGGTTTATTCAGTCATTCATTCATTCATGCATGCATTCATGGCAAACATATCATGTGAAACATGTCATGTGAAACATGCAGTTATTACAGTGGTATATGCAAAATTAATACATTCACTTTAATTTTTGAAATTGAAACATGTCCTTATAGTGGTAGCTTCACAAAAAATTCATTCATTCATTTAGTCATTCATTCTATTGAATCATTTCCTTCCAGTGGGAGCTGCAAATTCTTTCATTCAGTCATTCATTCAGTCATTCAGTCAGTCATTCAGTCAGTCATTCAGTTAGTCATTCAGTTAGTCATTCAGTTAGTCATTCAGTCAGTCGTCAACTTTACAAGGAATATAATAGAATATAACATTGACATCTATATCAATCGCAGTATTACATAATCTAAATATGAAGATATAAGATGAATCACCTGTTCCAATGTTCCAAGCACATCTTTTAACACCTGCTGATGCTTCACATTTTGCTGATAGAACGACACAACATTTAATAGGTGAGGCCCTCTGGTGTTAAGAACATGAACTACAAACTGTTGTGTTGTCCCAATGTCATGATCTAAAATTTACCTTGTAATTGTTCAGTTTATTACATTACGGATGATTGTGTTTTTACACTGAGGATGGCTGTGTATTACATTACGGATGATTATGTATTAGATTGAGAGATGATAATGTATAATATTGGGGATGTCCATGTCATAATGGTCTTAAGCTTAACCAGCTATATGACAGACTGACAGAGGCAAACGTAATGATGAGATGATGAGGCTTTTCCATACCATATTTCATATTTTACCTCATGGGTGGGATCTTTTACTTGCCCCATCATGTTATTGGGTTGAATTGCAATAACGACAGATTGAAGAACTGAAATTCATAACTGACTGACTGACTGAATGACTGAGTGAGTACCTGACTGACTGAGTGTGTACCTGACTGACATTGTTCTTAGGCAGCTGGCCAGTTAGCCGTGATCGTATAGTGGTTAGTACTTCTCGTTGTGGCCGAGACAACCCAGGTTCGAATCCTGGTCACGGCAGAGCTGTGAGTCTCTGACATGGCGCCGCCAGTTATTTTTTTGTTTACAAACTGATATGTGCATTTAATTTGCTCTTTAAATGTTATAGGCCCCCAGCTTTTTTCTTTTTTTGGGACAAATTCAAGATATATTTCCTTTACTTTGCGCAACATGTTTTTCAGGCGATTCCAAGACCGTGTTATTTGGATCCAAAGAAAGTGGTTTAATTTACACATATATTAGATAATTAGATATCTGCCTGGATGAATGATAGCTAATGACAATATGTTCACAAACGTAGTGTTGCAAAATGTAATATGAAAAACATAATCATTGCATGTTTGCAATTTTTTAGATTGCACCAATCATCAGTTGGTTATGATCAATACTATAGATATAATCTAACTGTTCAATATAAGCTAATATCAGTATTCAGTACTAGCTGTATTTCGTATGCAAACTTTTGTGGTGTGTGTACGGGGTTGGGGGGATTTGGGAGGGGGGGGGTTACAAGCTCTCATTCTACCATGGTGTTCGGTTTGCAGACGACAGTCGCGCGTTTTGAGGCGGCGCAGACGAAACTCTTGTGGAATATTTGGAGAAAAAAAGCCCCCCTCGTTTTCTTTGAACTCTTGTTATGCTTCAGTGACCCCTTTGAACCCCTCCCCCTCTTTCGCACGCAAAATAAGCAAAAAAGGGGTGCTCTCCGGCAAGATAGTAAGACGCGCATGCGCGGAGTATTATACACTGAGCGCCACCAAAATAGTCAGGTAGCCACCTGCGCAGTAGTAAAGAAACCTCTGGATTGACCACACCAGAACTCAGGCTACCATCGGAATTACCCCACTTCCTTGTTGCTACCAAGATGGGAGGAATTGATGACGATAGTAATGGCGACGATAGTAAAAGAGCAGAAAGAAAGGTAGGCTATTATTTCGAGATTATGTTGATTTGAGGGGTAAATTATTGAAGGCGATACGCAATAAGTTTTGAGCTTATTTTGCTAGACTCAATAATTGTGCCTAAATACCAAATAAAGTAAGACTTACTTTGTAAATTCAGCCATATTCGACTTTGATGTACTAAATGATGTTATAATTTGTATGTGCTTAAACTTCACTTTTATCAAAATATAATCGTGATATTTTTTTGTCTGAATTTATAATTTTAGCATATTGGCATGAATACAATTAACAATATGTAAAACAAATTTGCAATACAAAATAATCACCAGCAGTTTAATAATTTCCTTTGCCTAACGTTTTATGACGTTTTGCTCTAGTGTATATTTTTGCTGAAAATAAGTATTTCATCTTAGAAAAAATAAAACAATTGAAATCCGGAACATTCGTATATAGCTTTGTAGCCCAGAGAAATAAAGACATTAATGCTATTTTAATAACATCAATATTATTAATAATACTGATACAACAATAATGTAGTAGTAATAGTATTATAGTATTATGATCTTAGAGCCCCTTGGATCCAGTTCACTTGACTAACCTCTTGTGGGGTAAAATATATGGGTCAAATGACAGGTGACACATTTCTATCACCCTTAAGTTCAATAGCACAAATACTCCTTTCTGCTCTACTTGCTTGGATCACACATTCAATGGGGAAATAATATCTGAAATGTGATATATTCATAAAGAACAGATCCAAAGAATAATCAAGTCATTGAGATCAGGGACAGTTAAGGTACTGGTGCCTTAAATGTGATATTAAGTTTTCTGGTGCATCCTTAAGAGATATATTTTAGGTGGAGTACGGAGATATAGAATATATTTTTACACGATTTCGTAATAAATTTTATGAAGAATTATATATACAAATTTTATCATAAATTGACCATTCATATTTACAACCCTTGTTGAATGCAAGATTCTGATTTTAGCAAGATAGTTTAACTTCTATAACTTAATTAAAAAAAATAAAAATTAAAAAATTCCTTTTATGTGGTAACATTAGGTGTTGTGTTTTTATAGGTGATTTTGATATTTATTTCAAAAGGTGTTAATAGTTAAGAAATAATCAACATAGTTATCATTCAATGTCGAAGTCTTATAATTCCTTTTACACATTTTTATTTACCTGTTACACTTTCTCTGGAAAATGTCATTGTATTTACCATAAGTCTCTAAATGTATGTAAACTTATGGCAATAAAATCATTATGAAAGCAGTTTGGTCAAAACCACAACATTTCAGCAACATATTTCTAACATTAAAACTGCAATTACATTGTAAACACGACCACAACTTGAAAAGATACTATTCCTTTGGAATGCATATAGTTCTACTCTGAAAAGTTTTGCCTGTTAAAGTCACCACGCATAACCAATGAGCACAGCATGATGAAATCTTCAATGGGCTACACCAATTTTTGGCTCTCGCCTGAGGCATGAATATGTTGCTTGAAAAGAAATTCTCAAAAGCAGGCAAGATGACCTATGTGCAGTCAGGCATAAAATGACACGCGCTTGGGATAAAGTTAGAATTTTATATGTACAGAAAATAAATGTATGATTTCGTTAATATATATATAAAAAACAAGCATTTCATGACAATTATCATGATTGTTTGTATACAGATAGTTTCAACTGTACCATATCATAACAATATTGGATGGTGAGGAGTCCAACATTGAGGTATGTGGTTCGTTGGCCAATATACCTTTTCCGGATCCCACAAAACTATATATTGGAAGACACACCATCCACCATTACCTATATTCTCCACTCATTGTACAACATAGACTTCAGCTTCCCAACATCCAATATACTCTGCAGCCATCCAGCATACACTGCAGCTGTCCCACATACACCCATATTGGATGTTAATGAAGCATTCTGATTGCATCATAGCAGTTGAGTGGAGAATATAGTTTAATGTTTCGGCTTAGTGGGTAAGGCATTTGCAAGCTGTCAACAGTGGTTTGGGTTCAAATCCTCACAGTACAACCACGACTGTAACCCATCCATACACTTACACTGGTCTACATTAAAATTTTTCTCGTTTGTTTTCATTTCAGTTCAAGAAACACATGGTGGAGAAAAGGAGAAGAAACAGAATCAACTATGCTCTTGATCAACTCAAAATGATGGTTCTGGAAGGACTAGACAAAGATGTGAGTATTTTATCCAAATAAGACATAGAAAATCGTTTTGCTTCTAGAAATGGACACCAAATAATGTTAATCTAGAGCCAACATTGTTTGGATCAATTGTTTAGTTTTTATGGCCACCAGATATGGTTTTAATGTGACTTTTACCGTTTGATATCAGATTTATTCCTTCACTGTTTGCAAAGAACACTTCTGTGTTTCTTAACGCAGCTCTACCTTAGTCATATTAGCAAAGTTTCTAACGATATCATTGGTTCTTTGTTTCAGCCAACCAAGTATGACAAGATGGAAAAGGCAGACATATTGGATCTTACAGTGAAATATTTACATCGCATCTTGAAGGAGAATATTCATCTTGGGCCAGAAATGATGCAGAGTTTGCCTCCCATGTTTGGGGAGCACTTTGCAGGAGGGTTTTTGCATCACCCTCATTTGCCCCCTCCTCCTGGCTTCTTACCAGAACCATGCACATCAGCATCCCTCCTGGATGAACCTCTCGATTTGCACAATAGGACATCAATGACGTCACAATCGATCACGGCAGCATCACAATCGAGCGTGACGTCACGATCGAGAGCGGAATCTCCCTGTATTGATATAGACAGTGACAGCGACATTTCCGACGGTGAGGATATGGATGATTTCAAAGCCTTCAAGCCAGTCAAAAAGCACTCGCCCACGAGTCTAGTCGCTGCGAAACGCTCAAGCGGTGTCCGTGAAGATGACGTTCCGAGCAAACGACACCGAAAAGATACAGCAGAATCACTAACATCATCACCACCTTCAACGTCGTTTCCTTCATTAAGGTTGAACATCACCGGCCAAGCGATGACATCGCTCAGCAACATCTCGAATTCGACTAAACCCGGACCTTCCATTGTTCGACCAGTGGCAACCGTACCCCGCTTGTCCCTAAGAACTGACACCAACATCAAAACTTTCCCCTCCTTCCCCTACCCTCCACACCCCTTCCCTGGCATGGGGGCGCCACTAGTACGCTTTCCTATCATGCACAACGACCCATCATGGCGCCCTTGGTGACCTAGTTACAACAATGGCCGCCAGGGGATAGTTTTTTGACCCTCCAGGGCCGGAGAGCCTGAACAATCGCCTCTGTATTCCCTGCATCAACACAAGTGCTGCTTTCCCACCATCAAGAGATGACCTGGGGTCGTGGTAGACAGAAAACAAGAAAGAAAGAACGAAAAAAATAACTAGAACACTCAAATTGCATTCCTTAGCACATTATACCAATTGGTACTATTTTGTTTATGTCCAATTTCACAATTATGTAAGAAACACATAGAGTGAATTTTCATTACATTTTTTAGAAATCATTAACTATCATAATATCATACTTTGGATTATTTTCATTAAGTTGTTAATTAATCAACAAAAATGTCTTTTGCCAAATCCTTGTATTTATATATACAATTCATACATAGCCTGATTTTATCATACTGCCATGTCTCAGCTTAAATGCAGCATTACATGAACTGTACATAATACATTTATTGATCTCCAAATCAAGGCACAAATACATAGATCATTTACTTGCCAAGTAGAATTAAAGTATTATCCAAGAGTTGGATGATTGGCCTATTGTTGGCTCGATGTTGCATTATCAGCCCAATTTTGGCCCAATGTCGGTCCAATGTCGGTCCAATGTTGGTCAAATGTTGGCCAAATGTTGGCCAAATGTTGGCCCTGTCCCAGATAGCATTCCAAATTGTCATTTCTTTATCGGCCGCTGTCGTTACAACATTGTTTCGACATCGCCGACATTGTGCCGACACTGAAACGATTCGGAATGCTATCAGGGATGTTGGCTTAATGTTCGCCCAATGTTAGTTTAATGTAAGCCCCATTTCACATAAAAGTTCTATATATATAGCGAAGATATTTTAGTTTGTTGCAGTCTCAGTATAGAAACTTGCTAATTTTTTTTAAAAAGATGTATTTGCAATTTTTTTATAAATATTATGCAACCTAGTTATGATACAGCCGGCTATAATTTTACATATTGAGAGATATTATTTATTTTTGTACAATAATCAAACTGTTTACGTTCTTGCTAAATAGATTTTGACCCGTAGAATCTTGTAGAGCAGCCATATTGTGCGTAGAATTACTTTACATGAGATTTGCTGGCAAATCAGAAAAAAATGATGCACTCTTGTCATATTGTATAATGTAAATATTACGAAATAAACACAAACAAATTGTTACTTGAAGCGATGATTTTACATTAAATGCGTATATTTCATAAATAATTAAAATTTAATAAAAATTTTGAGTGAGAAAATATCAACTTTTAGAAGATATTGTGCATAAGAGCACCATCCATGGAGTAAATGTGCCAAATGGTGTGGACTCTAAGCAGCCTTATCATCTCATCATTATGTCTGCCGCTGGCAGCTGGTCATATTAGTGAGGTTTTCTTCAAAATAGGTTCTACTCAAACGTATTTACTATGATGTAAATATTTTAAGATTTTTTCATTTTTAACACAGTGTTTAGTTCTTCAGTAAACATTAATTTGTAGTATTGCATCACACATTTTGACCTCGCCATTAGGTGCAAAATCTACTGACTAAATGGTAATGTGGTTTTAATAGTTGGGTGGTCTTTAAGCCTGGTTAAATACAGAAATATTATTAATCATATATAGACCATTTGTTACGTAAGAAAAGCGACAGTTGTCTTTTGTTTTCAGACATCAAAGGTAACCAACAACCTTTTAAATTAACTTTGATGTGACACTAATCAACTTTGTCAGCACTGAATCTTGTCACAGGTGGCAGGGATGAAGTTAAAAATGACACCCAGGGCCTGTCACTTTCACACACTAGAGGGCATGCTGCAGCACCAGTGTGTCATCTGCACATGTGACAATGTGAACTGTCTATGAAGTGAAGAAAATAAAACTAAGAATTGGGGGATATTCCAACTTCACTTCACTGATAAATTTACAATTATAATATTTGCCCCATAAACGATGTTTATCTCAACTTATTACTACTACAACTACTACTACAACTACTACTACTACTACTGCTACTATTACTGCTGTGAGCATGGTTAAAATCGGCCCTATCCAGTTCCAAATCGTTTCATACCATGTTGTGTCGACCGTGGCCAGCATAGAAACGATGCTGGGCCGATTTGGAATGCGATCAGGGATACAAGGAAGGAAGAAAGGGAGGAAGGAAGGAAGGAAGGAAGGAAGGAAGGAAGGAAGGAAGGAAGGAAGGAAGGAAGGAAGGAAGGAAGTACTTATTGATTCACCAGAACGATCGATTTGTGACATTTCCTATGTTAACAAAATATAACAAAACTTGTACAAGCATGAGCTATGTCATCTAGATTCCAGCTGCGTTTGCCAATTCCTCCTAGAAATATCACCACCCCCCTTAAATTAGTACAAACCCCCCTGGGCACGCCAGGCAGTTGCATAGGATGGTGCCAGTAGTGTGTCATTAACACAGCGTCTCCTCCTAGAACACTCAGTGTTCCCTCCTAGAACACTCAGTGTTCCCTCCTAGAACACTCAGTGTTCCCTCCTAGAACACTCAGTGTTCCCTCCTAGAACACTCAGTGTTCCCTCCTAGAACACTCAGTGTTCCCTCCTAGAACTCATCTTTGATGTTCTGGTCAGGACAACAGGTGCGCGTGTTCAAAGAGTGCAGGCAAATGCCGACAGTGCGTTCTATTATTCCTAGAAAGTTTTTTGAACCCCCCCCCCTCCCCCCAAGGGAAGTGCACTATAAAAATGGCAACCTGAACATAATTGTGGTAATAATACTTAAAGTAATTTGTCATGTTTCGCAGCCGCATATAAATGGTTGTTATATTTTTCAACGTTAATTTCAACGCAATGTTGCATGAGACCAAATATCTCTAGCAGTTTAGGAGATATAATAAAAAAATATTACAATAATTTGATGATTGAGGAAAAAATAAATTGTATCAGAAACATGAATTTTGAGGTATAAAATACGTGGCATAATGAAAAACATGAGTTGACCTTTAGGCCACCTCATCAATACAATTTCATTTCTCATAATTCACCACAGGTGCAGAATATTTTGTAAATAACCATTTCATTTTAACTAGTTGCCCTATATTTTCAAATGAAGGATATTTCTATCTCTTTTTGCGAATTCATTGCACCTGTCGCTGTCCCCTCAGCCAGCCATGACGTCGTTACGCTCCGCATGACGTTGTCACATGACCGTCTTGCGCTGTGCACAACGTCGTGCTTATACTTCCAAGTCAAGTCATTCTGCATGGCACACTTTTCTCTGAAGTCCTTTTCATTTCATACACTTTTTTTGGTCTTTAAAATTTTTTATTTAAAAAATAAATTTATGCGCATGTGTGGCACACCTTTTCTAAGCTTGTGTGTACACCTGTAAATGTCAATGTACAACAAGGCCAATAAGCTGAGTTGTACATAACATTCGAGGGTGTACATATCTCACAATGTAATCATTGTGTAATTGTTTTGTACCACTGAACCCCATCCAAGTGTCATAAAACAATTTAATTATTTTAATGCGCTCCGTCTACAATTATTGATATTAAATAATAATAATATAGATGACGATCGTAGCTTTCAGAAAATGTTTTAATTTTAAAAATCGGACGGAAACTGACGAAGTTATCAATAAAAGTACAAGCAAGTCAGATTACTAGTATTGCCTACAGGCCACGCCCACTTTTGGCTGCCTACTCATCGCAGCGCAGCGTGGCTTGCTAACTGTTGTACATGAGGATTTGTACAATGGCAAACATAATGCTAAACTGCACTGGTGAGTGGGTGAGTGGTACAAATCCTGATGCTACCCATGTATAAGTTCAAAACAAATGTACTGTACTGTACTGTACTGTACTAGAATAGAATAGAATAGAATAGAATAGACAACCTGTGAATGTAATATACAATCATCCTCAATGAAATACACGATCACCATCAGTGCATTACGCAATCATTATCAATATATATATATATATTTACTTACTAATTTCGTGTTAATACTTGGGCAAGTAAAAGACCCCACCTAATTGGATACTCTGATAGCTAGTCATATAAATGAAACAATCATCCCAATGGCATAGGCAACCTAACACACAGTCATCCTCAAAGTGTAACATGGTGTTGGCCCTTTTTTAAGCCTTATCATCTCATCATTACATCTGCCGTTGGGAGCTGGTCATAGAAGCTGGTTGAGCTTCAGACCAATATGCAATAGACAACACTGTCAACAGTCACAAAACACAGTTATGTTCAATGTAAAACACAGTCATCCCCAGTGTTATACACAACCATCCTCAATGGAAAAACCATCCCCAATGTAATACACAGTCATCCTCAGTGTAATACACAAATGAAATCTATGGAAAAAGCAAAAAAACATGCGTCGGCCGGGAGTCGAACCCGGGTCGACTGCTTGGAAGGCAACCATGCTAACCGTTACACCACCGACGCCATATGTGAACCTTACGTCTGTCTGTCCAAATGTCTGTCTTTGTCTGTCCAAATGTCTGTCTCTTTCTATGAAATTATTTCTATGTAAACCTCACTGTCTATTCTTATAGGTCCCAGTTACACTTATGAGTGAATTCCATTCTTGCACAATTTGGACAATAGAATAAAATTATGCATACATTATTTATGTGGGCCTATTTAAATAGTTTATAATTATATCATCAGCACAACTTTTTTGCAGATATACTCATAGTTTAAAAAAAATAAATATTCTAATATTTTAGTCTGTCCCGTTCCTTGATACTATGGAGTTGTCAGTGAGTTAGTAATTTACTTGCCAAATGTTTTTAATTGTTTAATGTGTTACACTATTCAGGATTTAATTTTCTTAACAAATAGTAAAATGACATAAAATGTCATGTACTGATAAGTGTGTGAAAACTAAAGTTATAAATATCTGTAATTAAATTTCTTTTTCTCTTCACATTAGCTCACATTACCCTTCTGTCACCTAACTGACCCCTATATTTCAAATAGTAGCCGGGGGCACACACGGTGTGGTCAGTATGGCATAATTTCATTTAAATGACCCCCTCCAATTTTGGCTTTGTCAAATTCCTTCACACTCGACCGTTGAATGGTTTGCTAAGGCCACCTGCTTGTTCAGCTTGATAAGAGCCTCAACCGCAAATAGAAGCCGGGGGGGGGGGGGGGGGGTACATCCATTAAATTACACCACAATAATAATGGCTAGAATCAAGTAATATTTTTGATAGTATTTTTAATGAATTTTCCTATTAAAAAAAAGAGAGAGTTTTTATTTGAAGGTCACGCTTCTAAAAGAAGCCGGGTTCAGCTTTAAAATATATTTCACAAAACAAATATGAATTCATGGAATTATTTCTACCAAAGATACTAATCACTGGGGGGCTGGGGGGGGGGGGAGTTCAGATTTTAGCTTCGGAAGCTGCACTTTTAACAAATACAGCATGGCAAATTATATACAATTGTATCTGCTATCTTTATATATTTGGAAGTAAACATAGGCATACCTGTGTGCTAAATATTAATAACCTAAAAATTTCTAAATCTAGGTAGGCCTATATCCTGTCAGCTTCATTCAATTTACAAAATGATTATCTTAATATAGATCTATAAATTGAGTTTCAAATTTTCTCAAAGTTTCATATTGAACAGATCAAATTATCACTGCCCAGTAGGCCTACATTTTTACTATCTTGGAGTACCCCCCCCCCCCCCCCCTCTCTCTCTCCCCCCCGCCCCAATTGAGTATTCCACTCTGCCCATCTGTGCGTTGTTCATTTTGCATTCTGTTTTTTGAACAGAGAACAATAGCCGGCACGTGCCTCGGTCGCGTGCACCTCATTATGAACTTTCAAGCTCCCCCTCATTTGCATATCAAAGGCACATGTCCTTATATGGAAGTGCTCTTCAACCACGGCGCGAGTTTTGTTTGTATTGAAAAGCAAATAGGTTTCCTAGTCAGAAATTGGATGATAAAATCTTGCACTTTTGTTTCTAGGATACATTGTTAACTCTATTGCAAATCATATTAATTTATAATTAGGCTTCACCTATTACCATAGGTGAAGACTTTTGTTTTTGTATTAGTTATTATTCCCGGAAAAATTTCTTCGTAGCATCGCAAAAAAATTCATGGCAGGAGCCTTCTATGACCTTGTTACATTGACCCAGTTTTAGTGACCTTGACCTATTTTTCAAGGTCACAGAGCCGCTTGAATTTGACATTTGCAAAATTTCAAATTCAAATAACTCAAGTAATGATGATGCTATGGTCAAATGCTTTCATATCTTAGGTTATACATTATTTCTCAAGACGTCTGACCCACTTTTTTAAAAGTAGGTCAAGTTTTAGGTCAACCGATTCTCAACTTTAGTGTTTAATTTGTTTCTACGGTTTTGAGAAAACCAGGAGACATAGAGCTACAGTTTTGGCACTAAAAGTTGTGTAATAGGTATATCCAGGTCCGAAAGGAATATTTTGGCAATTGTCAGACTGGCTTTTCCATTATGGAATTTTAAATATTATAAAATCACCAAAAATGGGTGACATGTGGTATTTCACCATGAAATATTGGTTTTAGGTCAAAACATGCTATAGTAAACTACCCCAAACATGTACCCAAAACCCCCATATCAACTGTCAAATTTGACCTTGGAGGTCATTTTCAAGGTCATTTGGACCGTTGAAGTAGAAAAAACAGCATATTTTCAAAAAATCACAAAAATATCCTATAACTAACCTTTTGGCCTGAATATTTTCTCTCTATAGGGCATTGACCTGCCCTTAATGGATATTTAATCGATTTTACCACAGCATAATTTGTCAATTTTTGAGAAAATGGTAAATGAAGAAAACCGATTAACAGATACAAAAACAACTAAAATGTCAAATTTCAAGGGGAAATATTCACCCTAGCCAAATGCCAAGCATTGGTGACCCCCCACAATTCACATATGAGCTTTCAGAATCTGTTGTCAATTTTGACCTATGACCTAAATGTCAAGGTCAAATTTAAGGTCAAACATTCTACAATAACTGATATTTTGAATTACGATTTTTTTTAAGATAGTAAGAATGTTTGGATTTGGCTGATCTTTGGATATGATGTTGCCCTAATACCCTACCAACAATCTGAAATGAAATATACGTGTATAACATGTTTCTTATACTGATTCATACTGTTTAAATGACAAGAAATTGAATAATTTTGTCGGCGATTTCAACAATTTATTACTCGGCGATGCCGCAACGTAGAAAGGCGGTTCTGGTGGTCGAACAACGGGCTGCTTCTCCTCTTTAAAACGGTACAAAGATTGTGTTCGTACGACTTGCGGCTGCCGAGTAACGGCCGATTTACTTCGGGATGTTTGCTCGTCCGTTCAGGGTTAATGAGCACATGGCCTTGTTGGTAAACAAATTGGAGTCTTATGATGTTAAGGCAAGGAGAAAATAGTGAGGAAGGGTTTCGGAGGGCTGGCAGCAGGGTGGGCGGTTGTGAAAAAATGGTATATAATTTGTGGCGGGGTTGCCCGGTGGCGAGAGGCTGGCTGTCAATCCGTGATTTGTTTTGGTGGGATGCTGCGGGACTGCTGTGGCCTTGCAAATGGTAGCTGTGATGGGCTTGGAATTGGCTGGTGCCCTCAGACTAACCCTAAAATATCACGTTTTCACTGTCCTCACAGTAGGTGAAGGCTATTTAGAAACTGTTCAGCAGTTTCAGTTTTCTAGTTTAAGATTATATTTGTAGATGTTAATTAATATTATGAGTGCATTATAATAAATGCGATAAATACAATATTGATAGATAAATTAATTAATATATGATATAAACATACAAGAAATGAGGGCATTAATAAATTGAATTTATATAAACAAATAAGATTATAAATATGCAAATATATTTCATACATGCTTTATAAAAATTGAATAACAATTAGAAAATGTTAAATGAATGATTGTTATCATTCGTGTCAAAAACAACTTCATATTCAAGTTAGTTGTTTTAATGTACTAATCTCTTTATCACCATTGCATCACCTATCTTGGTCTAGTGGCAATTGTAGCAGCTGTTATGTTAGACATTTTGAATTTGGCGGGTGGGGGGGGGGGGGCGTAGCGTAACAGGTGTCACTAGAAACACCAGTATGAGATGAATAATTACCCTTAGGAATTCCCCTGCTATAAGGAATTCCCCTTGCTCTGTGTAATTCCTCTTGCAAGGTGGCATTCTTGAAGTATAAGTTGGAAATATATTGCATCAAAAGTGTGTAGGACCTTCATTGTGAGTTTTATTTAGTTTGTTAAATCCACCACACCATTTATTAGTGTCTGGTCTTATAAAGCAGCCCAGAATATTTTATCTTATGTTCATGATCATACATTTTTCAGATAATTCATACATGGAAAAAAAAGCACTAAAGCTATGCAAAAAAATTAATATCCTGCAAAAGTAAATCAAAATAAACAAATAAATATGGATAAGATAAGATTAAGACAAAAGCCACCGTTGTTATATTGGGCTTGAAAATGGTCCCTTAATGCATGGTCAAAAAAATAAAAAAAAGAAATCAACAGGTATGTTTGCCATCGTGATTATATTCAGGCAAATATTGCTAGATAGCTTTATTATCAATATAACATTACCACTTGTTAATTTACCAAATGTCACATGGCATGCACATGTTACATAGATAATGTTTGTATTTGAAAATATTGTTATGTGACATATGGCAATCCTAATGAAATTCGAAATTCCAGGAGTCAAGTTTAAAGTCTTTTATTCATCATACATTTCAACTTAAGCAACATAAACCGTTTGTGCTTCATAATCATATATACTCTGGTAATAAATTCACTTATTCCTATGCTCATGACATCTGGTTAAGAGAAGTTTTGATGAATTGTACTTAATTTAGACCTACATGACAATTAGCATAGATAGATAGATAGACAGATAGAAAAATAGATAGATAGATATATAGATATATGGATGGATTAATAGACAGATAGACAGATAGGTAGATAGATAGATAGATAGTTAGATAGATAGATAGATAGATAGACAGATAGATAGACAGTTAGTTAGATAGTTGATAGATACATAGATAAACAGATAGATAGATAGATAGATAGATAGATAGATGGATAGATGGATAGCTAGATAGATAGATAGACAGATAGTTAGACAGTTCGATAGATAGATAGATATATATATAGATAAATATTTAAATATATAGACAGATAGACTGATAGATGGATAAGACAGACAGTTAGGTAGACAGCTAGATAGATAGATGGAAAGACAGACTTTTTATTGAAGTACTAAAATCTTGAATAGAATATCCAAGATTATATACGGTATATACAAATTAAATAGGGTGCCTATTTTGAATCATTCTCTCCAGCCAGACAAGGAACATTCCAACATTTTCTATTATTCCAAGCCTTAGAAGTGAGCACTTAAACTAATGAGCTCTCCCAGATGTAGTTCAATTGGAATTCTGTACTTAAGAAAACAGAAAACAAGAGTCAAAATAATGGTAGAATTTCTTCAAAAGTTGGGACTTTTTAAAAAGGTCATGGGGTTGTGAGATCACTTAGATTTCCTGGTGACCTTAGTGACCCCGTGACCTGGGTCAGAGTTCACTCGGGTCACGTGTCGGCATCTTTGAAGTCTGGAGGAACTCAAGCGAGGCTGGCTCCAGGAAGGGCGCGATACAATCAGAAAGACAGAAATGAGAAGTTACGAATGAACGAAATGAAAGTGAGACAGGGTTCATGGGCTAATGACTGTAGAAAATTGGGGGGGGGGGGGGGGGCGTTGGGATAGGGGTAAGAAAGTTCCAAAATAAAGAGAATAATGAAGAATCATTGAAATAATTTGCTAGAGTACCAGAGTCATAGAGGTGGAAAATGTTATAATATTGAGAGTTTTTTTTATCATAGTTTGGGACCAAGAGAAGTGAATATATTTGCCTTTTATTGCTTATTTTTGTTGTTCGTGTTTTCATCTAAATGTCATCAATTGCTTGAGATAATTAAGAACTCATGAAAATTATTCACTTAATTAGAATAATTGTCTTCCTCGTGCATAGATAATGCCTTGTTTGTTGCATAGCCTACATTATAACTTCTGACATGCACTCAATCCATGTGATGGTTGAACTTGCTAAATTCAATGGTTTAATGAGCCATTTATTACTTCAATACAATCACATGGTAAGGCCAATCAACCAATTATTTGGCTGCTTTAACCAAAAATCTTGGTTGGGCACATTGATTATAGAATAAACAAATGTTAAAACAACCAATTTGGTTGTAGAATGTGGTGGTCTGACTTAACCAAACAGACTTGAAGTTATTTCAATCTTGTTCAGGTGAACTATAGCTAGTTTCTCTAAGTTTCAACTGGATACTTTGATGTGGTTAGGCTATCTTAAATGAAATATATTTACACATTAAATATTCTTTTCAATTAACGCTTACCCCCATTTAGTGTTGTCCTAGGTGGGTATATAGGGGTGGCAAAAATTAGTGTTGATGACAACTGATTGTTTTATTTTTGACTGAGTCAAAATACCGGAAGGCCATAATTCAATATGGCCGTACTTCCGGTTTTGAAAAGATTCCCTTAAAAACCCCATTGAGTGACGCGGGTGTATTTTTTTTGGGGACATGTTCCCCTTTTAGCAACCCAGGGGTCTCCCATTCTTATTTTACCCCTTTCCAGAGGGTTTGTTTTCCTAGAGGGCGCTGCAAGCCTCGTTAACCCCAGGGTCAAATAAGGCTAAGCAAATTTTACCTCCTGTGTAACTGAGAGCAAATTTATGGTAAATCAAGAGTTTTAAGATTTTAAGTTATTTAAGAATATACTGTCAATATTATTAGCCTTGATGTCAACTGATATAGCGAAAATTATGTAACACTAATATAATTATGCATTTCTCTTTTTTTAATGTGTATGCCAATTATTAAAGTTATACGTATAAAACTCACATAGTTGCAGCTTGGAAGTGTGTTTCTTCCAAGGTTGCAGCACCTAATATGGACCTAGAAAATGTAAACAACTAATAATTACTTCTGTCATAAGATAGTTACAGTTAAAGATGTCTTTTGATTAATGTATTTAAAAATCTAAATGCAATAGATGAAATAACTGAGTAAATTAAGACTTCTTTATCACCAGAAGCCTTTCCATGTTTTCATAACATCTTGTTTTGCTTAATTATTTTTTTATTTATTTTTTGCTTTCTTTTAATCATCACTAAAGAGCGCAAATCTCTATGGAAAAGTAATCTGTTAGAAAAAAGTAAGAGTAGTGTAGTTCTTATTCTCAGATGTTCTATTGTTGTTATTCATATTTTCCTAATTTTCCTGGAAGAATCCACCTGACCCAAGGGGGGGGGGCTTATGAGGTCAATGGAACGACACAAATGAGGGGGGGGAGGGGTTCAGGTACTTTGAAGATACCGCTCTGGAGGAATGGGGGTGAGCAAATAAACCCCCCTCCTTTCCCAAATTTGAACCCCCCCCCCTTCTCTCTCCCCTAATTTGAGGTATCCCAATAAAATCAAATACTAGTAATGTCAGGTTCCCCAATATTTCCAGATTTATTTCACGTGTACTTAAACTGTTTTCCACTGTCTATCATCACACCACTCCTCATATAGAATGCCTCAACAGCATATGTTAGATAGATAGATAAACAGATAGATAGATATAGGTAGATAGATAGATACATAGATAGATAGATAGATAGATAGATAGATAGATAGATAGATAGATATATAGAAAGATAGATAGATAGATAGATAGAAAGATAGATGGATATATAGGTAGATAGATAGATAGATAGATAGATAGATAGATACATAGATACATAGATACATACATAGATGGTAGATACATAGACAGATATATAGATAGATATAGACAGATAGATAGATAGATAGATAGAGATCGATAGAAAGGTAGATAGATATATAGATAGATAGATAGATAGATAGAAAGGTAGATAGATAGATAGATAAATAGATCATACACATTTTATGCATCCTAGCCTGTGACACAATTTAGAATGATCCTTTTTTTAATCTTTATTCCTTGTGTCACATAAAAACTACAAATCCTTCAAGTGTATCGATGCTTTGGAATTTTGGCTGAAGGTATTTCGTGTGGGGCTCTCGTGCGTACTATTCAGATATACGGGGGTCACAAGAGTGACAGCAGGGGGGTCAGGAACCCCCCAAGAATTCCTTTGCCCCTTTGTGAAGTTCCCACGCTCTGGGGGCCCTTTTTGGGGGGTGTAGAGAGAGAGAGAAGTGGGGGGGGGGGGGTGTAACATAAGCATGCCATGCTTCTGCGAGTCTTATGTGAGGTATAACAGGTCTTATGTTGGTCTTCTGCTAGCACTTGCTGGTCTCCTGCTAAGTTTAAATGCTTCAGAATAACATAGGACTTTTTTTTCGTGGTGTTTTCTTTATGGTTAATGGTGGGAACCATTACAAGTCATGGTTTTACTGAAAATGCTTTTGGGAATTGTGTATGAAACACCTCAGTTGCATACTAACTCCGTATACCTGTGAGATGTCTTAATAATAAATTATTTGTAATGTATTTTGGCCAAGAGGTAGACATAATGATGAGATGCTATAGCTCCTGCTAAGCCTTCACCCTAAGGGCGATAACTTGTCACAGCATAGACACTAAATCACCATTAAGTCACTAATAATTATGCGTTCTTTTGACCAAATTCCATGAGCTGGTCAAATTTCATTTCGTTCCTTATTGTTTTTTCCCCCCTTTTTTCTCTTTCCTGCTTTATTTCTTTTTCCTTTCTCCTCCTTTCCTTCTTTAATTCATTAGTTTGTTTTCTTTCTTTCATTCTTTCTTTCTTTTTTCATTATTTTTTCATTTATTTATTTTTCATTATTTCTGTCTATCTTCATTTTTTGTTTACGTTTCTTTTTAGTAAATCTTTTTATAATTGTTTCTTTCACGTTCCTTCTTTCTTTCCTTCTTAACCCCACCTACTTTGTATAACCCCTATTAACAAACTGCCTAGAGTCTCAACACCAGCCTCTTTCTTGCGGTTCCCTGGTGGGTTGTCGTATTATCATTTTACCCCTTCCCTTTCTGTCACCCTGTCTTTGATGCACCACTTGTTTTTACCCCCTGTTACCTCCTTGTGACTGGTGGTTGCCATAGCAACGCATTTGATTTGTGAGAAGTAGCACAGGTTCTTCGTCTGCTTGGGTGTCATGATGTTTATAACTCAATTTAGCCAGAAATTTGTGCTTAGCATAAAAGCGAAGAAAGTCAAAAACTTCCTGTTTTTAAAATATTTGTACAAAAATTTATTCTCCATAGAAAAAGGAAACAATACGAAAAAAGAAAAATATCTAAATTAAAATTAAAATAATTAAATTCGAGTCGTGATTACTTGTAAAAATATATCTACAAGATCATTTCGAGTGTTCACAATTTTGACAGTGAGTATTTTCCTTCATTTCGCCAGAAATGATTGGGTTTAGGCCACTACTATGCATAGTGCTGCCCTCTAGTGGAAAATACAAGTCCTGCAGTCTCAGCGTCGCCAAGTTGTTTACAACCTATCAAATTGTAACATATCTGATTATAATCAAATTTAAATTCAAATTTATTGACTATACACCGTGTTGGGCATATGTTTGCTTTTGACAAAAACAAAAGCTAAACAAAATTTCATAAACAAATAATAACAATGAAAATCAGGACAAACAAAAATTCAAGGCAGAGGGAAAAGTTACAAAACAATAGTAAATTATGATGATATAAACATCCATAATCTGTGTTTGTAAACATGAATTTTTTTGCGCATATAGGTGGCACTACATTAACCCTGTTGAAGACATGATACCCTACTACTTACACAATTTGAAAGTTCTTACAGTGACAACTTGTGTTATAAGCTTACAAAACAACAATGCTTACCACTTGCTTTTGACAACATCTTCATGGTTCTGTTAAGAAAAGATGGCCTGATGACTGACACTCTGGTTTCTCTTCATCCACGAATAAATCTTTCGCCTTTTACTAAAGATTTCCGTGGGGAGGAACAATACAATGAGTCTATAGACAACTGTTTGCAGCCTCACCTCAGGGTGAGGCAATATTGAAATTAATAATGGATGGCTTTCAAACCTTAGCCATTGTGTTGATCAGCCTTTATTCTGCTGCAACAAATTCTTCAAGCAGCGAGGAGAATCTGACCAAGCAAATAATAAAAGTAACCACTAAAGGATGTTCATGGATGAATCTGTAACATTGATATTTAGGCGCTTTTGCAAAATTCATGTGCTCTGGATGAAGCTGCACAAAGTGTGAGCTCCAGTGGCACAATCGGATAGCGCGCCGTACTTATAGTCAGTATATGCTCATGTTCATGAGTAGGGCTAGCTATGCAGAGGTTGTGTGTTCGAGCCTCACCTGGTGCACTCCATTTTTTCCTATTTAAACTTATTGCATCGTCACTGGAATCTTTGTGAACATCCGTGATCGACATGGGAAACAACACGCATAGGGAACCAGGATGGCCGAGTGGTTAAGGCGTTGGACTTAAGTTCCAATGGACGTAAGTCTTCGTGGGTTCGAACCCCACTCCTGGTAGTGTAGGTTTTGACTTCAGCTGCAATTGCTTCCAAATCATGCATGTGGCATTTTCTCTGCTGTCTGCAGACTCATAATGGGAATTGGTCTGGACTTGCTCAAAAATCAAATTGCGAAATGATAAAAATTTCCCCATGCCGTGTGTCAAGTCAACAGTTTCATCATTTCATCATCACGTCTGCACTTGTTAGTTGAATATATTAGCTAAGCTTTCATAAGCATATTTGAAGCAGGGACAGTGATAGTAAATCTTTATCCATTTCCTGTGTTTGGAAACATATGTAACTTTTTTTGTGCATATAGGTGGAACCACGTTGACCCTGTTGACCACAAGATAGCCTACTGCCTACACATGATGTGTAACATTGCCATTACATGTTATTCGCATAAAGTGACAAATAGTATTATAAGCTTACACCACTGAATGCTTACCACTTGCTTTTGACAACATCTTCATGGTTCTGTTTAGAATAATTTCTGAAGAACTGGCAATTCTAGGCAATTCTAAGTGTCAGGTTGGTGAACCAAGATGAAACTATGCAGTGTGGATACAGTTGGAAAAGATGGCCTGATGACTGACACTCTGGTTTCTCTTCATCCACGAATAAATCTTTTGCCTTTTACCAAAGATTTCCGTGGAGAGGAACATTACAGTGAGTCTATAGACACATTTTTTGAAGCATAAAAGGATGTTTATGGATGAATTTGTTGCATTGATCATCCCCTCTTTCCCAAAAAGTGGGAGGTATATATCCCCCACATCCCCCTCTGAATCAACGCCCCTGTTGCTGCCAATCTCCAATATCTGCTGAGATTGCATATTGGGCTGGATATTATGTCCTTTGGGCTGATAGGTCATTTTTTCTTACCAAGGGTAAGTTAGTATACAGTTATTTCTGCAGACCAATATTAACCCAGTCATGACATGACATAATGCTGAGCTATGTATGATTATCATACTTGTCTAAAATTCATGAGGTCAAAATTTGATCTCATAATGATCTCACAGTAATCTCATACCCTCACATCATATTGATGATATCTGATTGATATCACCATGAGATCGCCATTTGTTTTCACCAGGTGTCACTAGAATAGTCCTAGTGATGATGCCTTGGGGATGTCTGCTGGACATTGTAGGCACATGGGTTGGCTTTTGGTGCAAGACTGTAGCTATGGCATCATCTACAATTAAGCAAAAGGTAGGTGGATGTGGTCATGTAAACTTACGTTGCTAACATGTGGTAGGTCTCTCTGGTTGTAAGTCCCATCAGTCATGTTTATAATAAGTGATTTGAACCTAATTTCAGGTATTACGAGTTTTATGTCAAAAAATAAATAATGAAATTATATCACAAAGATGTCAACATGATCTCACAGGTTGATATCAAATGTCGATATTGCTGCAAGATCAATATGTGATTACAGATTGATCTCGCAGTGATCTCATAATTATCTCGTGTGATGAGATCAGTGATGAGATCGCTGTGAGATCACTATGATATCAGATTCCTGACTGGGAAAGATAATGCCAATATTAATATTGCAGACCAAGTTGTAGAATAATGCAGACTAAGTGGTAGTCCATGTTTATTTTCATTTTTAAACAATGTGTTGTTTGGGAAATCTGGGAAAGTGGTGATCAAATTTCAGAAAATGCAGACCAAGATTCCAGAGAGTTTACAATCGAAGTTTTGCCAATGATGGAAGTATTTTAGGTGCAGACCTGGATTTTAAAAAGTGCAATCCAAGTAATTACAGACAATTCAGATCTCAAAATTTGTCTTGAGTGAATGCAGACCAGGATTTCTGAGAAGATGCAGATCAGGTTTTATGTATTAGAGAGTGCAGACCATGTTTAGAAAATGCAGACCAAGTTTAGGAAAATGTAAACCAGATCTGAGAAGACCTGTCCAAGTTTAGTAAAGGGCAGACCAGCTCAGAAAAATTGCAGACCAAGTGTTATGTTAGTACATGTATTAGAAAGTGCAGACCAGGTCTGAGAAAGTGCAGACTAAGTTTTATGAAAAATGCAGACCACATATCTGAAAGTGCAGACCAGACAGACAGTGCAGACCAGATCAGGAAAGTGCAGACCAGGAGGTTTTATGTTAACATTAGAAAGTAAAGTGCAGACCAGGTCTGAGAAAATGCAGACCAGATCTGCAGATCAAGTTTAGAAAATGCAGACCAGGTCTGAGACAAGATTTCGGAGAATGCAGACCAAGTTTGATGTTAGTATTGAGATATAGAAAATGCAGACCAGATTGTATTAGTTTTAGAAAATGCAGACCATATCTGATTAAAATGCAGACCCACTCTGGGAAAGTGCAGACCAAGTCTGACAAAATACAGACCGAAGTCTGAAAATACAGACCATGCAGATTTGAAAGAGTGCACACCAAGTTATATTAGTAACAGAAAGTGCAGCCCAGATTTGATAAAATGCAGACTAGGTCTGACAAAGTGCAGACCAGATTTGAGAAAAGGAAGACCAAGTTTTATGTTAGTATTAGATAGTGCAGACCAGGTTTAGAAAATGCAGATCAGGTATGAAAAAAGACCAAGTTTATGTCAGTAATGGAAAGTGCAGATCCCCATTAATATTATATTAGGCCGCAGGAGCGGCCCCGTATGGGTGGCCCGTAGGGCTTTTATGACTAGAGATTGGCCAAAAACAAAATCTACTGACGAGCTATTCTCAAATGACCGGATCGGAACTTTGTTGTCCTAATAAATCTGCGCTGCCATGATGCACACAATCTTATAATGACCTACTTACTAAAAATATTTCTTAACTTAAGATCTACCCGACAAATTTGAAGAAACTCATGTTAGAACACTGTTAATGATCATTTCTATGTGATTCAAGACTGGACAGGCAGTAGAAATATGGTTTGGATGTTCCATTGCCATGATTTTCCACGAAGCAAGCCAACTAAATGAAGGTTCGACCAATCAGAGCAGAGCTTATTTCATTGCTAGGCCATTTTCTAGGCTATGAGCTCTAAACTGTGTGATTGGCCATGGCGCTTAGGTGTTAGAAATCAATGCCTGTGGCCTCACCATACATCAGTAAGAGTACGCAGGCAGAAGTAGACCTGTATGCTGCAGCCGTTTATCAGCCTCTAACCTTTTATCACGATTGAACAACCTCTATGCTTTTATACAAGTCCACCGTTTGTCTCACTGCTCAGCCAGCTCCAGTCAGCCGCCGATGTTTCCCAGCAGGTGGCGCCCAAGTTGCTGAAATGACTGTGCTGCCACCTGCAGTATTAACATGGTGTTAAATAAAGAGCACAAGCAAAGAAATTGGGCGGTGTACTGTGTTTCTGAGCGCTGTCTTTGAAAGAATTGGTTTGTACACAACATAGTGCTCATTCTTTCAACCTGGGGTTTTTTGGGATTTCACATAAACAAGCCACTGTAATTGTTTAATTCCATTTCCTTGATGTATGTCCTCATCAGCTGTATGTATTAAGTCAGGTATATGGTAAATTAATGACATTTGAAAAAAATTAAACTGGTCAGTTGGAAATGCAAAATGCTTTAACAAGATTTTCATGAACAATTAATGAGCCACGCTATGACACCTTGCTCACTCAGCAAATTTCACCAACAGAAGCAGCTACTTAGGCATTTCCTGAAAACTGTTTGGCACAATAAAAAATTAAATACCACTGAATTTCATTCTATTAAATTTCTGGTGTGACATGACAGTCACTATACAAACTAGTACCACAAATTAATTAATCAACCTTGCAAACAGTATTTATTTATGTGGACTCTATAACTTACTCAAAGATAATATATTCATGTTTATCATATATATTTTAGGCATATTCAATATCTATCTATACCTAGATTAGTAAATTAATAATGTTCAAATGACACAAGCAAAATATAAATGAATATCATTTTGTAATGTGATTCAAAGTCTTTTGTTTAAATTGTTGCATAATACAACAGGTTCCAATATTAAAAAAAAAACCATTTGAAGAAGCAGAATGAAATTATGTGTCTTTGTATAGCCATAAATTACATTCATCTCTGATATAGCCTTCTATTTGCCAAGATTTACATATATGTTATTTTTCAAAGCCAATGACATGTACATGCTTACTTTCAGTGTCATGGTGGAAACCTGTGACACAAAAGTTATGTATATTAAAATTATACTATTTATAATCCTGTCAGTTCTTTGCATTAACATTGTAGTGTACAAAATTCATTGCATCAACAGTGCAATTTCATATAATTTTGTTCCTATATAGAAGAACCCTTCAGGGCCTGACCCAAAATAATTTGCAGGGACCACTAATTTCTTGGTACATTCTTGGAGAAACCACACAGTCATCTGAGGGCAACATGCAGACCACACAAATTAAAGAAAGAATTTGTAATGAAGACTGTGTGGTTTCTCAAATATCAAATACAACACAATTATGTCCAAATTAGCAATGAGTAGATTGTGTAGGGTTTATCGTCACCGTTT
The DNA here is from genome assembly GCA_932294295.1 of Alitta virens. Lineage (NCBI taxonomy): Eukaryota > Metazoa > Annelida > Polychaeta > Phyllodocida > Nereididae > Alitta > Alitta virens. The sequence goes on from OW028578.1 coordinate 33,354,374, forward strand.
GTGCTATTTAGCCAAGTTGCAATTCGTTTTAAAACATATGGGTATTGATCATAGAATGAATGAGTGAATAATTTCCCTACATACAGAGGTAACAAGAAGCCTGCATTTCTATAGAATTGATAGAAGAAAATTCTAGCAGCATTTAAAATATTAACACCAATCATATTTTATTTTTTGGTTTTTAAAGAGCTGTAGCGGATCCAAGAATTACATCAGTTTCATGCATTAAATAGTCTATTTTGAATAATTAGTGTTGGTTTAGTATAAATAACAAACTATCCCATGCTGAAACTACTGGTTTGTAGGAAGTATTTGCATCTGTTGGTGTGTTTAAATATTCATTTATAATCACACATCACACATAATATGGCAATAGAATTTATTGTTCTCTTTTTTTCATCCAAGGATATGATTAAAAATAATACAGCAATTCTGATTATTTCTGCTCCCCAAGATAGTCATTCAATGTGATTGATACTATAATTATCCACTCTTAAATCTTTAAGACAAACTGAGTACTACATTGTACATGGCTGCAGAGTTCTTACTTAAGAACTGAATAGTTCTCGACATGGCATGTGCAGTAGCTTTTGGACGAGAGATTAATGAAAGCAATTTGGTCGGCTGTTTCCCAGTAGGACCTTCTGCCAAGAAATCTGAAAGATTTCCTGTCGGTCAAATACCATAGAGCTATAACAGCTCTATGCAAATACCAGCTTCATTCTTCCACAGAGGAAAAGGCAGTCAAGTCCTTAAGAGTACTGATGCTCACGTAAGCCCAGTAAGTAACTATACTGATGATAAAATGGAAAGTGCGAGTAGGGAAATGCAAGTGAACAGTCGACTTCAATCACAATTCCGGATTTGTTAATGGTGTCTTGCTGCAAACCAAATTCGCCTCATTTTCTATTTGTGGGAAAAATTAAAAGCGGGGAATTAAGCTTGAATGACGATGAAAATGCAAGAGCACAATTAACGCGTGAAATGTTGGGGGTAATGTTGATTCAAAATGTTGTATTTGGCATTGTGATGAATGAACGAACTGCTTGGTTGTGTTCGCTGAACGCTGAAAACAGAATAATTGGCGTGTGCCTTGTACAGTACAACTTTGTGAATAATGATAACACATTCAGTTTTGACAGATTGAGAAATATGTTCTTGGATATTGTCAATGCACTCAGAGTTGTGAAGCATGTGAGAAATATCTGTCATTGGCCTCCAAAAGGCTCCAACTAACCATGTTGCATTTCAAATTTTGATTGTGCAACATAATAGAGAAGAACTGTATGCTTGTGTCACTTCAAGTGATTTACTTCAACACTAATCTAGCTGATGTTCTGTGACAAAATGATTAGACAGTATTAGTCATTCCATGCCAAATAACCTGCTGAACAGCTTTCCATAAATTTCCAGTTGGACTGGAGATATATTACATTGGGCACTCTGAAATGGCGTTGCTACACCCAGTTGTTGTTGAATTGCAAAATGTATAAATTTCTTTTCAACTGATTTATACATTTTTAATATTCACCTGCAGTGCATGAAAATAGTGCTGTAAATATGTCTAAAATAATTGTACAACAGCAGTTGAACTTAAAATGTGAAAAGTCACTTCCATGAGAAGTGCATTTTGATCCTTTACACCTGGTGTTCAATAAAATGTTGCACAGTTTGCAATATGATTAGGTGTACATCATTGACATGTAAATTGAAACATTAATGTGAACATCTTGCTGACTCACTTATGCTATTTTTAATGAAAATATCATAATTTGAAATGTAATTAACGAAAGTGGGACAGATATATGTATATGTACATACTCATCAATGCTGGCTCATAATAAATGTCTCAGTTTTTAACAATCTTATCTGTCAATGTATTTGAGCAATTATCTATTATTAAGTGTGATGTAATGAATTCATGGGAATTTCATGCAGTATGTTATTAGAATATTTGTGTATAAAAATGTCCAATGGGGCAAATGTTGTGGCAGAATTTATGAAGTTGTTATTCAGAAGGCCAAAATAATGAGACTAAGAAATCTTGGATTGCTGGAAAGATAATGTTATTCACCAGGGTCAAATATAGACAACGCGTCTGTCTTGAGAAAATGCAGATTATTATCAGCATGCGATTTTAAGTGAATTGTATTATTATAATGTAATTTTAACTATTTACTGTACAGTGGTTGTTAATGTCTTAAAAAATGCTGATTATCAAACCCACGAAGACTTACGTCCATTGGAACTTAAGTCCAAAACAGGGTCAACGTGGTGCCACCTATATGCACAAAAAAGTTACATATGTTTCCAAACACAGAAAATGGATAAAGATGTACTATCACTGTCCCTGTTTCAAATATGCTTATGATAGCTTAGCTATTATACTCAACTAACATGTGCAGACGTGATGATGAGATGATGAAACTGTTGACTTGACACACGGCATGGGGAAATTTTTATCATTTCGCAATTTGATTTTTGAGCAACTCCAAGCCAATTCCCATTATGAGTCTGCAGACAGGAGAGAAAATGCCACATGCATGATTTGGAAGCAATTGCAGCTGAAGCCAAAACCTACACTACCAAGGGTGGGGTTGGAACCCACGAAATCTTACGTCCATTGGAACTTAAGTCCAACGCCTTAACCACTCGGCCATCCTGGTTCCCTGTGCGCATGGTTTCCCATGCCGATCCCAGATGTTCACAAAGATTCGAGTGACTACGATGCGATTAGTTTAAACAGGAAAAAATGGATTGCTCCAGGTGAGGCTCGAACTCACAACCTCCTCATAGCTATTATACATGCTATTATATATGCACATGAATTTCGCAAAAGCACATGAATATCAATGTTACAGATTCATCGATGAACATCCTTTTATGGAAGGCCTTCATAACTTAGCCATTTTGTTGATCAGCCTGTATTCTGCTGAAACAAATTCTTCAAGCAGCAAGGAGAATCTGACCAATGGAAGAGCAATAGTAACCATTATTAATTTCAATATTGCCTCACCCTGAGGTGAAGCTTCAAAAATTTGTCTATAGACTCATTGTAATGTTCCTCTCCACGGAAATCTTTAGTAAAAGGCGAAAGATTTATTCGTGGATGAAGAGAAACCAGAGTGTCAGTCATCAGGCCGTATTTCCCAACTGTATCCACACTACATAGTTTCATCTTGGTTCACCAACCTGACACTTAGAATTGCCTATCCTCTTCAGAAATTATTCTAAACAGAACCATGAAGATGTTGTCAAAAGCAAGTGTTAAGCATTGCGGTGTTGTAAGCTTATAACACTAGTTGTCACTGTAAGAACCTGGCGAATAACATGTAATGGCAATGTCACACATCATGTGTAGGCAGTAGGCTATCTTGTGGTCAACGTGGTGCCACCTGTATGCACAAAAAAGTTACATAATATGTTTCCAAACACAGAAAATCGATAAAGATGTACTATCACTGTCCCTGTTTCAAATATGCTTATGATAGCTTAGCTAATATACTCAACTAACATGTGCAGACGTGATGATGAGATGATGAAACTGTTGACTTGACACACAGCATGGGGAAATTTTTATCATTTCGCAATTTGATTTTTGAGCAAGTCCAAGCCAATTCCCATTATGAGTCTGCAGACAGGAGAGAAAATGCCACATGCATGATTTGGAAGCAATTGCAGCTGAAGCCAAAACCCTCACTACCAGGAGTGGGGTTCGAACCCACGAAGACTTACGTCCATTGGAACTTAAGTCCAACGCCTTAACCACTCGGCCATCCTGGTTCCCTGTGCGCATGGTTTCCCATGTCGATCCCAGATGTTCACAAAGATTCGAGTGACTACGATGCGATTAGTTTAAACAGGAAAAAATAGAGTGCTCCAGGTGAGGCTCGAACTCAGAACCTTCGTATAGCTAGCCCCACTCATGAGCATGAGCATGTACTGACTATAAGTACGGCACGCTAACTGATCGTGCCATTGGAGATCACATTCTATGCAGCTTCATCCAGTGCGCATGAATTTTGCAAAAGCACATGAATATCAATGTTACAGATTCATCCATGAACATCCTTTTATGGAAGGCCTTCATAACTTAGCCATTTTGTTGATCAGCCTGTATTCTGCTGAAACAAATTCTTCAAGCAGCAAGGAGAATCTGACTAATGGAATAGCAATAGTAACCATTATTAATTTCAATATTGCCTCACCCTGAGGTGAAGCTTCAAAAATTTGTCTATAGACTCATTGTATTGTTCCTCTCCACGGAAATCTTTAGTAAAAGGCGAAAGATTTATTCGTGGATGAAGAGAAACCAGAGTGTCAGTCATCAGGCCGTCTTTCCCAACTGTATCCACACTGCATAGTTTCATCTTGGTTCACCAACCTGACACTTAGAATTGTCTATTCTCTTCAGAAATTATTCTCAACAGAACCATGAAGATGTTGCAAGTCCATTGCGGTGTTGTAAGCTTATAACACTAGTTGTTACTGTAAGAACCTGGCGAATAACATGTAATGGCAATGTCACATATCATGTGTAGGCAGTAGGCTATCTTGTGGTCAACAGGGTCAACGTGGTGCCACCTATATGCACAAAAAAGTTACATATGTTTCCAAACACAGAAAATGGATAAAGATGTACTATCACTGTCCCTGTTTCAAATATGCTTATGATAGCTTAGCTAATATACTCAACTAACATGTGCAGACGTGATGATGAGATGATGAAACTGTTGACTTGACACACAGCATGGGGAAATTTTTATCATTTCGCAATTTGATTTTTGAGCAAGTCCAAGCCAATTCCCATTATGAGTCTGCAGACAGCAGAGAAAATGCCACATGCATGATTTGGAAGCAATTGCAGCTGAAGCCAAAACCCACACTACCAGGAGTGGGGTTCGAACCCACGAAGACTTACGTCCATTGGAACTTAAGTCCAACGCCTTAACCACTCGGCCATCCTGGTTCCCTGTGCGCATGGTTTCCCATGTCGATCCCAGATGTTCACAAAGATTCGAGTGACTACGATGCGATTAGTTTAAACAGGAAAAAATAGAGTGCTCCAGGTGAGGCTCGAACTCACAACCTTCGTATAGCTAGCCCCACTCATGAGCATGAGCATGTACTGACTATAAGTACAGCGCGCTAACCGATCGTCCACTGGAGCTCACACTCTATGCAGCCTTATCCAGTGCACATGAATTTCGCAAAAGCACATGAATATCAATGTTACAGATCCATCCATGAACAACCTGTTATGGAAGGCCTTCATAACTTAGCCATTTTGTTGATCAGCCTGTATTCTGCTGAAACAAATTCTTCAAGCAGCCAGAAGAATCTGACCAATGGAATAGCAATAGTAACCATTATTAATTTCAATATTGCCTCACCCTGAGGTGTAGCTTCAAAAATTTGTCTATAGACTCATTGTATTGTTCCTCTCCACGGAAATCTTTAGTAAAAGGCGAAAGATTTATTCGTGGATGAAGAGAAACCAGAGTGTCAGTCATGTATGCAGTGTAAGAGATAAGCGAGGTCCTCCTTCTAGGAGCTTCAGCGCTTTTGGAGTCTTGTGGGGGATCCTGGACATCATGGTCCGAAGGCCCGATAGGTACAGGATCTGGATCTCACCACGACTGGCCGCATCAAGGGGGAAATCTGGAAGGAAAAATAGGAAGGTGTAAGGAATTGGGAAAAACTGCAATTATTTATTAGAACAGGGAGATTACATTGGGGTGGGGATGGTTAGTCACTACTTAATAAATTCAGAAATTTGAATAGGGGTCATGTTGACTTTATAAATGTTCGATACTGTTGTTGCTGTGATACTTAATATGGAGTCCTCCGAGATTCCAGGATGGAGAGGTTGGAGGATGTTGGACAGTATCTGGGCTACCGTAGCGGCTATGCGGGTGGCATCTAATATGTTGGCTGGTGGGGCTATCTTCTGTGCTGTATTGGTGTCTCGCGATTTCTTGGAGAGAAGGGCTTCCTTATAAGAAGGACAGCCGGAGAAAGATGCGGGGTGGTCTCCTTTACAGTTGGTGCAGGAGGCCTTCTCAGGAGAAGGACACTCCTTGTGCCCATGCCCGAGGCCACAGCGCTTACACCTGATTTCTAGTGAACAGGTGTTCGCTCTGTGGCCAAAGGATTGACAGCGGATGCACTGGAGGGGTCTTCTGGATTTGTATTCTTCGACCTTGAGTTTTCTAAAATCAAAAGAGAGTCCATTAGTTAGTAGGCCTTGTTTTTCCTCAGGTGAGGAGCAAATGACCTTGACGCGGTTGGTGGGTCTTCCAAGGGCTGCACTTTGCATTCGGATGCAGTTGGGGAGTCCTGAAATGGAAGAGAAATCATCATTTGAATAATTTGGGGGGACTCCAATGATGACAACTGTGAGGCTGTTATCTGGAGTTCTGGACTTCTTGGTGTCTCTTATTTTGCAGCCTTCTAGGTTGAGGCTGAGGAGTGTAGTGTTGTCTGCTGCTGACCGGGGATAGATCAGCAGGTTGCCTGCTTGGGTTCTTCTGGAGTATCTTATGTGCTTTTTCAGCTCAAGAAAAATCTTGGCTGAGTCAGCATCTGCAGAGAATTCTGTAAAAAGAGGAGATAAGTTGGTTTTTGGGGAAGGGGGGGGAGCAGGGGGGGAGAGGGGAGGTGGGAGTGGTCTTCTTTGCCTTCTTAGGGGACTCTAGCCCAGGAGTTGAGTTAGAGTGAAGGCTTTGGGTGGACCGGGTTCTCTTATGAGTCTTTTTTTGCTTCTTGCCTTGTTGGATAGTGAATCCTGTATCCATGTCTTCGGGTGGCTGGCCTGTGTTAGAGTGTGTAGGAGAAAAAAGGCTATTAATTGTTGTATCAGCTGTGTCGTCAGCAGCAGCATCAGCAGTGGCCTCAGCAATGAGCTTGGCCGTAGCTTCAGCAGTAGCAGTGGAACTAGTAGCTGTGTTGGGAGAATTCTGAAAAGAAAGAGAATTTCTGTCTGAAAAGACAGGTGAGGCGGGGTTGGAGGGAGGGAGGAAGGATAGGTGAATTCCATGGATAATGGCATTCATCTGGATCTGGGTTTCAGCATCTTGGGTGGCTAAAAGAGATTGCATATATAAAGACATTTGCTGCAAAGAATAGGCAAGACCTTGAGGCATTTCTGTTTCTACTTGCGCTTCTGGTTCTGCTTCTTGTGCTGCTGCTTGGGCTGCTTCTTGTGCTGCTAATGCCTCTTGTTGTGCTCTCTCAACTTTCTGTTTTCTATCTAGTTCAACTAGAGCAAAGATGGCGGCGAACCGTTCTTGCTCTCGTTCATGTACTTGCTCATTAAAGATGGCGGCGGTACGTTCTTGCTCTTGTTGTTGTTTACTTTTGGCCGGTTTCCCGTGGACGCCGCCATTATTAGCGGGCAGTGCCTCGGGAGCCGTAGCCGTTTGTGTAGCCAACTTTGTTGCGGTGTTTGCAGTCCTTTTCTTGCTGGCATTGGTCTCTCTGGGTTGAGGAAAAGGTTTTTTCGCTTTTTTCGGCATCTCCTGAAAAATACAAGAAAATTCAAGATGGCGGTGCTGACACTTAGAATTGCCTATTCTCTTCAGAAATTATTCTAAACAGAACCATGAAGATGTTGTCAAAGGCAAGTGGTAAGCATTGCGGAGTTGTAAGCTTATAACACTAGTTGTTACTGTAGGAACCTAGCGAATAACATGTAATGGCAATGTCACACATCATGTGTAGGCAGTAGGCTATCTTGTGGTCAACAGGGTCAACGTGGTGCCACCTATATGCACAAAAGAGTAACATATGTTTTCAAACACAGAAAATGGATAAAGATGTACTATCACTGTCACTGTTTCAAATATGCTTATGATAGCTTAGCTAATATACTCAACTAACATGTGCAGACGTGATGATGAGATGATGAAACTGTTGACTTGACACACAGCATGGGGAAATTTTTATCATTTCGCAATTTGATTTTTGAGCAAGTCCAAGCCAATTCCCATTATGAGTCTGCAGACAGCAGAGAAAATGCCACATGCATGATTTGGAAGCAATTGCAGCTGAAGCCAAAACCCACACTACCAGGAGTGGGGTTCGAACCCACGAAGACTTACGTCCATTGGAACTTAAGTCCAACGCCTTAACCACTCGGCCATCCTGGTTCCCTGTGCGCATGGTTTCCCATGTCGATCCCAGATGTTCACAAAGATTCGAGTGACTACGATGCGATTAGTTTAAACAGGAAAAAATTGAGTGCTCCAGGTGAGGCTTGAACTCACAACCTCCACATTGGTAGCCCCACTCATGAACATGAGCATGTACTGACTATAAGTACGGCACGCTAACCGATCGTGCCATTGGAGCTCACACTCTATGCAGCTTCATCCAGTGCACATGAATTTTCAAAAGCACATGAATATCAATGTTACAGATCCATCCATGAAGAACCTGTTATGGAAGGTCTTCATAACTTAGCCATTTTGTTGATCAGCCTGTATTCTGCTGAAACAAATTCTGCAAGCAGCCAGGAGAATCTGACCAATGGAATAGCAATAGTAACCATTATTAATTTCAATATTGCCTCACCCTGAGGTGAAGCTTCAAAAATTTGTCTATAGACTCATTGTATTGTTCCTCTCCACGGAAATCTTTAGTAAAAGGCGAAAGATTTATTCGTGGATGAAGAGAAACCAGAGTGTCAGTCATCAGGCCGTCTTTCCCAACTGTATCCACACTGCATAGTTTCATCTTGGTTCACCAACCTGACACTTAGAATTGCCTATTCTCTTCAGAAATTATTCTAAACAGAACCATGAAGATGTTGTCAAAAGCAAGTGGAAAGCATTGTGGTGTTGTAAGCTTATAACACTAGTTGTTACTGTAGGAACCTAGCGAATAACATGTAATGGCAATGTCACACATCATGTGTAGGCAGTAGGCTATCTTGTGGTCAACAGGGTCAATGTGGTGCCACCTATATGCACAAAAGAGTAACATATGTTTTCAAACACAGAAAATGGATAAAGATGTACTATCACTGTCACTGTTTCAAATATGCTTATGATAGCTTAGCTAATATACTCAACTAACATGTGCAGACGTGATGATGAGATGATGAAACTGTTGACTTGACACACAGCATGGGGAAATTTTTATCATTTCGCAATTTGATTTTTGAGCAAGTCCAAGCCAATTCCCATTATGAGTCTGCAGACAGCAGAGAAAATGCCACATGCATGATTTGGAAGCAATTGCAGCTGAAGCCAAAACCCACACTACCAGGAGTGGGGTTCGAACCCACGAAGACTTACGTCCATTGGAACTTAAGTCCAACGCCTTAACCACTCGGCCATCCTGGTTCCCTGTGCGCATGGTTTACCATGTCGATCCCAGATTTTCACAAAGATTCGAGTGACTACGATGCGATTAGTTTAAACAGGAAAAAATTGAGTGCTCCAGGTGAGGCTTGAACTCACAACCTCCACATTACTAGCCCCACTCATGAACATGAGCATGTACTGGCTATAAGTACGGCATGCTAACCGATCGTGCCATTGGAGCTCACACTCTATGCAGCTTCATCCAGTGCACATGAATTTTGCAAAAGCACATGAATATCAATGTTACAGATCCATCCATGAACAACCTGTTATGGAAGACCTTCATAACTTAGCCATTTTGTTGATCAGCCTGTATTCTGCTGAAACAAATTCTTCAAGCAGCCAGGAGAATCTGACCAATGGAATAGCAATAGTAACCATTATTAATTTCAATATTGCCTCACCCTGAGGTGAAGCTTCAAAAATGTGTCTATAGACTCATT
>OW028578.1:33376684-33379184 GCA_932294295.1 Alitta virens
GCATGGGGAAATTTTTATCATTTCGCAATGATTTTTGAGCAAGTCCAAGCCAATTCCCATTATGAGTCTGCAGACAGCAGAGAAAATGCCACATGCATGATTTGGAAGCAATTGCAGCTGAAGCCAAAACCCACACTACCAGGAGTGGGGTTCGAACCCACGAAGACTTACGTCCATAGGAACTTAAGTCCAACGCCTTAACCACTCGGCCATCCTGGTTCCCTGTGCGCGTCTTTTCCCATGTCGATCCCAGATGTTCACAAAGATTCGAGTGACTACGATGCGATTAGTTTAAACAGGAAAAAATAGAGTGCTCCAGGTGAGGCTCGAACTCACAACCTCCGCATAGCTAGCCCCACTCATGAACATGAGCATGTACTGACTATAAGTACCGCGCGCTAACCGATTGTGCCACTGGAGCTCACGCTCTATGCAGCTTTTATCTAATGCACATGAATTTCGCAAAAGCACATGAATATCAATGTTACAGATTCATCCATAAACATCCTTTCATGGGAGGCCTTCATAACTTAGCCATTTTGTTGATCAGCCTGTATTCTGCTGAAACAAATTCTTCAAGCAGCAAGGAGAATCTGACCAATGGAATAGCAATAGTAACCATTATTAATTTCAATATTGCCTCAACCTGAGGTGAAGCTTCAAAAATTTGTCTATAGACTCATTGTATTGTTCCTCTCCACGGAAATCTTTAGTAAAAGGCGAAAGATTTATTCGTGGATGAAGAGAAACCAGAGTGTCAGTCATCAGGCCGTCTTTCCCAACTGTATCCACACTGCATAGTTTCATCTTGGTTCACCAACCTGACACTTAGAATTGCCTATTCTCTTCAGAAATTATTCTAAACAGAACCATGAAGATGTTGTCAAAGCAAGTGGTAAGCATTGAGGTGTTGTAAGCTTATAACACTAGTTGTTACTGTAGGAACCTAGCGAATAACATGTAATGGCAATGTCACACATCATGTGTAGGTAGTAGGCTATCTTGTGGTCAACAGGGTCAACGTGGTGCCACCTATATGCACAAAAGAGTTACATATGTTTTCAAACACAGAAAATGGATAAAGATGTACTATCACTGTTCCTGTTTCAAATATGCTTATGATAGCTTAGCTAATATAATCAACTAACATGTGCAGACATGATGATGAGATGATGAAACTGTTGACTTGACACACAGCATGGGGAAATTTTTATCATTTCGCAATTTGATTTTTGAGCAAGTCCAAGCCAATTCCCATTATGAGTCTGCAGACAGCAGAGAAAATGCCACATGCATGATTTGGAAGCAATTGCAGCTGAAGCCAAAACCCACACTACCAGGAGTGGGGTTCGAACCCACGAAGACTTACGTCCATTGGAACTTAAGTCCAACGCCTTAACCACTCGGCCATCCTGGTTCCCTGTGCGTGTCGTTTCCCATGTCGATCCCAGATGTTCACAAAGATTCGAGTGACTACGATGCGATTAGTTTAAACAGGAAAAAATAGAGTGCTCCAGGTGAGGCTCGAACTCACAACCTCCGCATAGCTAGCCCCACTCATGAACATGAGCATGTACTGACTATAAGTACGGCGCGCTAACCGATTGTGCCACTGGAGCTCACGCTCTATGCAGCTTTTATCTAATGCACATGAATTTCGCAAAAGCACATGAATATCAATGTTACAGATTCATCCATAAACATCCTTTCATGGAAGGCCTTCATAACTTAGCCATTTTGTTGATCAGCCTGTATTCTGCTGAAACAAATTCTTCAGGCAGCAAGGAGAATTCGACCAATGGAATAGCAATAGTAACCATTATTAATTTCAATATTGCCTCACCCTGAGGTGAAGCTTCAAAAATTTGTCTATAGACTCATTGTATTGTTCCTCTCCACGGAAATCTTTAGTAAAAGGCGAAAGATTTATTCGTGGATGAAGAGAAACCAGAGTGTCAGTCATCAGGCCGTCTTTCCCAACTGTATCCACACTGCATAGTTTCATCTTGGTTCACCAACCTGACACTTAGAATTGCCTATTCTCTTCAGAAATTATTCTAAACAGAACCATGACGATGTTGTGAAAGCAAGTGGTAAGCATTGAGGTGTTGTAAGCTTATAACACTAGTTGTTACTGTAGGAATCTAGCGAATAACATGTAATGGCAATGTCACACATCATGTGTAGGCAGTAGGCTATCTAGTGGTCAACAGGGTCAACGTGGTGCCACCTATATGCACAAAAAAGTTACATATGTTTTCAAACACAGAAAATGGATAAAGATGTACTATCACAGTCCCTGTTTCAAATATGCTTATGATAGCTTAGCTAATATACTCAAATAACATGTGCAGACGTGATGATGAGATGATGAAACTGTTGACTTGACACACAGCATGGGGAAATTTTTATCATTTCGCAATGATTTTTGAGCAAGTCCAAGCCAATTCCCATTATGAGTCTGCAGACAGCAGAGAAAATGCCACATGCATGATTTGGA
>OW028578.1:33386684-33389184 GCA_932294295.1 Alitta virens
CGCTCTATGCAGCTTTTATCTAATGCACATGAATTTCGCAAAAGCACATGAATATCAATGTTACAGATTCATCCATAAACATCCTTTCATGGGAGGCCTTCATAACTTAGCCATTTTGTTGATCAGCCTGTATTCTGCTGAAACAAATTCTTCAAGCAGCAAGGAGAATCTGACCAATGGAATAGCAATAGTAACCATTATTAATTTCAATATTGCCTCAACCTGAGGTGAAGCTTCAAAAATTTGTCTATAGACTCATTGTATTGTTCCTCTCCACGGAAATCTTTAGTAAAAGGCGAAAGATTTATTCGTGGATGAAGAGAAACCAGAGTGTCAGTCATCAGGCCGTCTTTCCCAACTGTATCCACACTGCATAGTTTCATCTTGGTTCACCAACCTGACACTTAGAATTGCCTATTCTCTTCAGAAATTATTCTAAACAGAACCATGAAGATGTTGTCAAAGCAAGTGGTAAGCATTGAGGTGTTGTAAGCTTATAACACTAGTTGTTACTGTAGGAACCTAGCGAATAACATGTAATGGCAATGTCACACATCATGTGTAGGTAGTAGGCTATCTTGTGGTCAACAGGGTCAACGTGGTGCCACCTATATGCACAAAAGAGTTACATATGTTTTCAAACACAGAAAATGGATAAAGATGTACTATCACTGTTCCTGTTTCAAATATGCTTATGATAGCTTAGCTAATATAATCAACTAACATGTGCAGACATGATGATGAGATGATGAAACTGTTGACTTGACACACAGCATGGGGAAATTTTTATCATTTCGCAATTTGATTTTTGAGCAAGTCCAAGCCAATTCCCATTATGAGTCTGCAGACAGCAGAGAAAATGCCACATGCATGATTTGGAAGCAATTGCAGCTGAAGCCAAAACCCACACTACCAGGAGTGGGGTTCGAACCCACGAAGACTTACGTCCATTGGAACTTAAGTCCAACGCCTTAACCACTCGGCCATCCTGGTTCCCTGTGCGTGTCGTTTCCCATGTCGATCCCAGATGTTCACAAAGATTCGAGTGACTACGATGCGATTAGTTTAAACAGGAAAAAATAGAGTGCTCCAGGTGAGGCTCGAACTCACAACCTCCGCATAGCTAGCCCCACTCATGAACATGAGCATGTACTGACTATAAGTACGGCGCGCTAACCGATTGTGCCACTGGAGCTCACGCTCTATGCAGCTTTTATCTAATGCACATGAATTTCGCAAAAGCACATGAATATCAATGTTACAGATTCATCCATAAACATCCTTTCATGGAAGGCCTTCATAACTTAGCCATTTTGTTGATCAGCCTGTATTCTGCTGAAACAAATTCTTCAGGCAGCAAGGAGAATTCGACCAATGGAATAGCAATAGTAACCATTATTAATTTCAATATTGCCTCACCCTGAGGTGAAGCTTCAAAAATTTGTCTATAGACTCATTGTATTGTTCCTCTCCACGGAAATCTTTAGTAAAAGGCGAAAGATTTATTCGTGGATGAAGAGAAACCAGAGTGTCAGTCATCAGGCCGTCTTTCCCAACTGTATCCACACTGCATAGTTTCATCTTGGTTCACCAACCTGACACTTAGAATTGCCTATTCTCTTCAGAAATTATTCTAAACAGAACCATGACGATGTTGTGAAAGCAAGTGGTAAGCATTGAGGTGTTGTAAGCTTATAACACTAGTTGTTACTGTAGGAATCTAGCGAATAACATGTAATGGCAATGTCACACATCATGTGTAGGCAGTAGGCTATCTAGTGGTCAACAGGGTCAACGTGGTGCCACCTATATGCACAAAAAAGTTACATATGTTTTCAAACACAGAAAATGGATAAAGATGTACTATCACAGTCCCTGTTTCAAATATGCTTATGATAGCTTAGCTAATATACTCAAATAACATGTGCAGACGTGATGATGAGATGATGAAACTGTTGACTTGACACACAGCATGGGGAAATTTTTATCATTTCGCAATGATTTTTGAGCAAGTCCAAGCCAATTCCCATTATGAGTCTGCAGACAGCAGAGAAAATGCCACATGCATGATTTGGAAGCAATTGCAGCTGAAGCCAAAACCCACACTACCAGGAGTGGGGTTCGAACCCACGAAGACTTACGTCCATAGGAACTTAAGTCCAACGCCTTAACCACTCGGCCATCCTGGTTCCCTGTGCGCGTCTTTTCCCATGTCGATCCCAGATGTTCACAAAGATTCGAGTGACTACGATGCGATTAGTTTAAACAGGAAAAAATAGAGTGCTCCAGGTGAGGCTCGAACTCACAACCTCCGCATAGCTAGCCCCACTCATGAACATGAGCATGTACTGACTATAAGTACCGCGCGCTAACCGATTGTGCCACTGGAGCTCACGCTCTATGCAGCTTTTATCTAATGCACATGAATTTCGCAAAAGCACATGAATATCAATGTTACAGATTCATCCATAAACATCCTTTCATGGGAGGCCTTCATAAC
>OW028578.1:33409184-33414184 GCA_932294295.1 Alitta virens
TTGGAACTTAAGTCCAACGCCTTAACCACTCGGCCATCCTGGTTCCCTGTGTGCGTTGTTTCCCATGTCGATCCCAGATGTTCACAAAGATTCGAGTGACTACGATGCGATTAGTTTAAACAGGAAAAAATAGAGTGCTCCAGGTGAGGCTCGAACTCACAACCTCTGCATAGCTAGCCCCACTCATGAACATGAGCACGTACTGACTATAAGTACGGCGCGCTAACCGATTGTGCCACTGGAGCTCACGCTCTATGCAGCTTTTATCTAATGCACATGAATTTCGCAAAAGCACATGAATATCAATGTTACAGATTCATCCATAAACATCCTTTCATGGGAGGCCTTCATAACTTAGCCATTTTGTTCATCAGCCTGTATTCTGCTGAAACAAATTCTTCAAGCAGCAAGGAGAATCTGACCAATGGAATAGCAATAGTAACCATTATTAATTTCAATATTGCCTCAACCTGAGGTGAAGCTTCAAAAATTTGTCTATAGACTCATTGTATTGTTCCTCTCCACGGAAATCTTTAGTAAAAGGCGAAAGATTTATTCGTGTATAACAGCCCCAATGCCAATGACTGTTAGAAGCTACTTCCTGTAGCATGAATATGTAAAACTAAGTCTCAAGTGTTACAAGACAGAAGTTGATCATTTATTCCTCTTTATGATCCATCCATATACATCTCTCTGATTCAATCTGTCTGTGACACTGCAAGTACACATTAACAGACTATTAACAGACTATCAACAGACTATACAAATACATAACATTGTAGAGTATAATACACAATTACTGACCTTATATTGACTTCTTTGTACTAAATGATTCTCTGCCAACTGTCAGTTTACTTGGCAGCTCAACTAAATATACAGAGGGAAAAAGTGCCCTCTGTTGATAATTAGGAGTATTAATGCTCTTCACAGGAGAAGAGCCCTCTGGTGTCAAGTTTTGAACTACACCAGTTACAATCCCAACCAAATTATCTCTTAATTTAAAAGGAAGTCATGAAAACATACATGTTTATAATCAAAACACCAACCACCTCTAAATCAACATCAGCAATCACATGGCAGATATTATGCAACACAAATTGTTGAATTTTGACAGATAAACCTTTACCCTAAATTCACATATAATGAGCATATACACATTTAATTCTCAAGCAGCAAAATTAGTTTATTTACAGGTCTCTCAAGTTCAGTACTTTTTTCTGTGCGTTTCCCATTTTTGGAAATACCAGGATCACCCAAGACAACTTTTGCATTGCGCACTAAATTGTCTTTTCCCATGAGAACTGCAGTACCTCTGGCTATTTTCCATTGACACCGAGGAATCGCTTCATCAACAACCATGACAATGTCATCAACCTTGAGGTTACGTTTTGGTCTATGCCACTTTTGTCGAACCTGCCAAAGACTTAGAACCTCTTTCTTCCACCTTTTCCAAAATGCATCAGCAAGCCATTGTACCCTTTTCCAACGTTTTGTACAATACTGGTCAGCTTCCTGAAACACTCCTGGAGGGGGAAGTATCACATTGCTTTTCATTGTCAATAGATGGTTAGGAGTTAATGGTTGAAGCGAGTTAGGATCACTCAAGGATGTTACAGTGAGTGGTCTACTATTGACAATGTAGGATGCTTCAGTCATGAATGTTCGGAATGACTCGTCATCTAATTGATGACTTCCTGGATGCAACAGTGTATTGAGAACGCTCCTGAAAGTTCGGATCTGGCGTTCCCATACTCCGCCCTGGTGACTAGCATGAGGAACCCCAACTATGTAATCACAAGGGTTGTCAAGTAAGAACCTTTTAACCTGTTCATCATCAACTTGAGCGATAGCTTCTTTTAGCTGATTATAACCACCAATGAAATTAGTTCCTCGATCAGATCTCAGAACTCTGATTGGACCACGAATGCTCATAAAACGCCGCAATGCATTTATAAATGAGTCTGAATCAAGTGAAGTTGCAGTTTCTATATGTATCGCGCGTGAGTTCAAGCATGTAAACAGAACGCCATACCGCTTTACTTCACTTCTACCTTGTTTGATATAGTATGGTCCAAAGTAATCTACCGCTACATATGAAAATGCAGGACCAGTTTCCAGTCTATCGGGTGGCAATTCTCCCATCTTTTGCCCTACTGGATAACTTCTCAACCTTCTACATGTCACACAATGATATATCATGCTTGTACACTTGGTATTCAGACCAATGATCCAGTAACCCTGGTTTCGTACCTCATTCATTGTCATACCTTTACCCTGATGTGCTATCTTATCATGACAGTATCTGAGGAAAAGATCAGTTGTTGCATGATTCTTTGGTAACAAAATGGGATGTTTTGTCTCATAAGAAAGAAAACCTTGTTGCAGCCTCCCTCCCACACGAATCATGCCATAACCATCGATGAAGGGATCTAATCGAACCAATTTGCTACACCTTTTGACACAATTACCAGCAAATAGCGTTTGGAGGTCTTCAGCAAATTCGGATTGTTGGGCTTGTCTTATAAGGACACGCACTGCTTTGCATTCATCTTGGACAGTCACAGAAGCTCTTACCTTGGACTTCAGATTTTCTATGAATTTAATGCAAATTGCAGTGATTCTCCTCATTTTTGGCCAACTGGAATAATCCGCAGGAAATATATTTGTGGTAATGACCTGACTTTCAACTTTTAGACATGTACTGACTTTTATCTCAGGATCAGATGACTCCACTTCATAGGTTTCATCCTTTGCTTCCATCTGGTTTGTCCATAGGAAAGAGGGACCAGTCATCCAGACAGACTTGACCAGCTGTGAACCTGTAGCTCCCCTGGAAGCAATATCGGCTGGATTTTCTGATGTGTTAACATACCTCCACTGCTCTTTGTATGTAGCATCATGAATGCGTTGCACTCTATTTGCTACAAAGACCTGAAAGCGCTTGGAACTGTTGTGAATATAACCCAAGACTATCTTACTATCTGTATAGTACAAATTCTTCAACTCACCGAACCCCAGTTCTGTTTGCAGCAGTTGGCTTACTTCAACAGACAGTGTAGCTGCAGTAAGCTCTAGTCGTGGTATGGTCAATTCCTTTAGTGGTGCCACTCTAGACTTAGCCATCACAAAAGAGCAGTAAACTTCATGTTCATTACTTACTAAACGTAAATACGAGCATTGGCCATACCCTGATGTACATGCATCAGAAAAATGATGCACTGAAGCTTCAGCAACCTTGCCGAAGAGTGGTGGTTTGAAACACCTTGGAATTGTCAGACCTTCCAAAAGCAATAACTCAGATACCCACTCTTCGGCAAGGTTGCTGAAGCTTCAGTGCATCATTTTTCTGATGCATGTACAATCATTTTTCTGATGCATGTACAATCATTTAGTACAAAGAAGTCAATATAAGGTCAGTAATTGTGTATTATACTCTACAATGTTATGTATTTGTATAGTCTGTTGATAGTCTACTTGTAACGTGTCAAATATGAAACTTGTGAGAATGTCAGCTCTACTAAAGCGTTTTAACAACAAAAATGCCGTGCATTTTTTAGTCTTTATCCTGCTCTTCAATGTTGTCGGGGTAGCAGGGAAGCAAGTGGCCATGAAGATTGTGGATGAACCATCTATGTTGGGATTAAACAACAATGGATATGATGAACAGCCTACTTCAGAACTTCACATGCGAGTGAAACCATCTAATTTTTCTGGACCACCACATTTGAGGGTCCTCTTTGGAAGATGCTTTGAGTTTATTGATGATTCGTATAAATATGATTTTTGCCCTTTTTCAAATGATCACAACATTGCTATTGTATGATGAATATGAATAGCATGACATCTGAGCTTCATGGGCTGCATGATCCTAATCCTGCAGATGCACTTCCAAACATGCATGGAACTGATCAAGCCCAGGTGGAGAATTCACACACTTCAATAACTACAGTGGAGCATCTTACGGAGAACAATCTGCACTCATCATATGTCCCAACGAATACAACTGTTGATAGAGACTCACCAGTTCCTTACATTCAGAGATATGGAACACTACATCAAGATTCTTCACAAGTATCCAAAGAGACTAGTAACATTGCGAGGAGAACTAGCACAAGAGAAAGAACTCTAACAGAAAAGGGCTTGGCCTACATGATAGACACTGCAACCAATCAACTCAAATCAGCTTTGGTAGGTCACAGGCAGATTTGTTTTAAATTTGAAAATCTAACTTTAAGTAGAGATCACAAAATTACAGAACTTAGTGAATTTCGTGACACGCTTGAAAGGTCAATGTTTAATGTTTCAGAAAAATATCACAAGTTGGGCAATATGTCAATTGAAGCATATGATGGGTATACACAAAGGTTTGAAGACTGTGCCAATTTAAATCAAAAGGTTATGCTTACAATCTCTCAAGCTATAAGAAAAATTGAACATAATGAAACAGGAAGTATTGTTTCAAAGCACAGTCATAAAAGCAAATCTTCAAAAAGTTCAACTGGTCACAGTAGTAGGTCCTCAAAGAGTAGTACTTCAAGGTCTGTGCGTTCTCATAGCTCACTTGCTTCCATGAAACTTGCAGCTGCATCTAAAGCTATTGATTTAAAAACACAACTTAAATATCTTGAACAACAGAATCTGGCTCAGTCTGAATTGCAAAAGATTGATCTGTTGTGCAAAATTGAAGCAGAAGAAGCAAAACTTAAAATTGCTCAAGATATTGAACTTGAATCAGTGCATTCTGTACAGAGTATGGGTAGTGATGTACATCAGATAAGCAATGGCATGATTGAAGATACCAGCAAAAGAAGGGTTCTTACTAGTGCTACTGTAAATAGACTTGTACTGAAGCATGATGCAAGAGTTGTCAATGATGAACCTAAAAGCTGTAAGAAGGATAAATTAAATTCCCGAGCTCCTGAGTTCATCCCAAAATCTGCTGGTACTGAGTTAATTTCAATGCCGTCTGCTGGTCCAGACTGTGCCTACGAGTTGATTCC
>OW028578.1:33419184-33424184 GCA_932294295.1 Alitta virens
GAAAAAATAGAGTGCTCCAGGTGAGGCTCGAACTCAGAACCTTCGTATAGCTAGCCCCACTCATGAGCATGAGCAGGTACTGACTATAAGTACGGCATGCTAACCGATCGTGCCATTGGAGCTCACACTCTATGCAGCTTCATCCAGTGCGTATGAATTTTGCAAAAGCACATGAATATCAATGTTACAGATCCATCCATGAACAACCTGTTATGGAAGGCCTTCATAACTTAGCCATTTTGTTGATCAGCCTGTATTCTGCTGAAACAAATTCTTCAAGCAGCCAGGAGAATCTGACCAATGGAATAGCAATAGTAACCATTATTAATTTCAATATTGCCTCACCCTGAGGTGAAGCTTCAAAAATTTGTCTATAGACTCATTGTATTGTTCCTCTCCACGGAAATCTTTAGTAAAAGGCGATAGATTTATTTGTGGATGAAGAGAAACCAGAGTGTCAGTCATCAGGCCGTCTTTCCCAACTGTATCCACACTGCATAGTTTCATCTTGGTTCACCAACCTGACACTTAGAATTGCCTATTCTCTTCAGAAATTATTCTAAACAGAACCATGAAGATGTCAAAGCAAGTGGTAAGCATTGCGGTGTTGTAAGCTTATAACACTAGTTGTTACTGTAGGAACCTAGCGAATAACATGTAATGGCAATGTCACACATCATGTGTAGGCAGTAGGCTATCTTGTGGTCAACAGGGTCAACGTGGTGCCACCTATATGCACAAAAGAGTAACATATGTTTTCAAACACAGAAAATAGATAAAGATGTACTATCACTGTCCCTGTTTCAAATATGCTTATGATAGCTTAGCTAATATACTCAACTAACATGTGCAGATGTGATGATGAGATGATGAAACTGTTGACTTGACACACAGCATGGGGAAATTTTAATCATTTCGCAATTTGATTTTTGAGCAAGTCCAAGCCAATTCCCATTATGAGTCTGCAGACAACAGAGAAAATGCCACATGCATGATTTGGAAGCAATTGCAGCTGAAGTCAAAACCCACACTACCAGGAGTGGGGTTCGAACCCACGAAGACTTACGTCTATTGGAACTTAAGTCTAACGCCTTAAACACTCGGCCATCCTGGTTCCCTGTGCGCATGGTTTCCCATGTCGATCCCAGATGTTCACAAAGATTCGAGTGACTACGATGCGATAAGTTTAAACAGGAAAAAATAGAGTGCTCCAGGTGAGGCTCGAACTCAGAACCTTCGTATAGCTAGCCCCACTCATGAGCATGAGCAGGTACTGACTATAAGTACGGCATGCTAACCGATCGTGCCATTGGAGCTCACACTCTATGCAGCTTCATCCAGTGCACATGAATTTTGCAAAAGCACATGAATATCAATGTTACAGATCCATCCATGAACAACCTGTTATGGAAGGCCTTCATAATAATCCCCACCAGGGGGCGAGTAGTTTCAGCGTTGTGGATCTCGTGCATCAAGGTGTTGTTCACTGATTTGTAGAAAGTTTTTCTGTCTGCCACTTCTTGGAATGCATGGCGGAGTGATGGAGAAGCTTAAGTAACAAAAACAAACCCAACCATGTGGCTGACGAAGTAACCGTGATTGTGAACGATTTGCTGTGTTTCTGCTTGAAGAAACTTGATTATATGCCTGCGGGAACTGTTCATAAACTATGCATTGACTTTTATACTGAAGAAGTTGTCACTGAGGCCAGCAAGGTGCTGTATGACTCATGTGGTGATCCTGACGAGAGGGATGAAAGATACAAGAGATGATATTCTGTTTCTTCTGGCCAAGAAAAGCACCAAGCTGCCAGTTAAATTCGTAATTGAAAACCCTGACAATGTACCTAAGGTAACTTTCAAGGACCTAGACTGTAGTGTGCTCCTCTCAAAACTGGAGGGGATGTATCAAGAAATTTACTCTTTAAAACAGAGCTTCAATGTACAAACGGGCATCAATGAAAGTCTGTCTGGTCTTCTACATGATCAAACTACCAGAGTGAAGACCTGTGAAGAAAACATGGCCTCACTGCAGGACATGTTTGGAAAACTCATGCGAAAACTAGATGAATGGCCACTTCCATCTGAGTCAGAGTGGCCTAAGGATAGAGTGATATCTACTAAACTGGAGGCTCCTAGGCTTACCTTCGCCAAAGCAGTTCAAAAGAATACAGAAAACACAACTGTGGAACCTCACATACCATCTACTTCACGTCAGACTCCAGGTGCCCAATCTCTGCATAATAAGGAGTGGGAGCAGGTCTCCAGGAGACCACTACGCAAGAAGATGGCAGTCGTAGGCAAGGCTAAGAATGTGCCTTTCAGTGGAGCACAACGCTTTGCCAATGTGTTTGCTACCAGACTTGCCCCAGACCTGGAGGCGGATACGCTGAAGAAGTACCTTGAGGAGAGCCTGAATGTCAAACTGACACTTGAGCTAGTCAAGAGAACTGACTGGCACTCTACGTGGCACATCATGTGCAGGTGTAAAGAACCTGAAAAATTCCTTTGTCCAGAATTATGGCCTGAAAATGCCTTAGTTCGTTGGTGGCGAAAGGATAAAACCAATGGAAAAAATGGCGGTCATCAGAAGTTGGCCGAATCTCAACTGAATTCAAGCAGGAATACTCAAGTTAATGATGAAACTCAAGAAACATCCTTGAAACAGCTCAACTTCGAAAAACTTACGGATGACAATGATGGTATTGCGATAGACAAATCACCCTAAAACTGAGAGTAGTCAGTTATAACTGTCGGGGTCTTCCAAGGAGTCCATCTAAGCTATGGGAGAGACCTGGTCTGGATTCCCTTTTGCATGAACACTCCAATGACATCATCTGTCTGCAAGAGACCTGGTTGGCTAAACAAGATCTGCATATAATTAACAACTTACACAATGAATATCGTGGCACAGGCAGTGCAAGTACTGACTATACAAATGGAATAGTTTATGGCCGTCCCTCTGGTGGGGTAGCTATACTGTGGAGGGACAGTCTGGACAGCCTAATATCTGTGGTGGACACTTCATTGGATTGGATATGTGGTATACAAATTACTCTTGGTGCTAAAAAACATGTGATATTTTATGTATACATGCCCTACGAAAAGAAAGAAAATGAAGAAACTTATATGGATAATCTTGGTGCTATTCTCTCTTTACTTGGGGCCGAAAGGTGTACCTCTGTACACATTGTTGGTGACTGGAATGCCGACACCAGTAACACTAATTCATTATTTGGGGGACTTCTTCAAACTTTCTGCCATGAGAATGATCTAGTACTCTCCTCTGGAATTAGGCTACCACCCGACAGCTACTCCTACCTAAGTGAGGCATGGGGTACCACATCAATGATCGATCACTGTGTCTCTACTCAGTATGCTCACAGTATAATTGACAATATGATTATTGATTATGGCAGGAGCTGCGGTGATCACTTCCCTGTTATCATGGATATTCAAGTAGACAACTTACCCGAGTTAGATAATGATTGCAACAGCTTGGATGCTAAAATTAAATGGAGCGCCCTATCACGAGATAGTTTATTTAACTATCACATGAGGACCGACTCATTACTAGGTGATGTTGTTTTACCAGTGGAAGCTTTAAACTGTAATAATATGCACTGCGAAGATAGCCTGCACCGACATGAGCTCACCTTGTTGTATGACAACATTGTGGATGCTCTGTATACCTCTGGTGACATACTTGTTAACAACCGATCAGGTCGGGCAACTGCTAAACCTGGCTGGTCTGACATCGCTCATGATGTTTACAGTATATCCAGAAAGCACTTCCTTACCTGGCGTAATGCAGGTAGCCCTAGACAAGGAGAACTATATGACATGATGAGATCGACTCGTGCAAGAAGTAAATTGGCTATTCGTTACCTCAAGCGGCATGAAGCTACCCTGCGAAGTGACATTTTGGCAAGAAAGCTCATGGACTCTAGCCCAAGAAAGTTCTGGGATGAAATTAAAAAAATGAACAATAGTAACACTCCTTTGCCAAAAAATGTGGATGGTGTCAATGGACAGTACAATATAGCAAATATGTGGAAATCTCACTATCAGAGCTTGTTTAACTGTCTACAGACTACAAAATCTGTTAATTATGTGGTTGACTCTGACCCTGTTCCTTGTGTAACTGCTGATGATATTAGATACTTTGTTTATAAAATGGACAATGATAAATCAAATGGTATTGATGGACTTTATGCTGAAAACCTTAAATATGCTAGTCCAAGGCTTTTCGTCTTGTTAGCCATGTGTATATCTGGCATGTTTGTGCATGGTTTTCTACCTGAATCAATGTTAAATGTAATCCTTGTTCCTGTTATAAAGGACAAAGCCAAGAAAATTGGCAGTACTGACAATTATAGACCAATAGCTCTTGCCAATGTTATATCTAAACTTGTTGAAAATGTTATACTCAATAGGATAGAGGACAAACTGCTTACTACTAGTCATCAATTTGGTTTTAAGTCTGAACATGGTACAGACATGTGTATATATGTCCTGAAGGAGATTATTGATCGCTACCGTACATGTAATGGGCATGTTTACATGTGCTTTTTAGATGCGTCAAAAGCCTTTGATCGTGTAAACCATGATATCTTATTTAGAAAACTGGTTACAAGAGGAGTACCTGGCTATATTATCAGAATACTCCTGCACTGGTACTCAAATCAGACTATGTTTGTCAAATGGGGAAATGCACTGTCGCAGCCCTTCTCAGTGAGTAATGGAGTTAGACAAGGGGGACTGTTGTCACCATTTCTATTCAATGTCTATATGGATGATCTCATTAGTATACTTAATCGTCAGCAAACAGGATGTACAATTGGTGATACAGTTATTAACCACTCATGTACGCTGATGACCTTGTCCTAATTTCATCCTCAGCCTCAGGGCTCCAAAAATTAATTGATGAATGTTCTACCTATGGCTCTGCCCATGACATCAAGTACAATTGTAATAAAAGTGCAATTTTGGTGGTAAGGA